>JASTWF010000132.1:0-359448 GCA_030390025.1 Squalus acanthias | reverse complement strand
ACAGCAACATGGGAACATAGTGACACAGCAACATGGGAACATAGTGACAGCAACATGGGAACATAGTGACAGCAACATGGGAACATAGTGACAGCAACATGGGAACAAAGTGACAGCAAAATGGGAACATAGTGACAGCAACATGGGAACAAAGTGACAGCAAAATGGGAACATAGTGACAGCAACATGGGAACATAATGACACAGCAACAAGGGAACATAGTGATACAGCAACATGGGAACATAGTGACACAGCAACATGGGAACATAGTGATACAGCAACATGGGAACATAGTGACACAGCAACATGGGAACATAGTGACACAGCAACATGGGAACATAGTGACACAGCAACATGGGAACATAGTGATACAGCAACATGGGAACATAGTGACACAGCAACATGGGAACATAGTGACAGCAACATGGGAACACAGTGACACAGCAACATGGGAACATAGTGACAGCAACATGGGAACAAAGTGACAGCAAAATGGGAACATAGTGACAGCAACATGGGAACATAATGACACAGCAACAAGGGAACATAGTGACACAGCAACATGGGAACATAGTGATACAGCAACATGGGAACATAGTGACAGCAACATGGGAACATAGTGACACAGCAACAAGGGAACATAGTGACACAGCAACAAGGGAACATAGTGACACAGCAACAAGGGAACATAGTGACACAGCAACATGGGAACATAGTGACACAGCAACATGGGAACATAGTCACACAGCAACATGGGAACATAGTGACACAGCAACAAGGGAACATAGTCACACAGCAACATGGGAACATAGTGACAGCAACATGGGAACATAGCGACAGAGCAACAAGGGAACAGTGACACAGCAACATGGGAACATAGTGACACAGCACAAGGGAACATAGTGACACAGCAACAAGGAAAATAGTGACACAGCAACATGGGAACATAGTGACACAGCAACAAGGGAAAATAGTGACACAGCAACAAGGGAACATAGTGACAGCAACATGGGAACATAGTGACATAGCAACATGGGAACAGTGACACAGCAACATGGGAACATAGTGACACAGCAACAAGAGAAAATAGTGACACAGCAACATGGAAACATAGTGACACAGCAACATGGGATCATAGTGACACAGCAACATGGGAACATAGTGACACAGCAACATGGGAACTTAGTGACACAGCAACATGGGAACATAGTGGCACAGCAATTGGGAACATAGTGACACAGCAACATGGGAACATAGTGACAGTAACAAGGGAATATAGTGACACAGCAACAAGGGAACAGAGTGACACAGCAACATGGGAACATAGTGAAACAGCAACATGGGAACATAGTGACACAGCAACATTGAAACATAGTGACACAGCAACATGGGAACATAGTGACAGCAACATGGGAACATAGTGACACAGCAACAAGGGAACATAGTGACACAGCAACATGGGAACATAGTGACACAGCAACATTGCAACATAGTGACACAGCAACATGGGAACATAGTGACACAGCAACATTGAAACATAGTGACACAGCAACATGGGAACATAGTGACAGCAACATGGGAACACAGTGACACAGCAACAAGGGAACATAGTGACACAGCAACATGGGAACATAGTGACACAGCAACAAGGGAACATAGTCACACAGCAACAAGGGAACATAGTCACACAGCAACATGGGAACATAGTGAAACAGCAACAAGGGAACATAGTGACATAGCGACATAGCAACATGGGAACATAGTGACACAGCAACAAGGGAACATAGTGACACAGCAACATGGGAACATAGTGACACAGCAACATGGGAACATAGTGACAGCAACATGGGAACATAGTGACAGCAACATGGGAACATAGTGACACAGCAACATGGGAACAGAGTGACACAGCAACATGGGAACATAGTGACAGCAACATGGGAACATAGTGACAGCAACATGGGAACATAGTGGCACAGCAACATGGGAACATATTGACACAGCAACAAGGGAACATAGTGACACAGCAACATGGAAACATACTGACACAGCAACATGGGAACATAGTGGCACAGCAACATGGGAACATAGTGACACAGCAACATGGGAACATAGTGACACAGCAACATGGGAACATAGTGACACAGCAACATGGAAACATATTGACACAGCAACAAGGGAACACAGTGGCACAGCAACATGGGGACATAGTGACACAGCAACATGGGAACATAGTGACACAGCAACATGGGAAAATAGTGACACAGCAACATGGGAACATAGTGACACAGCAACATGGGAACATAGTGACACAGCAACATGGGAACATAGTGACACAGCAACATGGGAACATATTGACACAGCAACAAGGGAACACAGTGGCACAGCAACATGGGGACATAGTGACACAGCAACATGGGAACATAGTGACACAGCAACATGGGAACATAGTGACACAGCAACAAGGGAACATAGTGACACAGCAACATGGGAACATAGTGACACAGCAACATGGGGACATAGTGACACACCAACATGGGAACATATTGACACAGCAACAAGGGAACATAGTGACACAGCAACATGGGAGCATAGTGACACAGCAACATGGGAACAGTGACACAGCAACATGGGAGCATAGTGACAGCAACATGGGAACATAGTGACACAGCAACATGGGAACAGTGACACAGCAATATGGGAACACAGTGACAAAGCAACAAGGGAACACAGTGACACAGCAACATGGGAACACAGTGACACAGCAACAAGGGAACATAGTGACACAGCAACATGGGAACATAGTGACACAGCAACAAGGGAACATAGTGACACAACAACAAGGGAACATAGTGACACAGCAACAAGGGAAAATAGTGACACAGCAACAAGGGAAAATAGTGACACAGCAACAAGGGAACATAGTGACAGCAACATGGGAACATAGTGACACAGCAACAAGGGAACATAGTGACACAGCAACAAGGGAACATAGTGACAGCAACATGGGAACATAGTCACACAGCAACGTGGGAACATAGTGACACAGCAACAAGGGAACATAGTGACACAGCAACATGGGAACATAGTGACACAGCAACATGGGACCATAGTGGCACAGCAACATGGGAACATAGTGACACAGCAACATGGGAACATAGTGACACAGCAACATGGGAACATATTGAACCAGCAACAAGGGAACATAGTGGCACAGCAACATGGGGACATAGTGACACAGCAACATAGTGACACAGCAACATGGGAACATAGTGACACAGCAACAAGGGAAAATAGTGACACAGCAACAAGGGAACATAGTGACACAGCAACATGGGAACATAGTGACACAGCAACAAGGGAACATAGTGACACAGCAACATGGGAACATAGTGACACAGCAACAAGGGAACATAGTGACACAGCAACATGGGAACATAGTGACAGCAACATGGGAACATAGTGACACAGCAACATGGGAACATAGTGACAGCAACATGGGAACATAGTGACAGCAACATGGGAACATAGTGACAGCAACATGGGAACATAGTGACAGCAACATGGGAACATAGTGACACAGCAACAAGGGAACATAGTCACACAGCAACATGGGAACATAGTGACACAGCAACATGGGAACATAGTGACAGCAACATGGGAACATACTGACAGCAACATGGGAACATATTGACAGCAACATGGGAACATATTGACACAGCAACAAGGGAACATAGTGCACAGCAACATGGGGATATAGTGACACAGCAACATGGGAACATAGTGACACAGCAACATGGGAACATAGTGACACAGCAACAAGGGAAAATAGTGACACAGCAACAAGGGAACATAGTGACAGCAACATGGGAACATAGTGACACAGCAACAAGGGAACATAGTGACACAGCAACAAGGGAACATAGTGGCACAGCAACAAGGGAACATAGTGACACAGCAACATGGGAACATAGTGACACAGCAACAAGGGAACATAGTCACATAGCAACATGGGAACATAGTGACACAGCAACAAGGGAACATAGAGACACAGCAACATGGGAACATAGTGACAGCAACATGGGAACATAGTGACACAGCAACAAGGGAACATAGTGACACAGCAACAAGGGAACAGAGTGACACAGCAACAAGGGAACATAGTGACACAGCAACATGGGAACATAGTCACACAGCAACAAGGGAACATAGTCACACAGCAACATGAGAACATAGTGACACAGCAACAAGGGAACATAGTCACACAGCAACAAGGGAACATAGTCACACAGCAACAAGGGAAAATAGTGACACAGCAACATGGGAACATAGTGACACAGCAACATGGGAACATAGTGACATATCGACATAGCAACATGGGAACATAGTGACACAGCAACATGGGAACATAGTGACACAGCAATATGGGAACATAGTGACACAGCAACATGGAAACATAGTGACACAGCAACATGGGAACATAGTGACACAGCAACATGGGAACATAGTGACACAGCAACATGGGAACATATTGACACAGCAACAAGGGAACATAGTGGCACAGCAACATGGGACATAGTGACACAGCAACATGGGAACATAGTGACACAGCAACATGGGAACATAGTGACACAGCAACATGGGAACATAGTGACACAGCAACATGGGAACATACTGACACAGCAACAAGGGAACATAGTGACACAGCAACATGGGAACATAGTGACACAGCAACAAGGGAACATAGTGACACAGCAACAAGGGAACATAGTGACACAGCAACAAGGGAAAATAGTGACACAGCAACATGGGAACATAGTGACACAGCAACATGGGAACATAGTGACACAGCAACAAGGGAACAGTGACACAGCAACATGGGAGCATAGTGACAGCAACATGGGAACATAGTGACACAGCAACATGGGAACAGTGACACAGCAACATGGGAACATAGTGACCAGCAACAAGGGAACACAGTGACACAGCAACATGGGAACATAGTGACACAGCAACAAGGGAACATAGTGACACAGCAACATGGGAACATAGTGACACAGCAACAAGGGAACATAGTGACACAGCAACAAGGGAACATAGTGACACAGCAACAAGGGAAAATAGTGACACAGCAACAAGGGAACATAGTGACAGCAACATGGCAACATAGTGACACAGCAACAAGGGAACATAGTGACAGCAACATGGGAACATAGTCGCACAGCAACATGGGAACATAGTGACACAGCAACATGGGAACATAGTGACAGCAACATGGGAACATAGTCACACAGCAACATGGGAACATAGTGACAGCAACATGGGAACATAGTCACACAGCAACATGGGAACATAGTGACAGCAACATGGGAACATAGTGACACAGCAACAAGGGAACATAGTCACACAGCAACATGGGAACATAGTGACACACCAACAAGGGAACATAGTCACACAGCAACATGGGAACATAGTGACAGCAACATGGGAACATAGTGACAGAGCAACAAGGGAACAGTGACACAGCAACATGGGAACATAGTGACACAGCAACAAGGGAACGTAGTGACACAGCAACAAGGGAACGTAGTGACACAGCAACATGGGAACATAGTGACACAGCAACAAGGGAAAATAGTGACACAGCAACAAGGGAACATAGTGACAGCAACATGGGAACATAGTGACACAGCAACATGGGAACATAGTGACAGTAACAAGGGAACATAGTGACATAGCAACATGGGAACATAGTGACACAGCAACATGGGAACATAGTGACATATCGACACAGCAACAAGGGAACATAGTGACACAGCAACAAGGGAACATAGTGACACAGCAACAAGGGAACATAGTGACACAGCAACAAGGGAACATAATGACACAGCAACATGGGAACATAGTGACACAGCAACATGGGAACATAGTGACACAGCAACATGGGACCATAGTGGCACAGCAACATGGGAACATAGTGACACAGCAACATGGGAACATAGTGACACAGCAACATGGGAACATATTGAACCAGCAACAAGGGAACATAGTGGCACAGCAACATGGGGACATAGTGACACAGCAACATAGTGACACAGCAACATGGGAACATAGTGACACAGCAACAAGGGAAAATAGTGACACAGCAACAAGGGAACATAGTGACACAGCAACATGGGAACATAGTGACACAGCAACAAGGGAACATAGTGACACAGCAACATGGGAACATAGTGACACAGCAACAAGGGAACATAGTGACACAGCAACATGGGACATAGTGACAGCAACATGGGAACATAGTGACACAGCAACATGGGAACATAGTGACAGCAACATGGGAACATAGTGACAGCAACATGGGAACATAGTGACAGCAACATGGGAACATAGTGACAGCAACATGGGAACATAGTGACACAGCAACAAGGGAACATAGTCACACAGCAACATGGGAACATAGTGACACAGCAACATGGGAACATAGTGACAGCAACATGGGAACATACTGACAGCAACATGGGAACATATTGACAGCAACATGGGAACATATTGACACAGCAACAAGGGAACATAGTGGCACAGCAACATGGGGATATAGTGACACAGCAACATGGGAACATAGTGACACAGCAACATGGGAACATAGTGACACAGCAACAAGGGAAAATAGTGACACAGCAACAAGGGAACATAGTGACAGCAACATGGGAACATAGTGACACAGCAACAAGGGAACATAGTGACACAGCAACAAGGGAACATAGTGGCACAGCAACAAGGGAACATAGTGACACAGCAACATGGGAACATAGTGACACAGCAACAAGGGAACATAGTCACATAGCAACATGGGAACATAGTGACACAGCAACAAGGGAACATAGAGACACAGCAACATGGGAACATAGTGACAGCAACATGGGAACATAGTGACACAGCAACAAGGGAACATAGTGACACAGCAACAAGGAACAGAGTGACACAGCAACAAGGGAACATAGTGACACAGCAACATGGGAACATAGTCACACAGCAACAAGGGAACATAGTCACACAGCAACATGAGAACATAGTGACACAGCAACAAGGGAACATAGTCACACAGCAACAAGGGAACATAGTCACACAGCAACAAGGGAAAATAGTGACACAGCAACATGGGAACATAGTGACACAGCAACATGGGAACATAGTGACATATCGACATAGCAACATGGGAACATAGTGACACAGCAACATGGGAACATAGTGACACAGCAATATGGGAACATAGTGACACAGCAACATGGAACATAGTGACACAGCAACATGGGAACATAGTGACACAGCAACATGGGAACATAGTGACACAGCAACATGGGAACATATTGACACAGCAACAAGGGAACATAGTGGCACAGCAACATGGGGACATAGTGACACAGCAACATGGGAACATAGTGACACAGCAACATGGGAACATAGTGACACAGCAACATGGGAACATAGTGACACAGCAACATGGGAACATAGTGACACAGCAACAAGGGAACATAGTGACACAGCAACATGGGAACATAGTGACACAGCAACAAGGGAACATAGTGACACAGCAACAAGGGAACATAGTGACACAGCAACAAGGGAAAATAGTGACACAGCAACATGGGAACATAGTGACACAGCAACATGGGAACATAGTGACACAGCAACAAGGGAACAGTGACACAGCAACATGGGAGCATAGTGACAGCAACATGGGAACATAGTGACACAGCAACATGGGAACAGTGACACAGCAACATGGGAACATAGTGACACAGCAACAAGGGAACACAGTGACACAGCAACATGGAACATAGTGACACAGCAACAAGGGAACATAGTGACACAGCAACATGGGAACATAGTGACACAGCAACAAGGGAACATAGTGACACAGCAACAAGGGAACATAGTGACACAGCAACAAGGGAAAATAGTGACACAGCAACAAGGGAACATAGTGACAGCAACATGGCAACATAGTGACACAGCAACAAGGGAACATAGTGACAGCAACATGGGAACATAGTCGCACAGCAACATGGGAACATAGTGACACAGCAACATGGGAACATAGTGACAGCAACATGGGAACATAGTCACACAGCAACATGGGAACATAGTGACAGCAACATGGGAACATATTCACACAGCAACATGGGAACATAGTGACAGCAACATGGGAACATAGTGACACAGCAACAAGGGAACATAGTCACACAGCAACATGGGAACATAGTGACACACCAACAAGGGAACATAGTGACAGCAACATGGGAACATAGTGACAGAGCAACAAGGGAACAGTGACACAGCAACATGGGAACATAGTGACACAGCAACAAGGGAACATAGTGACACAGCAACAAGGGAACATAGTGACACAGCAACATGGGAACATAGTGACACAGCAACAAGGGAAAATAGTGACACAGCAACAAGGGAACATAGTGACAGCAACATGGGAACATAGTGACACAGCAACATGGGAACATAGTGACAGTAACAAGGGAACATAGTGACATAGCAACATGGGAACATAGTGACACAGCAACAAGGGAACATAGTGACACAGCAACAAGGGAAAATAGTGACACAGCAACATGGGAACATAGTGACACAGCAACATGGGAACATAGTGACACAGCAACAAGGGAACAGTGACACAGCAACATGGGAGCATAGTGACAGCAACATGGGAACATAGTGACACAGCAACATGGGAACAGTGACACAGCAACATGGGAACATAGTGACACAGCAACAAGGGAACACAGTCACACAGCAACATGGGAACATAGTGACACAGCAACAAGGGAACATAGTGACACAGCAACATGGGAACATAGTGACACAGCAACAAGGGAACATAGTGACACAGCAACAAGGGAACATAGTGACACAGCAACAAGGGAAAATAGTGACACAGCAACAAGGGAACATAGTGACAGCAACATGGCAACATAGTGACACAGCAACAAGGGAACATAGTGACAGCAACATGGGAACATAGTCGCACAGCAACATGGGAACATAGTGACACAGCAACATGGGAACATAGTGACAGCAACATGGGAACATAGTCACACAGCAACATGGGAACATAGTGACAGCAACATGGGAACATAGTCACACAGCAACATGGGAACATAGTGACAGCAACATGGGAACATAGTGACACAGCAACAAGGGAACATAGTCACACAGCAACATGGGAACATAGTGACACACCAACAAGGGAACATAGTCACACAGCAACATGGGAACATAGTGACAGCAACATGGGAACATAGTGACAGAGCAACAAGGGAACAGTGACACAGCAACATGGGAACATAGTGACACAGCAACAAGGGAACGTAGTGACACAGCAACAAGGGAACGTAGTGACACAGCAACATGGGAACATAGTGACACAGCAACAAGGGAAAATAGTGACACAGCAACAAGGGAACATAGTGACAGCAACATGGGAACATAGTGACACAGCAACATGGGAACATAGTGACAGTAACAAGGGAACATAGTGACATAGCAACATGGGAACATAGTGACACAGCAACATGGGAACATAGTGACATATCGACACAGCAACAAGGGAACATAGTGACACAGCAACAAGGGAACATAGTGACACAGCAACAAGGGAACATAGTGACACAGCAACAAGGGAACATAGTGACACAGCAACATGGGAACATAGTGACACAGCAACATGGGAACATAGTGACACAGCAACATGGGACCATAGTGGCACAGCAACATGGGAACATAGTGACACAGCAACATGGGAACATAGTGACACAGCAACATGGGAACATATTGAACCAGCAACAAGGGAACATAGTGGCACAGCAACATGGGGACATAGTGACACAGCAACATAGTGACACAGCAACATGGGAACATAGTGACACAGCAACAAGGGAAAATAGTGACACAGCAACAAGGGAACATAGTGACACAGCAACATGGGAACATAGTGACACAGCAACAAGGGAACATAGTGACACAGCAACATGGGAACATAGTGACACAGCAACAAGGGAACATAGTGACACAGCAACATGGGAACATAGTGACAGCAACATGGGAACATAGTGACACAGCAACATGGGAACATAGTGACAGCAACATGGGAACATAGTGACAGCAACATGGGAACATAGTGACAGCAACATGGGAACATAGTGACAGCAACATGGGAACATAGTGACACAGCAACAAGGGAACATAGTCACACAGCAACATGGGAACATAGTGACACAGCAACATGGGAACATAGTGACAGCAACATGGGAACATAGTGACAGCAACATGGGAACATAGTGACAGCAACATGGGAACATATTGACACAGCAACAAGGGAACATAGTGGCACAGCAACATGGGGATATAGTGACACAGCAACATGGAACATAGTGACACAGCAACATGGGAACATAGTGACACAGCAACAAGGGAAAATAGTGACACAGCAACAAGGGAACATAGTGACAGCAACATGGGAACATAGTGACACAGCAACAAGGGAACATAGTGACACAGCAACAAGGGAACATAGTGGCACAGCAACAAGGGAACATAGTGACACAGCAACATGGGAACATAGTGACACAGCAACAAGGGAACATAGTCACATAGCAACATGGGAACATAGTGACACAGCAACAAGGGAACATAGAGACACAGCAACATGGGAACATAGTGACAGCAACATGGGAACATAGTGACACAGCAACAAGGGAACATAGTGACACAGCAACAAGGGAACAGAGTGACACAGCAACAAGGGAACATAGTGACACAGCAACATGGGAACATAGTCACACAGCAACAAGGGAACATAGTCACACAGCAACATGAGAACATAGTGACACAGCAACAAGGGAACATAGTCACACAGCAACAAGGGAACATAGTCACACAGCAACAAGGGAAAATAGTGACACAGCAACATGGGAACATAGTGACACAGCAACATGGGAACATAGTGACATATCGACATAGCAACATGGGAACATAGTGACACAGCAACATGGGAACATAGTGACACAGCAATATGGGAACATAGTGACACAGCAACATGGAAACATAGTGACACAGCAACATGGGAACATAGTGACACAGCAACATGGGAACATAGTGACACAGCAACATGGGAACATATTGACACAGCAACAAGGGAACATAGTGGCACAGCAACATGGGGACATAGTGACACAGCAACATGGGAACATAGTGACACAGCAACATGGGAACATAGTGACACAGCAACATGGGAACATAGTGACACAGCAACATGGGAACATAGTGACACAGCAACAAGGGAACATAGTGACACAGCAACATGGGAACATAGTGACACAGCAACAAGGGAACATAGTGACACAGCAACAAGGGAACATAGTGACACAGCAACAAGGGAAAATAGTGACACAGCAACATGGGAACATAGTGACACAGCAACATGGGAACATAGTGACACAGCAACAAGGGAACAGTGACACAGCAACATGGGAGCATAGTGACAGCAACATGGGAACATAGTGACACAGCAACATGGGAACAGTGACACAGCAACATGGGAACATAGTGACACAGCAACAAGGGAACACAGTGACACAGCAACATGGGAACATAGTGACACAGCAACAAGGGAACATAGTGACACAGCAACATGGGAACATAGTGACACAGCAACAAGGGAACATAGTGACACAGCAACAAGGGAACATAGTGACACAGCAACAAGGGAAAATAGTGACACAGCAACAAGGGAACATAGTGACAGCAACATGGCAACATAGTGACACAGCAACAAGGGAACATAGTGACAGCAACATGGGAACATAGTCGCACAGCAACATGGGAACATAGTGACACAGCAACATGGGAACATAGTGACAGCAACATGGGAACATAGTCACACAGCAACATGGGAACATAGTGACAGCAACATGGGAACATATTCACACAGCAACATGGGAACATAGTGACAGCAACATGGGAACATAGTGACACAGCAACAAGGGAACATAGTCACACAGCAACATGGGAACATAGTGACACACCAACAAGGGAACATAGTGACAGCAACATGGGAACATAGTGACAGAGCAACAAGGGAACAGTGACACAGCAACATGGGAACATAGTGACACAGCAACAAGGGAACATAGTGACACAGCAACAAGGGAACATAGTGACACAGCAACATGGGAACATAGTGACACAGCAACAAGGGAAAATAGTGACACAGCAACAAGGGAACATAGTGACAGCAACATGGGAACATAGTGACACAGCAACATGGGAACATAGTGACAGTAACAAGGGAACATAGTGACATAGCAACATGGGAACATAGTGACACAGCAACATGGGAACATAGTGACATATCGACACAGCAACAAGGGAACATAGTGACACAGCAACAAGGGAACATAGTGACACAGCAACAAGGGAACATAGTGACACAGCAACAAGGGAACATAATGACACAGCAACATGGGAACATAGTGACACAGCAACATGGGAACATAGTGACAGCAACATGGGAACACAGTGACACAGCAACAAGGGAACATAGTGACAGCAACATGGGAACACAGTGACAGAGCAACATGGGAACATAGTGACACAGCAACAAGGGAACATAGTCACACAGCAACATGGGAACATAGTGACACACCAACAAGGGAACATAGTCACACAGCAACATGGGAACATAGTGACAGCAACATGGGAACATAGTGACAGAGCAACAAGGGAACAGTGACACAGCAACATGGGAACATAGTGACACAGCAACAAGAGAAAATAGTGACACAGCAACATGGAAACAGTGACACAGCAACATGGGATCATAGTGACACAGCAACATGGGAACATAGTGACACAGCAACATGGGAACTTAGTGACACAGCAACATGGGAACATAGTGGCACAGCAACATGGGAACATAGTGACACAGCAACATGGGAACATAGTGACAGTAACAAGGGAACATAGTGACACAGCAACAAGGGAACAGAGTGACACAGCAACATGGGAACATAGTGACACAGCAACATGGGAACATAGTGACACAGCAACATTGAAACATAGTGACACAGCAACATGGGAACATAGTGACAGCAACATGGGTACATAGTGACACAGCAACAAGGGAACATAGTGACACAGCAACATGGGAACATAGTGACACAGCAACAAGGGAACATAGTCACACAGCAACATGGGAACATAGTGACACAGCAACAAGGGAACATAGTCACACAGCAACATGGGAACATAGTGACACAGCAACATGGGAACATAGTGACAGCAACATGGGAACATACTGACAGCAACATGGGAACATATTGACAGCAACATGGGAACATATTGACACAGCAACAAGGGAACATAGTGGCACAGCAACATGGGGATATAGTGACACAGCAACATGGGAACATAGTGACACAGCAACATGGGAACATAGTGACACAGCAACAAGGGAAAATAGTGACACAGCAACAAGGGAACATAGTGACAGCAACATGGGAACATAGTGACACAGCAACAAGGGAACATATTGACACAGCAACAAGGGAACATAGTGGCACAGCAACAAGGGAACATAGTGACACAGCAACATGGGAACATAGTGACACAGCAACAAGGGAACATAGTCACATAGCAACATGGGAACATAGTGACACAGCAACAAGGGAACATAGAGACACAGCAACATGGGAACATAGTGACAGCAACATGGGAACATAGTGACACAGCAACAAGGGAACATAGTGACACAGCAACAAGGGAACAGAGTGACACAGCAACAAGGGAACATAGTGACACAGCAACATGGGAACATAGTCACACAGCAACAAGGGAACATAGTCACACAGCAACATGAGAACATAGTGACACAGCAACAAGGGAACATAGTCACACAGCAACAAGGGAACATAGTCACACAGCAACAAGGGAAAATAGTGACACAGCAACATGGGAACATAGTGACACAGCAACATGGGAACATAGTGACATATCGACATAGCAACATGGGAACATAGTGACACAGCAACATGGGAACATAGTGACACAGCAATATGGGAACATAGTGACACAGCAACATGGAAACATAGTGACACAGCAACATGGGAACATAGTGACACAGCAACATGGGAACATAGTGACACAGCAACATGGGAACATATTGACACAGCAACAAGGGAACATAGTGGCACAGCAATATGGGGACATAGTGACACAGCAACATGGGAACATAGTGACACAGCAACATGGGAACATAGTGACACAGCAACATGGGAACATAGTGACACAGCAACATGGGAACATAGTGACACAGCAACATGGGAACATAGTGACACAGCAACATGGGAACATAGTGACACAGCAACAAGGGAACATAGTGACACAGCAACAAGGGAACATAGTGACACAGCAACAAGGGAAAATAGTGACACAGCAACATGGGAACATAGTGACACAGCAACATGGGAACATAGTGACACAGCAACAAGGGAACAGTGACACAGCAACATGGGAGCATAGTGACAGCAACATGGGAACATAGTGACACAGCAACATGGGAACAGTGACACAGCAACATGGGAACATAGTGACACAGCAACAAGGGAACACAGTGACACAGCAACATGGGAACATAGTGACACAGCAACAAGGGAACATAGTGACACAGCAACATGGGAACATAGTGACACAGCAACAAGGGAACATAGTGACACAGCAACAAGGGAACATAGTGACACAGCAACAAGGGAAAATAGTGACACAGCAACAAGGGAACATAGTGACAGCAACATGGCAACATAGTGACACAGCAACAAGGGAACATAGTGACAGCAACATGGGAACATAGTCGCACAGCAACATGGGAACATAGTGACACAGCAACATGGGAACATAGTGACAGCAACATGGGAACATAGTCACACAGCAACATGGGAACATAGTGACAGCAACATGGGAACATAGTCACACAGCAACATGGGAACATAGTGACAGCAACATGGGAACATAGTGACACAGCAACAAGGGAACATAGTCACACAGCAACATGGGAACATAGTGACACACCAACAAGGGAACATAGTCACACAGCAACATGGGAACATAGTGACAGCAACATGGGAACATAGTGACAGAGCAACAAGGGAACAGTGACACAGCAACATGGGAACATAGTGACACAGCAACAAGGGAACATAGTGACACAGCAACAAGGGAACATAGTGACACAGCAACATGGGAACATAGTGACACAGCAACAAGGGAAAATAGTGACACAGCAACAAGGGAACATAGTGACAGCAACATGGGAACATAGTGACACAGCAACATGGGAACATAGTGACAGTAACAAGGGAACATAGTGACATAGCAACATGGGAACATAGTGACACAGCAACATGGGAACATAGTGACATATCGACACAGCAACAAGGGAACATAGTGACACAGCAACAAGGGAACATAGTGACACAGCAACAAGGGAACATAGTGACACAGCAACAAGGGAACATAATGACACAGCAACATGGGAACATAGTGACACAGCAACATGGGAACATAGTGACAGCAACATGGGAACACAGTGACACAGCAACAAGGGAACATAGTGACAGCAACATGGGAACACAGTGACAGAGCAACATGGGAACATAGTGACACAGCAACAAGGGAACATAGTCACACAGCAACATGGGAACATAGTGACACACCAACAAGGGAACATAGTCACACAGCAACATGGGAACATAGTGACAGCAACATGGGAACATAGTGACAGAGCAACAAGGGAACAGTGACACAGCAACATGGGAACATAGTGACACAGCAACAAGGGAACATAGTGACACAGCAACAAGGGAACATAGTGACACAGCAACATGGGAACATAGTGACACAGCAACAAGGGAAAATAGTGACACAGCAACAAGGGAACATAGTGACAGCAACATGGGAACATAGTGACATAGCAACATGGGAACAGTGACACAGCAACATGGGAACATAGTGACACAGCAACAAGAGAAAATAGTGACACAGCAACATGGAAACAGTGACACAGCAACAGGGATCATAGTGACACAGCAACATGGGAACATAGTGACACAGCAACATGGGAACTTAGTGACACAGCAACATGGGAACATAGTGGCACAGCAACATGGGAACATAGTGACACAGCAACATGGGAACATAGTGACAGTAACAAGGGAACATAGTGACACAGCAACAAGGGAACAGAGTGACACAGCAACATGGGAACATAGTGACACAGCAACATGGGAACATAGTGACACAGCAACATTGAAACATAGTGACACAGCAACATGGGAACATAGTGACAGCAACATGGGTACATAGTGACACAGCAACAAGGGAACATAGTGACACAGCAACATGGGAACATAGTGACACAGCAACAAGGGAACATAGTCACACAGCAACATGGGAACATAGTGACACAGCAACAAGGGAACATAGTCACACAGCAACAAGGGAACATAGTCACACAGCAACATGGGAACATAGTCACACAGCAACATGGGAACATAGTGACACAGCAACATGGGAACATAGTGACAGCAACATGGGAACATAGTGACACAGCAACATGGGAACTTAGTGACACAGCAACATGGGAACATAGTGGCACAGCAACATGGGAACATAGTGACACAGCAACATGGGAACATAGTGACAGTAACAAGGGAACATAGTGACACAGCAACAAGGGAACAGAGTGACACAGCAACATGGGAACATAGTGACACAGCAACATGGGAACATAGTGACACAGCAACATTGAAACATAGTGACACAGCAACATGGGAACATAGTGACAGCAACATGGGTACATAGTGACACAGCAACAAGGGAACATAGTGACACAGCAACATGGGAACATAGTGACACAGCAACAAGGGAACATAGTCACACAGCAACATGGGAACATAGTGACACAGCAACAAGGGAACATAGTCACACAGCAACAAGGGAACATAGTCACACAGCAACATGGGAACATAGTCACACAGCAACATGGGAACATAGTGACACAGCAACATGGGAACATAGTGACAGCAACATGGGAACATAGTGACACAGCAACATGGGAACATAGTGACACAGCAACATGGGAACATAGTGACAGCAACATGGGAACATAGTGACAGCAACATGGGAACATAGTGACAGCAACATGGGAACATAGTGACACAGCAACAAGGGAACATAGTGACACAGCAACATGGGAACATAGTGACACAGCAACATGGGAACATAGTGACACAGCAACAAGGGAAAATAGTGACAGAGCAACAAGGGAACATAGTGACAGCAACATGGGAACATAGTGACACAGCAACAAGGGAACATAGTGACACAGCAACAAGGGAACATAGTCACACAGCAACAAGGGAACATAGTGACACAGCAACATGGGAACATAGTGACACAGCAACAAGGGAACATAGTCACACAGCAACATGGGAACATAGTGACACAGCAACATGGGAACATAGTGACAGCAACATGGGAACATAGTGACAGCAACATGGGAACATAGTGACAGCAACATGGGAACATAATGACACAGCAACAAGGGAACATAGTGACACAGCAACATGGGAACATAGTGATACAGCAACATGGGAAGATAGTGACACAGCAACATGGGAACATAGTGACACTGCAACATGGGAACATAGTGACAGCAACATGGGAACATATTGACACAGCAACAAGGGAACATAGTGACACAGCAACAAGGGAACATTGTGACACAGCAACATGGGAACATAGTGACACAGCAACATGGGAACATAGTGACAGCAACATGGGAACACAGTGACACAGCAACAAGGGAACATAGTGACAGCAACATGGGAGCACAGTGACAGAGCAACATGGGAACATAGTGACACAGCAACAAGGGAACATAGTCACACAGCAACAGGGGAACATAGTGACACACCAACAAGGGAACATAGTCACACAGCAACATGGGAACATAGTGACAGCAACATGGGAACATAGTGACAGAGCAACAAGGGAACAGTGACACAGCAACATGGGAACATAGTGACACAGCAACAAGGGAACATAGTGACACAGCAACAAGGGAACATAGTGACACAGCAACATGGGAACATAGTGACACAGCAACAAGGGAAAATAGTGACACAGCAACAAGGCAACATAGTGACAGCAACATGGGAACATAGTGACATAGCAACATGGGAACAGTGACACAGCAACATGGGAACATAGTGACACAGCAACAAGAGAAAATAGTGACACAGCAACAAGGAAACAGTGACACAGCAACATGGGATCATAGTGACACAGCAACATGGGAACATAGTGACACAGCAACATGGGAACTTAGTGACACAGCAACATGGGAACATAGTGGCACAGCAACATGGGAACATAGTGACACAGCAACATGGGAACATAGTGACAGTAACAAGGGAACATAGTGACACAGCAACAAGGGAACAGAGTGACACAGCAACATGGGAACATAGTGACACAGCAACATGGGAACATAGTGACACAGCAACATTGAAACATAGTGACACAGCAACATGGGAACATAGTGACAGCAACATGGGTACATAGTGACACAGCAACAAGGGAACATAGTGACACAGCAACATGGGAACATAGTGACACAGCAACAAGGGAACATAGTCACACAGCAACATGGGAACATAGTGACACAGCAACAAGGGAACATAGTCACACAGCAACAAGGGAACATAGTCACACAGCAACATGGGAACATAGTCACACAGCAACATGGGAACATAGTGACACAGCAACATGGGAACATAGTGACAGCAACATGGGAACATAGTGACACAGCAACATGGGAACATAGTGACACAGCAACATGGGAACATAGTGACAGCAACATGGGAACATAGTGACAGCAACATGGGAACATAGTGACAGCAACATGGGAACATATTGACACAGCAACAAGGGAACATAGTGACACAGCAACATGGGAACATAGTGACACAGCAACATGGGAACATAGTGACACAGCAACAAGGGAAAATAGTGACAGAGCAACAAGGGAACATAGTGACAGCAACATGGGAACATAGTGACACAGCAACAAGGGAACATAGTGACACAGCAACAAGGGAACATAGTCACACAGCAACAAGGGAACATAGTGACACAGCAAAATGGGAACATAGTGACACAGCAACAAGGGAACATAGTCACACAGCAACATGGGAACATAGTGACACAGCAACATGGGAACATAGTGACAGCAACATGGGAACATAGTGACAGCAACATGGGAACATAGTGACAGCAACATGGGAACATAATGACACAGCAACAAGGGAACATAGTGACACAGCAACATGGGAACATAGTGATACAGCAACATGGGAAGATAGTGACACAGCAACATGGGAACATAGTGACACTGCAACATGGGAACATAGTGACAGCAACATGGGAACATATTGACACAGCAACAAGGGAACATAGTGGCACAGCAACATGGGGACATAGTGACACAGCAACATGGGAACATAGTGACACAGCAACAAGGGAACATAGTGACACAGCAACATGGGAACACAGTGACACAGCAACATGGAAACATAGTGACACAGCAACATGGGAACATAGTGACACAGCAACATGGGAACATAGTGACACAGCAACATGGGAACATAGTGACACAGCAACATGGAAACATAGTGACACAGCAACATGGGAACATAGTGACACAGCAACAGGGGAACATAGTGACACAGCAACAAGGGAACATAGTGACACAGCAACATGGGAACATAGTGACACAGCAACAAGGGAACATAGTCACACAGCAACATGGGAACATAGTGACACAGCAACAAGGGAACATAGTCACACAGCAACAAGGGAACATAGTCACACAGCAACAAGGGAACATAGTGACACAGCAACATGGGAACATAGTGACAGAGCAACAAGGGAACATAGTGACACAGCAACATGGGAACATAGTGACACAGCAACATGGGAACATAGTGACAGCAACATGGGAACATAGTGACAGCAACATGGGAACATAGTGACATAGCAACATGGGAACATAGTGACACAGCAACATGGGAACATAGTGGCACAGCAACATGGAAACATAGTGACACAGCAACATGGGAACATAGTGACACAGCAACATGGGAACATAGTGACACAGCAACATGGGAACATAGTGACACAGCAACATGGAAACATAGTGACACAGCAACATGGGAACATAGTGACACAGCAACAGGGGAACATAGTGACACAGCAACATGGGAACATATTGACACAGCAACAAGGGACTATAGTGGCACAGCAACATGGGGACATAGTGACACAGCAACATGGGAACATAGTGACACAGCAACATGGGAACAGTGACACAGCAACATGGGAGCATAGTGACAGCAACATGGGAACATAGTGACACAGCAACATGGGAACAGTGACACAGCAACATGGGAACATAGTGACACAGCAACAAGGGAACACAGTGACACAGCAACATGGGAACATAGAGACACAGCAACAAGGGAACATAGTGACACAGCAACATGGGAACATAGTGACACAGCAACAAGGGAACATAGTGACACAGCAACAAGGCAACATAGTGACACAGCAACAAGGGAAAATAGTGACACAGCAACAAGGGAACGTAGTGACAGCAACATGGGAACATAGTGACACAGCAACAAGGGAACAAAGTGACACAGCAACAAGGGAACATAGTGACACAGCAACAAGGGAACATAGTGACAGCAACATGGGAACATAGTGACACAGCAACATGGGAACATAGTGACAGCAACATGGGAACATAGTCACACATCAACATGGGAACATAGTGACAGCAACATGTGAACATAGTCGCACAGCAACATGGGAACATAGTGACAGCAACATGGGAACATAGTGACACAGCAACAAGGGAACATAGTGACAGCAACATGGGAACATAGTCACACAGCAACATGGGAACATAGTGACACAGCAAAAGGGGAACATAGTCACAAAGCAACATGGGAACATAGTGACACAGCAACAAGGGAAAATAGTGACACAGCAACAAGGGAACATAGTGACAGCAACATGGGAACATAGTGACACAGCAACATGGGAACATAGTGACACAGCAACAAGGGAACATAGTGACACAGCAACAAGGGAACATAGTGACACAGCAACAAGGGAACATATTGACAGTAACAAGGGAACATAGTGACACAGCAACAAGGGAACATAGTGACAGCAACATGGGAACATAGTGACAGCAACATGGGAACATAGTGACACAGCAACATGGGAACATAGTGACACAGCAACAAGGGAACATAGTGACACAGCAACAAGGGAACATAGTGACATAGCAACAAGGGAACATAGTGACACAGCAACAAGGGAACATAGTGACACAGCAACATGGGAACATAGTGACACAGCAACAAGGGAACATAGAGACACAGCAACATGGGAACATAGTGACACAGCAACATGGAAACATAGTGACACAGCAACATGGGAACATAGTGACACAGCAACATGGGAACATAGTGACACAGCAACATGGGAACATATTGACACAGCAACAAGGGAATATAGTGGCACAGAAACATGGGGACATAGTGACACAGCATCATGGGAACATAGTGACACAGCAACATGGGAACATAGTGACACAGCAACATGGGAACATAGTGACACAGCAACAAGGGAACATAGTGACAGCAACATGGGAACATAGTCGCACAGCAACATGGGAACATAGTGACACAGCAACATGGGAACATAGTGACAGCAACATGGGAACATAGTCACACAGCAACATGGGAACATAGTGACAGCAACATGGGAACATAGTGACAGAGCAACAAGGGAACAGTGACACAGCAACATGGGAACATAGTGACACAGCAACAAGGGAACATAGTGACACAGCAACAAGGGAACATAGTGACACAGCAACATGGGAACATAGTGACACAGCAACAAGGGAAAATAGTGACACAGCAACAAGGGAACATAGTGACAGCAACATGGGAACATAGTGACACAGCAACATGGGAACATAGTGACAGTAACAAGGGAACATAGTGACATAGCAACATGGGAACATAGTTACACAGCAACATGGGAACATAGTGACATATCGACACAGCAACAAGGGAACATAGTGACACAGCAACAAGGGAACATAGTGACACAGCAACAAGGGAACATAGTGACACAGCAACAAGGGAACATAGTGACACAGCAACATGGGAACATAGTGACACAGCAACATGGGAACATTGTGACAGCAACATGGGAACACAGTGACACAGCAACAAGGGAACATAGTGACAGCAACATGGGAACACAGTGACAGAGCAACATGGGAACATAGTGACACAGCAACAAGGGAACATAGTCACACAGCAACATGGGAACATAGTGACACACCAACAAGGGAACATAGTCAGACAGCAACATGGGAACATAGTGACAGCAACATGGGAACATAGTGACAGAGCAACAAGGGAACAGTGACACAGCAACATGGGAACATAGTGACACAGCAACAAGGGAACATAGTGACACAGCAACAAGGGAACATAGTGACACAGCAACATGGGAACATAGTGACACAGCAACAAGGGAAAATAGTGACACAGCAACAAGGGAACATAGTGACAGCAACATGGGAACATAGTGACATAGCAACATGGGAACAGTGACACAGCAACATGGGAACATAGTGACACAGCAACAAGAGAAAATAGTGACACAGCAACATGGAAACAGTGACACAGCAACATGGGATCATAGTGACACAGCAACATGGGAACATAGTGACACAGCAACATGGGAACTTAGTGACACAGCAACATGGGAACATAGTGGCACAGCAACATGGGAACATAGTGACACAGCAACATGGGAACATAGTGACAGTAACAAGGGAACATAGTGACACAGCAACAAGGGAACAATGTGACACAGCAACATGGGAACATAGTGACACAGCAACATGGGAACATAGTGACACAGCAAAATTGAAACATAGTGACACAGCAACATGGGAACATAGTGACAGCAACATGGGTACATAGTGACACAGCAACAAGGGAACATAGTGACACAGCAACATGGGAACATTGTGACACAGCAAAAAGGGAACATAGTCACACAGCAACATGGGAACATAGTGACACAGCAACAAGGGAACATAGTCACACAGCAACAAGGGAACATAGTCACACAGCAACATGGGAACATAGTCACACAGCAACATGGGAACATAGTGACACAGCAACATGGGAACATAGTGACAGCAACATGGGAACATAGTGACACAGCAACATGGGAACATAGTGACAGCAACATGGGAACATAGTGACAGCAACATGGGAACATAGTGACAGCAAAATGGGAACATATTGACACAGCAACAAGGGAACATAGTGGCACAGCAACATGGGGATATAGTGACACAGCAACATGGGAACATAGTGACACAGCAACATGGGAACATAGTGACACAGCAACAAGGGAAAATAGTGACACAGCAACAAGGGAACATAGTGACACAGCAACATGGGAACATAGTGACACAGCAACAAGGGAACCTTGTGACACAGCAACAAGGGAACATAGTCACACAGCAACAAGGGAACATAGTGACACAGCAACATGGGAACATAGTGACACAGCAACAAGGGAACATAGTCACACAGCAACATGGGAACATAGTGACACAGCAACATGGGAACATAGTGACAGCAACATGGGAACATCGTGACAGCAACATGGGAACATAGTGACAGCAACATGGGAACATAATGACACAGCAACAAGGGAACATAGTGACACAGCAACATGGGAACATAGTGATACAGCAACATGGGAAGATAGTGACACAGCAACATGGGAACATAGTGACACTGCAACATGGGAACATAGTGACAGCAACATGGGAACATATTGACACAGCAACAAGGGAACATAGTGGCACAGCAACATGGGGACATAGTGACACAGCAACATGGGAACATAGTGACACAGCAACATGGGAACATAGTGACACAGCAACAAGGGAAAATAGTGACACAGCAACAAGGGAACATAGTGACAGCAACATGGGAACAAAGTGACACAGCAACAAGGGAACATAGTGACACAGCAACAAGGGAACATAGTCACACAGCAACATGGGAACATAGTGACACAGCAACATGGGAACATAGTGACACAGCAACAAGGGAACATAGTCACACAGCAACATGGGAACATAGTGACGCAGCAACATGGGAACATAGTGACAGCAACATGGGAACATAGTGACAGCAACAATGGAACATAGTGACACAGCAACATGGGAACATAGTGACAGCAACATGGGAACATAATGACACAGCAACAAGGGAACATAGTGACACAGCAACAGGGGAACATAGTGATACAGCAACATGGGAAGATAGTGACACAGCAACATGGGAACATTGTGACAGCAACATGGGAACATAGTGACACAGCAACATGGGAACATAGTGACAGTAACAAGGGAACATAGTGACATAGCAACATGGGAACATAGTGACACAGCAACATGGGAACATAGTGACACAGCAACAAGGGAACATAGTGACACAGCAACAAGGGAACATAGTGACACAGCAACAAGGGAACATAGTGACACAGCAACAAGGGAACATAATGACACAGCAACATGGGAACATAGTGACACAGCAACAAGGGAACATAGAGACACAGCAACATGGGAACAAAGTGACAGCAACATGGGAACATAGTGACACAGCAACAAGGGAACATAGTGACACAGCAACAAGGGAACATAGTGACACAGCAACAAGGGAACATAGTGACACAGCAACATGGGAACATAGTCACACAGCAACAAGGCAACATAGTGACACAGCAACAAGGGAACATAGTGACACAGCAACATGGGAACATAGTGACACAGCAACATGGGAACATAGTGACACAGCAACAAGGGAACCTTGTGACACAGCAACAAGGGAACATAGTCACACAGCAACAAGGGAACATAGTGACACAGCAACATGGGAACATAGTGACACAGCAACAAGGGAACATAGTCACACAGCAACATGGGAACATAGTGACACAGCAACATGGGAACATAGTGACAGCAACATGGGAACATAGTGACAGCAACATGGGAACATAGTGACAGCAACATGGGAACATAATGACACAGCAACAAGGGAACATAGTGACACAGCAACATGGGAACATAGTGATACAGCAACATGGGAAGATAGTGACACAGCAACATGGGAACATAGTGACACTGCAACATGGGAACATAGTGACAGCAACATGGGAACATATTGACACAGCAACAAGGGAACATAGTGGCACAGCAATATGGGGACATAGTGACACAGCAACATGGGAACATAGTGACACAGCAACATGGGAACATAGTGACACAGCAACAAGGGAAAATAGTGACACAGCAACAAGGGAACATAGTGACAGCAACATGGGAACAAAGTGACACAGCAACAAGGGAACATAGTGACACAGCAACAAGGGAACATAGTCACACAGCAACATGGGAACATAGTGACACAGCAACATGGGAACATAGTGACACAGCAACAAGGGAACATAGTCACACAGCAACATGGGAACATAGTGACGCAGCAACATGGGAACATAGTGACAGCAACATGGGAACATAGTGACAGCAACATGGGAACATAGTGACAGCAACATGGGAACATAATGACACAGCAACAAGGGAACATAGTGACACAGCAACATGGGAACATAGTGATACAGCAACATGGGAAGATAGTGACACAGCAACATGGGAACATAGTGACAGCAACATGGGAACATAGTGACACAGCAACATGGGAACATAGTGACAGTAACAAGGGAACATAGTGACATAGCAACATGGGAACATAGTGACACAGCAACATGGGAACATAGTGACACAGCAACAAGGGAACATAGTGACACAGCAACAAGGGAACATAGTGACACAGCAACAAGGGAACATAGTGACACAGCAACAAGGGAACATAATGACACAGCTACATGGGAACATAGTGACACAGCAACAAGGGAACATAGAGACACAGCAACATGGGAACAAAGTGACAGCAACATGGGAACATAGTGACACAGCAACAAGGGAACATAGTGACACAGCAACAAGGGAACATAGTGACACAGCAACAAGGGAACATAGTGACACAGCAACATGGGAACATAGTCACACAGCAACAAGGCAACATAGTGACACAGCAACAAGGGAACATAGTGACACAGCAACATGGGAACATAGTGACACAGCAACATGGGAACATAGTGACAGCAACATGGGAACATAGTGACACAGCAACAAGGGAACATAGTGACACAGCAACATGGGAACATAGTGACACAGCAACAAGGGAACATAGTCACACAGCAACATGGGAACATAGTGACACAGCAACAAGGGAACATAGTCACACAGCAACAAGGGAACATAGTCACACAGCAACAAGGGAACATAGTGACACAGCAACATGGGAACATAGTGACAGAGCAACAAGGGAACATAGTGACATATCGACATAGCAACATGGGAACATAGTGACACAGCAACATGGGAACATAGTGACACAGCAACATGGGAACATAGTGACACAGCAACATGGGAACATAGTGACAGCAACATGGGAACATAGTGACAGCAACATGGGAACATAGTGACACAGCAACATGGGAACATAGTGACAGCAACATGGGAACATAGTGACAGCAACATGGGAACATAGTGACACAGCAACATGGGAACATAGTGACACAGCAACATGGGAACATAGTGGCACAGCAACATGGAAACATAGTGACACAGCAACATGGGAACATAGTGACACAGCAACATGGGAACATAGTGACACAGCAACATGGGAAACATAGTGACACAGCAACATGGGAACATAGTGACACAGCAACATGGGAACATAGTGACACAGCAACATGGGAACATAGTGACACAGCAACAAGGGACTATAGTGGCACAGCAACATGGGAACATAGTGACACAGCAACATGGGAACATAGTGACACAGCAACATGGGAACATAGTGACACAGCAACATGGGAACATAGTGACACAGCAACATGGGAACAGTGACACAGCAACATGGGAGCATAGTGACAGCAACATGGGAACATAGTGACACAGCAACATGGGAACAGTGACACAGCAACATGGGAACATAGTGACACAGCAACAAGGGAACATAGTGACACAGCAACATGGGAACATAGTGACACAGCAACAAGGGAACATAGTGACACAGCAACATGGGAACATAGTGACACAGCAACAAGGGAACATAGTGACACAGCAACAAGGCAACATAGTGACACAGCAACAAGGGAAAATAGTGACACAGCAACAAGGGAACATAGTGACAGCAACATGGGAACATAGTGACACAGCAACAAGGGAACATAGTGACACAGCAACAAGGGAACATAGTGACACAGCAACAAGGGAACATAGTGACAGCAACATGGGAACATAGTGACACAGCAACATGGGAACATAGTGACAGCAACATGGGAACATAGTCACACAGCAACATGGGAACATAGTGACAGCAACATGGGAACATAGTCGCACAGCAACATGGGAACATAGTGACAGCAACATGGGAACATAGTGACACAGCAACATGGGAACATAGTCACACAGCAACATGGGAACATATTGACAGCAACATGGGAACATAGTGACACAGCAACAAGGGAACATAGTGACAGCAACATGGGAACATAGTCACACAGCAACATGGGAACATAGTGACACAGCAAAAGGGGAACATAGTCACAAAGCAACATGGGAACATAGTCACACAGCAACATGGGAACACAGTCACACAGCAACAAGGGAAAATAGTGACACAGCAACAAGGGAACATAGTGACAGCAACATGGGAACATAGTGACACAGCAACATGGGAACATAGTGACACAGCAACAAGGGAACATAGTGACACAGCAACAAGGGAACATAGTGACAGTAACAAGGGAACATAGTGACACAGCAACAAGGGAACATAGTGACAGCAACATGGGAACATAGTGACAGCAACATGGGAACATAGTGACACAGCAACAAGGGAACATAGTGACACAGCAACAAGGGAACATAGTGACAGTAACAAGGGAACATAGTGACACAGCAACAAGGGAACATAGTGACAGCAACATGGGAACATAGTGACACAGCAACATGGGAACATAGTGACACAGCAACATGGGAACATAGTGACACAGCAACAAGGGAACATAGTGACACAGCAACAAGGGAACATAGTGACATCGCAACAAGGGAACATAGTGACACAGCAACAAGGGAACATAGTGACACAGCAACATGGGAACATAGTGACACAGCAACAAGGGAACATAGAGACACAGCAACATGGGAACATAGTGACTGCAACATTGGAACATAGTGACACAGCAACAAGGGAACATAGTGACACAGCAACAAGGGAACATAGTGACACAGCAACAAGGGAACATAGTGACACAGCAACATGGGAACATAGTCACACAGCAACAAGGCAACATAGTGACACAGCAACAAGGGAACATAGTGACACAGCAACATGGGAACATAGTGACACAGCAACATGGGAACATAGTGACAGCAACATGGGAACATAGTGACACAGCAACAAGGGAACATAGTGACACAGCAACATGGGAACATAGTCACACAGCAACAAGGCAACATAGTGACACAGCAACAAGGGAACATAGTGACACAGCAACATGGGAACATAGTGAAACAGCAACATGGGAACATAGTGACACAGCAACAAGGGAACATAGTGACACAGCAACATGGGAACATAGTCACACAGCAACATGGGAACATAGTCACACAGCAACAAGGGAACATAGTCACACAGCAACAAGGGAACATAGTGACACAGCAACAAGGGAACATAGTGACACAGCAACATGGGAACATAGTGACACAGCAACATGGGAACATAGTGACACAGCAACATGGGAACATAGTGACACAGCAACAAGGGAACATAGTGAATCAGCAACAAGGGAACATAGTGACATAGCAACAAGGGAACATAGTGACACAGCAACAAGGAACATAGTGACACAGCAACATGGGAAGATAGTGACACAGCAACAAGGGAACATAGAGACACAGCAACATGGGAACATAGTGACAGCAACATGGGAACATAGTGACACAGCAACAAGGGAACATAGTGACACAGCAACAAGGGAACATAGTGACACAGCAACAAGGGAACATAGTGACACAGCAACATGGGAACATAGTCACACAGCAACAAGGCAACATAGTGACACAGCAACAAGGCAACATAGTGACACAGCAACATGGGAACATAGTGACACAGCAACATGGGAACATAGTGACAGCAACATGGGAACATAGTGACACAGCAACAAGGGAACATAGTGACACAGCAACATGGGAACATAGTGACACAGCAACAAGGGAACATAGTCACACAGCAACATGGGAACATAGTGACACAGCAACAAGGGAACATAGTCACACAGCAACAAGGGAACATAGTCACACAGCAACAAGGGAACATAGTGACACAGCAACATGGGAACATAGTGACAGAGCAACAAGGGAATATAGTGACATATCGACATAGCAACATGGGAACATAGTGACACAGCAACATGGGAACATAGTGACACAGCAACATGGGAACATAGTGACACAGCAACATGGGAACATAGTGACAGCAACATGGGAACATAGTGACACAGCAACATGGGAACATAGTGACACAGCAACATGGGAACATAGTGACACAGCAACATGGGAACATAGTGACAGCAACATGGGAACATAGTGACAGCAACATGGGAACATAGTGACACAGCAACATGGGAACATAGTGACAGCAACATGGGAACATAGTGACAGCAACATGGGAACATAGTGACACAGCAACATGGGAACATAGTGACACAGCAACATGGGAACATAGTGGCACAGCAACATGGAAACATAGTGACACAGCAACATGGGAACATAGTGACACAGCAACATGTGAACATAGTGACACAGCAACATGGGAACATAGTGACACAGCAACATGGAAACATAGTGACACAGCAACATGGGAACATAGTGACACAGCAACATGGGAACATAGTGACACAGCAACATGGGAACATATTGACACAGCAACAAGGGAATATAGTGGCACAGCAACATGGGGACATAGTGACACAGCAACATGGGAACATAGTGACACAGCAACATGGGAACATAGTGACACAGCAACATGGGAACATAGTGACACAGCAACATGGGAACATAGTGACACAGCAACATGGGAACAGTGACACTGCAACATGGGAGCATAGTGACAGCAACATGGGAACATAGTGACACAGCAACATGGGAACAGTGACACAGCAACATGGGAACATAGTGACACAGCAACAAGGGAACACAGTGACACAGCAACATGGGAACATAGTGACACAGCAACAAGGGAACATAGAGACACAGCAACATGGGAACATAGTGACAGCAACATGGGAACATAGTGACACAGCAACAAGGGAACATAGTGACACAGCAACAAGGGAACATAGTGACACAGCAACAAGGGAACATAGTGACACAGCAACATGGGAACATAGTCACACAGCAACATGGGAACATAGTGACACAGCAACAAGGGAACATAGTGACACAGCAACATGGGAACATAGTGACACAGCAACATGGGAACATAGTGACAGCAACATGGGAACATAGTGACACAGCAACAAGGGAACATAGTGACACAGCAACATGGGAACATAGTGACACAGCAACAAGGGAACATAGTCACACAGCAACATGGGAACATAGTGACACAGCAACAAGGGAACATAGTCACACAGCAACAAGGGAACATAGTCACACAGCAACAAGGGAACATAGTGACACAGCAACATGGGAACATAGTGACACAGCAACAAGGGAACATAGTGACATATCGACATAGCAACATGGGAACATAGTGACACAGCAACATGGGAACATAGTGACACAGCAACATGGGAACATAGTGACACAGCAACATGGGAACATAGTGACAGCAACATGGGAACATAGTGACAGCAACATGGGAACATAGTGACACAGCAACATGGGAACATAGTGACAGCAACATGGGAACATAGTGACAGCAACATGGGAACATAGTGACACAGCAACATGGGAACATAGTGACACAGCAACATGGGAACATAGTGGCACAGCAACATGGAAACATAGTGACACAGCAACATGGGAACATAGTGACACAGCAACATGGGAACATAGTGACACAGCAACATGGGAACATAGTGACACAGCAACATGGGAACATAGTGACACAGCAACATGGAACATAGTGACACAGCAACATGGGAACATAGTGACACAGCAACATGGGAACATAGTGACACAGCAACATGGGAACATATTGACACAGCAACAAGGGACTATAGTGGCACAGCAACATGGGACATAGTGACACAGCAACATGGGAACATAGTGACACAGCAACATGGGAACATAGTGACGCAGCAACATGGGAACATAGTGACACAGCAACATGGGAACAGTGACACAGCAACATGGGAGCATAGTGACAGCAACATGGGAACATAGTGACACAGCAACATGGGAACAGTGACACAGCAACATGGGAACATAGTGACACAGCAACAAGGGAACACAGTGACACAGCAACATGGGAACATAGTGACACAGCAACAAGGGAACATAGTGACACAGCAACATGGGAACATAGTGACACAGCAACAAGGGAACATAGTGACACAGCAACAAGGCAACATAGTGACACAGCAACAAGGGAACATAGTGACACAGCAACAAGGGAACATAGTGACACAGCAACAAGGGAACATAGTGACACAGCAACATGGGAACATAGTGACATAGCAACAAGGGAACATAGTGACACAGCAACATGGGAACATAGTGACACAGCAACAAGGGAAAATAGTGACACAGCAACAAGGGAACATAGTGACAGCAACATGGGAACATAGTGACACAGCAACAAGGGAACATAGTGACACAGCAACAAGGGAACATAGTGACACAGCAACAAGGGAACATAGTGACACAGCAACATGGGAACATAGTGACATAGCAACAAGGGAACATAGTGACACAGCAACATGGGAACATAGTGACACAGCAACATGGGAACATAGTGACAGCAACATGGGAACATAGTGACACAGCAACATGGGAACATAGTCACACAGCAACATGGGAACATATTGACAGCAACATGGGAACATAGTGACACAGCAACAAGGGAACATAGTGACAGCAACATGGGAACATAGTCACACAGCAACATGGGAACATAGTGACACAGCAAAAGGGGAACATAGTCACAAAGCAACATGGGAACATAGTCACACAGCAACATGGGAACACAGTCACACAGCAACAAGGGAAAATAGTGACACAGCAACAAGGGAACATAGTGACAGCAACATGGGAACATAGTGACACAGCAACATGGGAACATAGTGACACAGCAACAAGGGAACATAGTGACACAGCAACAAGGGAACATAGTGACAGTAACAAGGGAACATAGTGACACAGCAACAAGGGAACATAGTGACAGCAACATGGGAACATAGTGACAGCAACATGGGAACATAGTGACACAGCAACAAGGGAACATAGTGACACAGCAACAAGGGAACATAGTGACAGTAACAAGGGAACATAGTGACACAGCAACAAGGGAACATAGTGACAGCAACATGGGAACATAGTGACACAGCAACATGGGAACATAGTGACACAGCAACATGGGAACATAGTGACACAGCAACAAGGGAACATAGTGACACAGCAACAAGGGAACATAGTGACATCGCAACAAGGGAACATAGTGACACAGCAACAAGGGAACATAGTGACACAGCAACATGGGAACATAGTGACACAGCAACAAGGGAACATAGAGACACAGCAACATGGGAACATAGTGACTGCAACATTGGAACATAGTGACACAGCAACAAGGGAACATAGTGACACAGCAACAAGGGAACATAGTGACACAGCAACAAGGGAACATAGTGACACAGCAACATGGGAACATAGTCACACAGCAACAAGGCAACATAGTGACACAGCAACAAGGGAACATAGTGACACAGCAACATGGGAACATAGTGACACAGCAACATGGGAACATAGTGACAGCAACATGGGAACATAGTGACACAGCAACAAGGGAACATAGTGACACAGCAACATGGGAACATAGTCACACAGCAACAAGGCAACATAGTGACACAGCAACAAGGGAACATAGTGACACAGCAACATGGGAACACAGTGAAACAGCAACATGGGAACATAGTGACACAGCAACAAGGGAACATAGTCACACAGCAACATGGGAACATCGTCACACAGCAACAAGGGAACATAGTCACACAGCAACAAGGGAACATAGTCACACAGCAACAAGGGAACATAGTGACACAGCAACATGGGAACATAGTGACACAGCAACATGGGAACATAGTGACACAGCAACATGGGAACATAGTGACACAGCAACAAGGGAACATAGTGAATCAGCAACAAGGGAACATAGTGACATAGCAACAAGGGAACATAGTGACACAGCAACAAGGAACATAGTGACACAGCAACATGGGAAGATAGTGACACAGCAACAAGGGAACATAGAGACACAGCAACATGGGAACATAGTGACAGCAACATGGGAACATAGTGACACAGCAACAAGGAAACATAGTGACACAGCAACAAGGGAACATAGTGACACAGCAACAAGGGAACATAGTGACACAGCAACATGGGAACATAGTGACACAGCAACAAGGGAACATAGTGACACAGCAACAAGGGAACATAGTCACACAGCAACATGGGAACATAGTGACACAGCAACATGGGAACATAGTGACACAGCAACATGGGAACATAGTGACATATCGACATAGCAACATGGGAACATAGTGACACAGCAACATGGGAACATAGTGACACAGCAACATGGGAACATAGTGACACAGCAACATGGGAACATAGTGACAGCAACATGGGAACATAGTGACAGCAACATGGGAACATAGTGACACAGCAACATGGGAACATAGTGACAGCAACATGGGAACATAGTGACAGCAACATGGGAACATAGTGACACAGCAACATGGGAACATAGTGACACAGCAACATGGGAACATAGTGGCACAGCAACATGGAAACATAGTGACACAGCAACATGGGAACATAGTGACACAGCAACATGGGAACATAGTGACACAGCAACATGGGAACATAGTGACACAGCAACATGGAAACATAGTGACACAGCAACATGGGAACATAGTGACACAGCAACATGGGAACATAGTGACACAGCAACATGGGAACATATTGACACAGCAACAAGGGAAGATAGTGGCACAGCAACATGGGGACATAGTGACACAGCAACATGGGAACATAGTGACACAGCAACATGGGAACATAGTGACACAGCAACATGGGAACATAGTGACACAGCAACATGGGAACATAGTGACACAGCAACATGGGAACAGTGACACAGCAACATGGGAGCATAGTGACAGCAACATGGGAACATAGTGACACAGCAACATGGGAACAGTGACACAGCAACATGGGAACATAGTGACACAGCAACAAGGGAACACAGTGACACAGCAACATGGGAACATAGTGACACAGCAACAAGGGAACATAGAGACACAGCAACATGGGAACATAGTGACAGCAACATGGGAACATAGTGACACAGCAACAAGGGAACATAGTGACACAGCAACAAGGGAACATAGTGACACAGCAACAAGGGAACATAGTGACACAGCAACATGGGAACATAGTCACACAGCAACATGGGAACATAGTGACACAGCAACAAGGGAACATAGTGACACAGCAACATGGGAACATAGTGACACAGCAACATGGGAACATAGTGACAGCAACATGGGAACATAGTGACACAGCAACAAGGGAACATAGTGACACAGCAACATGGGAACATAGTGACACAGCAACAAGGGAACATAGTCACACAGCAACATGGGAACATAGTGACACAGCAACAAGGGAACATAGTCACACAGCAACAAGGGAACATAGTCACACAGCAACAAGGGAACATAGTGACACAGCAACATGGGAACATAGTGACAGAGCAACAAGGGAACATAGTGACATATCGACATAGCAACATGGGAACACAGTGACACAGCAACATGGGAACATAGTGACACAGCAACATGGGAACATAGTGACACAGCAACATGGGAACATAGTGACAGCAACATGGGAACATAGTGACAGCAACATGGGAACATAGTGACACAGCAACATGGGAACATAGTGACAGCAACATGGGAACATAGTGACAGCAACATGGGAACATAGTGACACAGCAACATGGGAACATAGTGACACAGCAACATGGGAACATAGTGGCACAGCAACATGGAAACATAGTGACACAGCAACATGGGAACATAGTGACACAGCAACATGGGAACATAGTGACACAGCAACATGGGAACATAGTGACACAGCAACATGGGAACATAGTGACACAGCAACATGGAAACATAGTGACACAGCAACATGGGAACATAGTGACACAGCAACATGGGAACATAGTGACACAGCAACATGGGAACATATTGACACAGCAACAAGGGACTATAGTGGCACAGCAACATGGGGACATAGTGACACAGCAACATGGGAACATAGTGACACAGCAACATGGGAACATAGTGACGCAGCAACATGGGAACATAGTGACACAGCAACATGGGAACAGTGACACAGCAACATGGGAGCATAGTGACAGCAACATGGGAACATAGTGACACAGCAACATGGGAACAGTGACACAGCAACATGGGAACATAGTGACACAGCAACAAGGGAACACAGTGACACAGCAACATGGGAACATAGTGACACAGCAACAAGGGAACATAGTGACACAGCAACATGGGAACATAGTGACACAGCAACAAGGGAACATAGTGACACAGCAACAAGGCAACATAGTGACACAGCAACAAGGGAACATAGTGACACAGCAACAAGGGAACATAGTGACACAGCAACAAGGGAACATAGTGACACAGCAACATGGGAACATAGTGACATAGCAACAAGGGAACATAGTGACACAGCAACATGGGAACATAGTGACACAGCAACAAGGGAAAATAGTGACACAGCAACAAGGGAACATAGTGACAGCAACATGGGAACATAGTGACACAGCAACAAGGGAACATAGTGACACAGCAACAAGGGAACATAGTGACACAGCAACAAGGGAACATAGTGACACAGCAACATGGGAACATAGTGACATAGCAACAAGGGAACATAGTGACACAGCAACATGGGAACATAGTGACACAGCAACAAGGGAAAATAGTGACACAGCAACAAGGGAACATAGTGACAGCAACATGGGAACATAGTGACACAGCAACAAGGGAACATAGTGACACAGCAACAAGGGAACATAGTGACACAGCAACAAGGGAACATAGTGACAGCAACATGGGAACATAGTGACACAGCAACATGGGAACATAGTGACAGCAACATGGGAACATAGTCACACAGCAACATGGGAACATAGTGACAGCAACATGGGAACATAGTCGCACAGCAACATGGGAACATAGTGACAGCAACATGGGAACATAGTGACACAGCAACATGGGAACATAGTCACACAGCAACATGGGAACATATTGACAGCAACATGGGAACATAGTGACACAGCAACAAGGGAACATAGTGACAGCAACATGGGAACATAGTCACACAGCAACATGGGAACATAGTGACACAGCAAAAGGGGAACATAGTGACAGCAACAAGGTAACATAGTGACACAGCAACAAGGGAACATAGTGACACAGCAACAAGGGAACATAGTGACAGTAACAAGGGAACATAGTGACACAGCAACAAGGGAACATAGTGACAGCAACATGGGAACATAGTGACAGCAACATGGGAACATAGTGACACAGCAACATGGGAACATAGTGACACAGCAACAAGGGAACATAGTGACACAGCAACAAGGGAACATAGTGACATAGCAACAAGGGAACATAGTGACACAGCAACATGGGAACATAGTGACACAGCAACAAGGGAACATAGAGACACAGCAACATGGGAACATAGTGACTGCAACATTGGAACATAGTGACACAGCAACAAGGGAACATAGTGACACAGCAACAAGGGAACATAGTGACACAGCAACAAGGGAACATAGTGACACAGCAACATGGGAACATAGTCACACAGCAACAAGGCAACATAGTGACACAGCAACAAGGGAACATAGTGACACAGCAACATGGGAACATAGTGACACAGCAACATGGGAACATAGTGACACAGCAACAAGGGAACATAGTGACACAGCAACATGGGAACATAGTCACACAGCAACAAGGCAACATAGTGACACAGCAACAAGGGAACATAGTGACACAGCAACATGGGAACACAGTGAAACAGCAACATGGGAACATAGTGACACAGCAACAAGGGAACATAGTGACACAGCAACATGGGAACATAGTGACACAGCAACAAGGGAACATAGTGACACAGCAACAAGGGAACATAGTGACACAGCAACATGGGAACATAGTGACACAGCAACATGGGAACATAGTGACACAGCAACAAGGGAACATAGTGACACAGCAACATGGGAACATAGTCACACAGCAACAAGGCAACATAGTGACACAGCAACAAGGGAACATAGTGACACAGCAACATGGGAACACAGTGAAACAGCAACATGGGAACATAGTGACACAGCAACAAGGGAACATAGTCACACAGCAACATGGGAACATAGTCACACAGCAACAAGGGAACATAGTCACACAGCAACAAGGGAACATAGTCACACAGCAACAAGGGAACATAGTGACACAGCAACATGGGAACATAGTGACACAGCAACATGGGAACATAGTGACACAGCAACATGGGAACATAGTGACACAGCAAAATGGGAACATAGTGACACAGCAACAAGGGAACATAGTGAATCAGCAACAAGGGAACATAGTGACATAGCAACAAGGGAACAGAGTGACACAGCAACAAGGGAACATAGTGACACAGCAACATGGGAAGATAGTGACACAGCAACAAGGGAACATAGAGACACAGCAAAATGGGAACATAGTGACAGCAACATGGGAACATAGTGACACAGCAACAAGGGAACATAGTGACACAGCAACAAGGAAACATAGTGACACAGCAACAAGGGAACATAGTGACACAGCAACATGGGAACATAGTCACACAGCAACAAGGCAACATAGTGACACAGCAACAAGGCAACATAGTGACACAGCAACATGGGAACATAGTGACACAGCAACATGGGAACATAGTGACAGCAACATGGGAACATAGTGACACAGCAACAAGGGAACATAGTGACACAGCAACATGGGAACATAGTGACACAGCAACAAGGGAACATAGTCACACAGCAACATGGGAACATAGTGACACAGCAACAAGGGAACATAGTCACACAGCAACAAGGGAACATAGTCACACAGCAACAAGGGAACATAGTGACACAGCAACATGGGAACATAGTGACAGAGCAACAAGGGAATATAGTGACATATCGACATAGCAACATGGGAACATAGTGACACAGCAACATGGGAACATAGTGACACAGCAACATGGGAACATAGTGACACAGCAACATGGGAACATAGTGACAGCAACATGGGAACATAGTGACAGCAACATGGGAACATAGTGACACAGCAACATGGGAACATAGTGACAGCAACATGGGAACATAGTGACAGCAACATGGGAACATAGTGACACAGCAACATGGGAACATAGTGACACAGCAACATGGGAACATAGTGGCACAGCAACATGGAAACATAGTGACACAGCAACATGGGAACATAGTGACACAGCAACATGGGAACATAGTGACACAGCAACATGGGAACATAGTGACACAGCAACATGGAAACATAGTGACACAGCAACATGGGAACATAGTGACACAGCAACATGGGAACATAGTGACACAGCAACATGGGAACATATTGACACAGCAACAAGGGAATATAGTGGCACAGCAACATGGGGACATAGTGACACAGCAACATGGGAACATAGTGACACAGCAACATGGGAACATAGTGACACAGCAACATGGGAACATAGTGACACAGCAACATGGGAACATAGTGACACAGCAACATGGGGGAACAGTGACACAGCAACATGGGAGCATAGTGACAGCAACATGGGAACATAGTGACACAGCAACATGGGAACAGCGACACAGCAACATGGGAACATAGTGACACAGCAACAAGGGAACACAGTGACACAGCAACATGGGAACATAGTGACACAGCAACAAGGGAACATAGTGACACAGCAACATGGGAACATAGTGACACAGCAACAAGGGAACATAGTGACACAGCAACAAGGCAACATAGTGACACAGCAACAAGGGAAAATAGTGACACAGCAACAAGGGAACATAGTGACAGCAACATGGGAACATAGTGACAGCAACATGGGAACATAGTCACACAGCAACATGGGAACATAGTGACAGCAACATGGGAACATAGTCACACAGCAACATGGGAACATAGTGACAGCAACATGGGAACATAGTCACACAGCAACATGGGAACATAGTCACACAGTAACATGGGAACATAGTCACACAGCAACATGGGAACATATTGACAGCAACATGGGAACATAGTGACACAGCAACAAGGGAACATAGTGACAGCAACATGGGAACATAGTCGCACAGCAACATGGGAACATAGTCACACAGCAACATGGGAACATATTGACAGCAACATGGGAACATAGTGACACAGCTACATGGGAACATAGTGACATATCGACACAGCAACAAGGGAACATAGTGACACAGCAACAAGGGAACATAGTGACACAGCAACAAGGGAACATAGTGACACAGCAACAAGGGAACATAGTGACACAGCAACATGGGAACATAGTGACACAGCAACATGGGAACATAGTGACAGCAACATGGGAACATAGTGACACAGCAACAAGGGAACATAGTGACACAGCAACATGGGAACATAGTGACAGCAACATGGGAACATAGTGACACAGCAACAAGGGAACATAGTCACACAGCAACATGGGAACATAGTGACACAGCAACAAGGGAACATAGTCACACAGCAACAAGGGAACATAGTCACACAGCAACATGGGAACATAGTGACACAGCAACATGGGGACATAGTGACATAGCAACAAGGGAACATAGTGACATTGCGACATAGCAACATGGGAACATAGTGACACAGCAACATGGGAACATAGTGACATAGCAACATGGGAACATAGTGACACAGCAACATGGGAACATAGTGACAGCAACATGGGAACATACTGACACAGCAACAAGGGAACATAGTGGCACAGCAACATGGGGACAGAGTGACACAGCAACATGGGAACATAGTGACACGGCAACATGGGAACATAGTGACACAGTAACATGGGAACAGTGACACAGCAACATGGGAGCATAGTGACAGCAACATGGGAACATAGTGACACAGCAACATGGGAACAGAGACACAGCAACATGGGAGCATAGTGACAGCAACATGGGAACATAGTGACACAGCAACAAGGGAACACAGTGACACAGCAACATGGGAACATAGTGACACAGCAACAAGGGAACATAGTGACACAGCAACATGGGAACATAGTGACACAGCAACATGGGAACATGGTGATACAGCAACATGGAACATGGTGACATAGCAACATGGAACATGGTGACATAGCAACATGGAAACACGGTGACATAGCAACATGGGAACATGGCGACATCGCAACAAGGCGGCTTTGAGGGTGTCCTTGAAGTGTTTCCTCTGCCCACCTGGGGCTCACTTGCCGTGTCGGAGCTCCGAGTAGAGCGCTTGTTTTGGGAGTCTTCTTTCGGGCATGCGGACGATGTGGCTCGTCCATCGGAGCTGATCGAGCGTGGTCAGAGCTTCGATGCTGGGGATGTTGGCCTGAGTGAGAACACTGACATTGGTGCGCCTATCCTGCCAATGGATTTGCAGGATCTTGCGGAGGCAGCGTTGGTGGCACCTCTCCAGTGCTTTGAGGTGCCTGCTGTACATGGTCCATGTCTCTGAAGCATACAGGAGGGCGGGTATCACTACTGCTCTGTAGACCATGAGCTTGGTGCTGGGTTCGAGGTCCTGGTCTTCAAACACTCTTTCCCTCAGGCGACCGAAGGCTGCAGTGGCACACTGAAGGCGGTGTTGGACTTCGTCATCGACGTCTGCCCTTGTTGACAGTAGGCTCCCGAGGTATGGAAAGTGGTCCACGTTGTCCAAGGCCTCGTCATGGATTTTGATAATCGGGGAGCAGTACTGTGTGGTGGGGGCAGGTTGGTAGAGGACCTTTGTCTTACGGATGTTTAGTGTAAGGCCCATGCTCTCGTACGCTTCGGTGAAGGTGTTGACGATGGTTTGGAGTTCGGCCTCAGAGTGTGCGCAGACGCAAGCGTCGCCTGCATATTGTAATTCGATGACAGAGGATGGGACGACCTTGGATCTGGACTGGAGGCGACGGAGGTTGAACAGTTTCCCGTTTATTCTGTAAATTAGCTCCACTCCAGCGGGGAGTTTACTGAGGGTGAGATGGAACATTGCAGCCAGGAAGGTCGAGAAGAGCATTGGTGCGATGACACAGCCTTGCTTGACCCCGGTCCGTACATGAATTGGGTCTGTGGTGGATCCGTTGGTCAGGATCACGGCTTGCATGTCATTGTGAAGCAGGCTGAGGATGGTGACAAACCTTTGAGGGCAGCCGAATTTGAGGAGGACACTCCATAATCCCTCATGGTTGACGGTGTCAAAGGCCTTTGTGAGGTCAAAGGAGGCCATGTACAGCGGTTGGTGCTGTTCCCTGCATTTCTCTTGTAATTGACGTGCGGTGAAGATCATTTCCATTGTGCCCCTTAGTGGGCGGAATCTGCATTGCGACTCTGGGAGAAGCTCTTCAGCCACTGGGAGAAGGTGATTGAGGAGGATTCTTGCGATGACTTTCCCTGTGGCAGACAGCAGGGAGACTCCCCTGTAATTACCGCAATCGGACTTGTCACCTTTCTTGAAGATGGTCATGATTACGGCGTCTCTGAGATCCCCTGGCATGCTCTCCTCCTTCCAAATAAGAGAAATAAGTTCATATATTCGCGTCAGTAGTGCTTCTCCGCCATGATTTAGCGCCTCGGCGGGGATTCCATCTGCTCCTGAGGCCTTGTTGTTCTTCAGTTGTCGGATGGCCTTTTCAACCTCATGCCGAGCTGGGGTTGTGCTGAGGTGGTGGCGGGTAGCATGCTGCGGGATGGAGTTGAGGACACTCGCGTCAAAGACAGAGTCTTGGTTAAGGAGATCTTCGAAGTGCTCCTTCCAGTGGGCACTGACTGCCTCTCTGTCCTTGATGAGTACCTCTCCGTTCTTGGCCCGCAGTGGGGTAGGGCCTTGGGTGCTTGGGCCGTAGATGGTCTTGACTGCGCTGAAGAATCCACGCATGTCGTGGTTGTCGGCTAGCTGCTGGATCTCCTGCGCTTTCTCCACCCACCATCTGTTCTTTAGGTCACGAGGTTTTTGTTGGACCTCGGCCTTCAGGCATCTGTAGAGCTGCTTTCTTGCTCTCGAGTTCTGTTGCTGTTTCCAGATCAGCAATGCCTTGTGCTTGCGGCTTATTAGCTCCTGGATCTCCTGGTCGTTCTCGTCGAACCAGTCTTGGTGTTTCCTGGTCGAGTGACCGAGTGTCTCTTCACAGGTGCTGATTATGGAGGCCTTGAGTGCAGACCAGGCGCTGTGGGCACTCTGTGTCTCTGAATCACTGGGAGTCAGGTTGTTTGTGAGGCGTAGGCTGAATAGGGCTTTCTTAGCGGGGTTTGAGTTCTCCAGTGTTGATTTTCCTGCGGCATTGTTTCTGTTGCCGCCACTGTTTTGGGGCTATGTTGATGGAGATGACATAGTAACATAGGAACATAGCAACATGGGAACATGGCGACATATCAACATGGGAACATAGCGACATAGCAACATGGGAACATAGCAACATTGGAACATAGCAACGTGGCAACATAGCGACATAGCAACATGGGAACATAGCAACATGGGAATAAGGTGACTTAGCAACATGGGAAAATAGTGACATAGCAACATGGGAACATAGCAACATGGGAATATGGTGACTTTGCAACATGGGATCATAGCGACATAGCAACATGGGAACATAGCAACATGGGAATAAGGTGACTTAGCAACATGGGATCATAGCGACATAGCAACATGGGAACATAGCAACATGGGAATAAGGTGACTTAGCAACATGGGAAAATAGTGACATAGCAACATGGGAACATAGCGACATAGCAACATGGGAACATAGCGACATAGCAACATGGGAACATGGTGACATAGCAACATGGGAACATAGCGACATAGCAACATGGGAACATAGCGACATAGCAACATGGGAACATAGCAACATTGGAACATAGCAACGTGGCAACATAGCGACATAGCAACATGGGAACATAGCAACATGGGAATAAGGTGACTTAGCAACATGGGATCATAGCGACATAGCAACATGGGAACATAGCAACATGGGAATAAGGTGACTTAGCAACATGGGAAAATAGTGACATAGCAACATGGGAACATAGCGACATAGCAACATGGGAACATAGCGACATAGCAACATGGGAACATGGTGACATAGCAACATGGGAACATAGCGACATAGCAACATGGGAACATAGCGACATAGCAACATGGGAACATGGTGACGCAGCAACATGGGAACAGTAACATAGTACTCGTTTCAGGCAGCAGAAAACCTTCGGCCCATCTAGCCCACCTATCCACAGTATTTCCTTGGTACATTTCTAATAAACCTAGAATTTCATTCATTGACCAGAACCTGTCTTATTCCTTTTGAAACCCATTGAGGTTAGTTTTCCCATCGAGGACACTCTCCAATGTACTTTACACTTAGTATTGATACTTACCTTGGAGTGGGCCTCAGTCCGGGCTGGTATACAGAATCAATCAATGTCAGTTAATACTCACTCAGGTACTACGAACAATTGCTGCACACCAAGAATGAACAGCATCACGATGAAGGAGCAGACCACGTTAGACTTGAAAACCTCATCTCGTACCTTGCGATACTGAACATCAGAAAGAAAGAACAGTGAATGGCCAGAACACTGACTTCACTTAGTGATCAGAGCCACATCAACCCACCGGCTGTGCCATTCAAAGAAAGAACACAGGGATCTCAGGGGGTTTATCCATCTGCTCGATGTACTCAGAGATAAGGCAACACATGACTGCCTCCACTTCTCTCCAACCAAAAAGGTTGATAACTCCATGCCACCCCGACCCCCCCAACCACCCCTAGAACATGCTCACGACAGTCAGAGAACAGAATGTTAATGTGCACTAACTCTTACAACGCTGCTCAGACTGGCAGTGAGAGACTGCGAGACAGATTGGAGAGATAGATGGAGTCTGAGAGAGGAGAGAGAGAAAGAGATGGAGAGAGAGGGGGTAGAGAGACTGGGAGACAGATTGGATAGATAGATAGAGACAGAGAGGGAAGAGAGAGATGGAGACTGAGAGGAGAGAGAGGGAGAGGGATAGAGAGATGGAGACAGAGAGAGGGGAGAGAGAGATGGAGACTGAGAGAGGGGAGAGAGAGATGGAGACTGAGAGAGGGGAAAGAGAGATGGAGACTGAGAGAGATAGAGAGTAAGACAAAACAGAAAAAGAGCGCGTATGACAGATGTCAGGTCACGAATACATCTGAGAATCAGGCTGAATATAGAAAGTTCAGAGGAGAAGTGAAAAAGAAAATAAGAGGGGCAAAGAGAGAGTATGAGAATAGAATGGCAGCCAACATAAAAGGTAATCCAAAAGTATTCTATAGGCAAATAAATAATAAACGGGTAGTAAGAGGAAGGGTGGGGCCAAATAGGGGCCAAAAAGGAGACCTACACTTGGAGGCAGAGGGTATGGCTGAAGTGCTAAATGAGTACTTTGCATCTGTCTTCACCAAGGAAGAGGATGCTGCCACAGACATAGTGAAGGAGGAGGTAGAGGAGATACTGGATGGGATAAAAATTGATAAAGAGGAGGTATTAGAAAGGCTGGCTGTACTTAAAGTAGATAAGTCACCAGGACCAGATGGGATGCATCCTAGGACGCTGAGGGAAGTGAAGGAAGAAATCGCGGAAGAAACTGGCCATAATCTTCCAATCCTCCTTAGATACGGGGGTGGTGCCAGAGGACTGGAGAATTGCAAATGTTACACCCTTGTTCAAAAAAGGGTGTAAAGATAAACCCAGCAACTACAGGCCAGTCAGTTTAACCTCGGTAGTGGGGTAGCTTTTAGAAACAATAATCAGGGACAAAATTAACAGTCACTTGGACAAGTGTGGATTAATTAAGGAAAGACAGCACAAATTTGTTAAAGGCAAATTGTGATTAACCAAATAAATTGAGTTTTTTGATGAGGTAACAGAGAGGGTTGATGAGGGCAATGCGGTTGACGTGGTGTACATGGATTTTGAAAAGGTGTTCGACAAAGTGCCACATAATAGGCTTGCCAGCAAATTTGAAGCCCATGGAATAAAAGGGACAGTGGCAGCATGGATACGAAATTGGCTAAGTGACAGGAAACAGAGAGTACTGGTGAACGGATGTGTTTCGGACTGGAGGAAGGTATACAGTGGTGTTCCCCAGGGGTCAGTTCTAGGACCACTGCTTTTCTTGATATATATTAATGACTTGGATGTGGGTGTACAGGGCACAATTTCAAAATTTGCAGTTGACACAAAACTTGGAAGTATAGTCAACAGTGAGGAGGATAGTGAGGAGGAGGAGACTTCAAGAGGACATAGACAGGCTGGTGGAATGGGTGGACACGTGGCAGATGAATTTTAACGCAGAAAAGTGCAAAGTGATACATTTTGGTAGAAAGAATGAAGAGAGGACATATAAACTAAAGGGCACACTCCTAGAGGTGCATGAACGAAGAGACCTGGGGGTATGTGTGCACAAATCGTTGACGGTGGCAGGGCAGGTTGAGAAAGCAGTTAAAAAAGCTTACGGGATTCTGGTCTTCATGAATAGAGGTATAGAGTACAAAAGCGTGGAAATTATGATGAACCTGTATAAAACACTGGTTCAGCCTCAACTGGAGTATTGTGTCCAATTCTGGGCACCGCACTTCAGGAAGAATATGAAGCCCTTAGGGAGGGTGCAGAAAAGATTTACGAGAATGATTCCAGGGATGAGGGACTTCAGTTATGTGGATAGACTGGAGAAGCTGTAAGTTTCATGGAACAGTTTGGCCCCAGCATAAGGGCATGAAATGGTTAAACTTCGAGGCACAGAAAAGGTGCCAGTCATCAAAGTCTGCAGTGCTTGGAGAACACATTGATACTGGACAATGAAAGCTTTGACGCATGATTAACTCTGGAAAGGACATTGACATTGAACTGTGAGGCCTTGAATCATGATTGGTTTCGATGGGAAAATTTAACATCTGGAGAATGCTCTGAGTTTAACTGAAACAATGAGCGTCTCGATAGGTGATTTAATGGTGAATAGGTGATTTAACGGTGAATAGGTGATTTAATGGTGAATAGGTGATTTAATGGTGAATAGGTGATTTAATGGTGAATAGGTGATTTAACTTTGGACAATGAGACTGTGTGTTTTAATGGGTTTCGATGGATCTTCAATGGATAAGACAACGATGCCAGTTTCGCTGGAACAATGTACTTCCTGGCCTCAATGATAAACACTTTAACCGTGGGCAAAACACATCAGCAGTGGACTAAATCACATCAAACATGTATCACGGTGGGGGGGGGGGGGGGGGGGGGCCACAGACAAGATAAGGAATTATCTTCCATCCCTCAGCCCCGTACATATCCTGTGGTTTGGATTACTAGGTGTGTATTGGAAAACGAGAGTTGGGGGAAGGCCCAGACTCGAAAAGGCGTGACGGAAGAGCTGTAAAAAGGAGCCACACCACAGCTCGCTCTCTCTCTCTCTCTCTCTCTCTCGCTCTCTCTCTCGCTCTCGGAAGCTAGCTCTGACTACAGCAAACTGCCAGGTGTAAGAAGGGAAGATGGTCATCTCCAGCTCCCAGCCTGCAATCGACGTCGGCCACGACCAGCCGGACGGGTGATTGTAAGTATTACGATAGCAAAATACTGCGGATGCTGGAAATCCGAAATAACAATTGTAAGTATCAGTTGACTCTACAAGGGGTTTGCGCTGTGTAGGCAGCTGCAGTCAGATAACGGAGGATGGGGACAGGTCATCTCCGATCCAGGCCGACAATCCACAACGGTAACGACCGGCCGGATGGGTGATTGTCAGTTTCAGCCAAATCTCAACAGGTTTTTGTCTGTGTTTTGTTGGTTTTAATAAACTAGCAGTTTTGGGTTGAATCTAAACCTTTGTGTCGTCTACCATTTTGTTCCTGTAAAACCCAGAGTCAAAGAACCTTTGTAAGGATGAGGAAACCAAACACCTTACATATCTTTGCGACCGACGGCAGGACTCTTGAGGTGTGGAACAAAATAAGGCACAAAGTAAGGGCAACAAACCCTTGGGAGGCTAAGGTAGTCTCAGGTTGGCTAAGGTAGTCTCATAGAAACATAGAAGATAGGAGCAGGAGTAGGCCATTCGGCCCCTCGAGCCTGCTCCGCCATTCGATGAGATCATGGCTGATCATCTAAACTCAGTACCCTGTACCTGCCTTCTCCCCATATCCCTTGATACCTTTAGCTTTAAGAAATATATCTAACTCATTCTTGAATATATTTAATGACTTGGCCTCAACTACCTTCTGTGGTAGAGAATTCCACAGGTTCACCACTCTCTGGGTGAAGAAATTCTTCCTCATTTCTGTCCTAAATGGTTTACCCGTTATCCGTAGATTATGACCCCCTGGTTCTGGACTCTCCGACCATCGGGAACATTCTTCCTGCATCTAGTTTGTCCAGACCTGTCAGAATTTTATATGTTTCGATGAGATCCCCTCTCATTCTTCTATACTCCAGTGAGTATAAGCCCAATCGACCCAATCTCTCCTCATATGTCATTCCTGCCATCCCAGGTATCAGCCTTGTGAATCTTCGCTGAACTCCTTCCATGGCAAGAACATCCTTCCTCAGATAAGGCGACCAAAACTGCACACAGTACTCAAGGTGTGGTCTCACCAAGGCCCTGTACAACTGCAGCAGGACATCCCTGTTCCTTTACTCAAACCCTTTCGCTATGAAGGCCAACATACCATTTGCCTTCTTCACCGCCTGCTGCACCTGCATGCTTACTTTCAGCGACTGGTGCACAAGGACACCCAGGTCTCGTTGCACTTCCCCTTCTCCCAATCTATTGCCATTCAGATAATAGTCTGCCTTTCTGTTTTTGACACCAAAGTGGATAACCTCGCACTTATCCACGTTATATTGCATCTGCCACGCTTCTGCCCACTCACCCAACCTGTCCAGGTCATCCTGGAGTTTCTCGCTATCCTCCTCACAGCACACACTCCCACCCAGCTTTGTGTCATCTGCAAACTTGGAGATATTACATTTAATTCCCTTATCTAGATCATTAATGTATATTGTGAATAGCTGGGGTCCAAGGACCGATCCCTGCGGTACCCCACTAGTCACTGCTTGCCACTCGGAAAAAGACCCATTAATTCCTACTCTTTGCTTTCTGTCCGCCAACCAGTTCTCTATCCAAGTCAATACCTTGCCCCCAATCCCATGTGCCTTAACTTTCCCCGCTAATCTCTTATGCGGGACCTTATCAAAAGCCTTTTGAAAGTCCAAATACACCACATCTACTGGTTCTCCCTTATCTATTTTCCCAGTTACATCCTCAAAAAATTCCAGTAGATTAGTCAAGCACGATTTACCTTTTGTAAATCCATGTTGACTTTGTCCGATCCTGTCACTGTTTTTCAAATGCTCAGCTATTACATCCTGTCTAATGGACTCTAGCATTTTCCCCACTACCGATGTCAGGCTTACCGGTCTGTAATTCCCCGCTTTCTCTCTACCACCCTTTTTGAATAGTGGGGTAACATTAGCTACCCTCCAATCCATGGGTACAGTTCCAGATTCCATCGAATGTTGGAAGATGATCAGCAATGCATCTACTATTTCTAGGGCCACTTCCTTAAGTACCCTAGGATGTAGATTATCAGGCCCTGGGGATTTATCGGCCTTCAATCCTGTCAATTTCCCTAACACCATTTCCCTGCAAATACTGATTTCTTTCAGTTCCTCCCTTTCATCAGACCCTATGTTCTCCAACATCTCTGGGAGGTTATTTGTGTCCTCCTTTGTGAAGACAGAACCAAAATATGCATTTAATTGGGCTGCCATTTCTTTGTTCCCCATTATAACTTCCCCCGCTTCTGACTGCAAGGGACCTACACTTGATTTCACTAATCTTTTTCTCTTCACATATCTACAAAAGCTCTTACAGTCAGTTTTTATGTTCCCAGCAAGCTTACTTTCATATTCTATTTTCCCCTTCTTAATTAATCCCTTTGTCCTCCTTTGTTGAATCCTAAACTGCTCCCAAACCTCAGGGCTACCGCTTTTTCTGGCCAATTTATATGCCCTCGCCTTGGATCTTATGCTATCCCTAATTTCCCTTGTTAGCCACGGTTGAGTCACCCTTTTTATTTTATTCTTATGCCACACTGGGATGTACAAATTCTGTAGTTCATCCATGCAGTCTTTGAATGTTTGCCATTGCCTATCCACCGTCAACCCCTTGAGTGACATACCCCAATCAATCCTACCCAATTCGCACCTCATACCATCGTAGTTTCCTTTATTTAAATTCAGGACCCTAGTCTCTGATTCAACTACTTCACTCTCCATCCTAATGAAGAATTCTATCATATTATGATCACTCTGACCCAAGGGGCCTCGTACAACAAGATTGCTAATTAATCCTTTCTCGTTGCATAATACCCAGTCTAAGATGGCCTGATCTCTGGTTGGTTCCTCGACATATTGTTCCAGAAAACCATCTCGTAAACATTCTAGGAATTCCTCCTCCACAGTATTTTTACTAATTTGGTTAGCCCAATCTATATGTAAATTAAAGTCACCCATGATGACTGCTGTGCCCTTACTGCATGCTTCTCTAATTTCCCTTTTAATGCCGTCCCCAACCTCCGTATTACTGTTTGGAGGTCTATATACCACTCCCACTAACATTTTCTGCCCCTTGTTATTTCTCAGTTCTACCCATACAGATTCCGCATCATCAGAGCTAATATCCTTCCTTTCAATTGTGTTAATCCCCTCTTTAACCAGCAATGCTACCCCACCTCCCTTTCTTTTTTGCCTATCTTTCCTAAATATTGAATAACCCTGGATGTTGAGTTTCCAGCCTTGGCCACCCTGGAGCCATGTTTCTGTAATCCCAATCAAATCGTATTCATTTACCTCTATTTGCGCAGCTAATTCATCCACCTTGTTCCAAATGCTCCTTGCATTAAGACACAGGTTGGCTAAGGTAGTCTCAGGTTGGCTAAGGTAGTCTCAGGTTGGCTAAGGTAGTCTCAGGGAGGATAAGGTAGTCTCAGGGAGGATAAGGTAGTCTCAGGGAGGATAAGGTAGTCTCAGGGAGGCTAAGGTAGTCTCAGGGAGGATAAGGTAGTCTCAGGGAGGCTAAGGTAGTCTCAGGTTGGCTAAGGTAGTCTCAGGTTGGCTAAGGTAGTCTCAGGTTGGCTAAGGTAGTCTCAGGGAGGATAAGGTAGTCTCAGGGAGGCTAAGGTAGTCTCAGGGAGGCTAAGGTAGTCTCAGGTTGGCTAAGGTAGTCTCAGGTTGGCTAAGGTAGTCTCAGGTTGGCTAAGGTAGTCTCAGGTTGGCTAAGGTAGTCTCAGGTTGGCTAAGGTAGTCTCAGGTTGGCTAAGGTAGTCTCAGGTTGGCTAAGGTAGTCTCAGGGAGGATAAGGTAGTCTCAGGGAGGCTAAGGTAGTCTCAGGGAGGCTAAGGTAGTCTCAGGTTGGCTAAGGTAGTCTCAGGTTGGCTAAGGTAGTCTCAGGGAGGCTAAGGTAGTTTCAGGTTGGCTAAGGTAGTCTCAGGGAGGCTAAGGTAGTTTCAGGTTGGCTAAGGTAGCCAAAGTAAACATTTCTGAGCCTGGGGCAAAAGAAATGATGTACTCTCCGCAGGAGAAAGCGGCAGAGTGGGCGGTTAGAAGTAGCCATAGGAAGTCTATGGAGGCTAAGGTAGCCTCGTATATATGTAGCAAGTGAGACATTTCTGAGCCATGGGCACGAGCAATGTTACACTCTGAGGATCCGCAGGGAAAAGCGGCAGAGTGGACGGTTAGTGTTAACCATAAAAGAACGAGAGAGAAGGCGATTTGGCTGCTGTGTCTACAGAAGCAAACCTCGATTCTCAGGGAAAAGGTGAAACAGCTGGAAGATGAGAAAAGGGAACTAGAAACCAAGGCAAGCGATAAGGACGCCGTCATAGAGCGACTGACGAAAGATTTAAGTGAGGAAAGGCAGGAGAGAAAGATTAAGGAGGAGAGGGCGCAGAACAAACTCGAATACTTACAGTGTCAGGTGACGGAGGGTAAGAGGCCGTGTCAGACTCACTGTGAACAAAGTGAAAGGAATCTAGAAAGAGCCGAAGAGGCGGAGGAAGGATTGAAAGATATTAAGGTAGCAAATAGAGTAGCCCGAACTCAGGGTTATGAGGGGGCAGATCACGCGCCTTGTAATGAAAAGATCCCTAAGTTGGCCTTCAAACTATCCGGGGCCAGAGGGATGGTTTGTCTCTTGGCACCTGGAGAAGTTGGGGAAGACTGGGATATGGAGGGTAAAGAATCAGATGATGGGCCCCCGTATAGCGAGCATCGGCCGGCTCCCGAAGCACTGGGACCACCGAGACCGATGTGTCCCCTACGACAGCAGAAGTTGGGTCCGCCACCAGTGGTTGGTGACCCGGCGCCGTTGCCGAGCGATTATGTGCTCCCATTTACCCCGCTTCAGCTACAGGAAATGCTGACCAGTGTGGCTAAATTAAAGCAGGGAGGGGACGCCTCCGTTCATTTCACCAATGTAGAGCAGGTAGGGGGCATTAATAACTGCAACAAGGAGATGAGGAAGTTGATGCTGTTCTCCCTAGATGGGAAGTTATATCAGAGTTTGTCGGCAGCCACCAAGTTAGGGGGAGGAACCATGCACGGCTTAAAAGATGAGATCTTGGTCGCACGAGGGCACAGCCAAGGTAGTCCGTTCTTGCAGGTGGAGCAGACTAGGCAGCAGGCAGGCGAGTCGCCAGATACATTTGCAGATAGATTGTGGCCGACTTACGTGAGGGCCACTGGAGGAGATCTAGTTCGCGCAGACTGAAGAGGGGCTCCCAGGAATCATTGGCTGAGGACTGTAGTGTCCAACAGTTTGCCGCGAATCAGGCCAAAGGCCGAGTCCTGGTTTGACCCAAAGGACCTCCACAATACGGAGGTGGGGGTGCTGAGGAAGCTGACGCCAGCTTTCAAGTCAGGACAAGGGGAAGAGGAGAAACACAGGGGGAAGGTGCACGAAGTGAAAGGGAATGTGAGGAGTAAACGGGAATGGAGACAGGAGGGAAGTAATGCGGGGAGATCCCAGGCGTGTTTTAACTGTGGGAAGTTGGGACACTGGAGTAAGAAGTGTAAGCTCCCGAAAGGGGAGAAACCAGGGCACGAGGGTCCCGAGGTAGAGACGACCCGAGGGAAGGTAGAAGACGACCCAGTAAAAATCCTAGTGGCTGCATCACAGCAGGTTATGGGCAAGGTTAAAGGGAAACTGGATGCTGCTGTGGGTAACAGAGGACCCAGTGCGTCTGCACCCTCACTGTGACGGGGCCGCGCCCAGCCCGAGTAGCTGTGTCCGTTCATCTACGATGAGTGGGGCAGACCATGTGTAGATGTGAAAGTGGAGACCATTAGGGGAAGGTATTTGGTAGATAAAGGAGCCTCTAGCACGGTGGTCCACTCACCGAATCCGACCACTTCCCCATGGTCGAGCGAGGTCCCATTTACACTAGCAGGTTTCACGGGTAATGAACAGGCTGGGGCGGTATCGAAACCCTTAACGATAGAATTAGGACCCAACGTAACGAAATGGGAATGCATTTTGATGAAGTGGGAACAGCCTGGTTTGGGAGTTCTCGGGGCCGACTATATGTTGGCACACCACACCACAGTAGACATGAAAAACAACTGTCTATGGGGGGCAGTCGATGCAGATAGGATAGGCGAGGTTGTAGTGATTCCTAGGGACAGTAAGGATAAAGGCAGCACCTGTAAGTTGAAGCCGAAAGGGAGCTATGACCTGGAACAATTGGTCGATAGCATCCCGGCCAGGTATCAGAGGCATGTACGGGAGATTATAGACGTGTTTGCCACGCACAGACATGATTGCGGGAGAGTGACGGGGGTAGAGGTGAAGGTAGATGGGGACCCAATGTTGCGGCCCCAGAAACAGTATAACTTTCCCCGGGAAGCAGAAAAGGACTTGGTGGAATAAGGTGTATTAAGAACGATAGCCACCCATGTAAATTCACCCCTTTGGCCGGTAAAGAAGTCCGATAAATCATGGAGGGCCACGGTAGATTACCGGGTCCTGAATAAGAATATTCCAGCCTGTGTGCCCACGGTAGCGGCAGTAGCAGATTTAATAGGGAGTATCCCCGCGGCAGCAACTGTGGAAGTGCAGTTTTTGTCTCAGACAAAATGGCTTCCGTGAATTTAAACTGATACAAAATGCCCGACTCTGACTTGTGTGGAAAAGGAAAAAATCCATTGTTATGTTCTTTTCGTGAAAATAACTTTAAAGTTTTAGACTATGCTGTCAGCAAAAGTCTGCCTGCACAAAAGAAAACAGGCTTAAATTGAGATAACCAAGGGCTAGTAAAGTAAACAAACTTGGCCTTGGGAAGAAAAAGAACAGACGGATAGACTCCATTTTATAGGGATTAGTTAGTCTCACTGTAAGGCATTTCTTATGTGTTTTTTTTAATTGTTAACTTAGCTTACCTTAAACAACATGTCATGTGATTATTAGTGTATAAGAATACTCCATTTTCTGTGATTCGGTAGTCTGTCATCATAGCTAATTGGGCTATGATGCATTCTCCTTGCAAGTAAAATATAATAAAAAGCCTTCTTTGATGATATCGTTTACAAGAGTCTTAATCGGAAGTCGAAACTTCGACAGTATTTCTTGGAGGTTCCACCGAGATCGCTTGCTACCTTTCGGTAAGTCACGGACAAAGACATCATGAATTTCTAGTGACAAATCCTATGGCCACAGTGATGTTTTATCACAAAAAAAGGATTTCTCATTAGATCCTGAATGGTGTGGGTCTGTTTCTTCCGACGGGAGCACTGCGATTGTTAAGACTTTTGTTTAGATTTGAGTTGAATCTTGTAGCTTTTGATTTAAAAAAAAAAAGGGGGAGGAAGTTTAAAAACTATCGGGCAAAGAAGGCAAGGGAAAAAGTCGACAGGGTTGTATCCCGGACTGATTAAAACTGCAGTCTCAAGGGTGGGTCCCTTGAGCCGCGAAAACTGCAGTATCAAGGGTGGGGCCCTTGAGCCGTGAAAAGATAACTGAGAATCTCGCGGCAGAGTATAGATAATAAGTTAAATGTTAAGAACTCAGTTTGTAGTGAAGAACAATGCAAAACTGAGAATTGACTATTTGTTTAGTTTAAAGTATAAGGTTAAATGTTTAATTATTTGATTTGTTTTTGCATTACTTATAATTGTCTTGATTGTTGTTAGTTTTTGTTATTGTTCATCGCTTGTAGAACTTTGGATGGTCAAATATAATAATATAATCGTAAGGGGGTAAAGGGTAAAACTTGCAATTTAGAAGAAGAGTGCCTAGTATAATTAAAACTTTACTAAGAATAGAAGAAATACTGTCGAAGTTTCGACTTCCGATTAAGACTCTTGTAAACGATATCATCAAAGAAGGCTTTTTATTATATTTTACTTGCAAGGAGAATGCATCATAGCCCAATTAGCTATGATGACAGACTGCCGAATCACAGAAAATGGAGTATTCTTATACACTAATAATCACATGACATGTTGTTTAAGGTAAGCTAAGTTAACAATTAAAAAAAACACATAAGAAATGCCTTACAGTGAGACTAACTAATCCCTATAAAATGGAGTCTATCCGTCTGTTCTTTTTCTTCCCAAGGCCAAGTTTGTTTACTTTACTAGCCCTTGGTTATCTCAATTTAAGCCTGTTTTCTTTTGTGCAGGCAGACTTTTGCTGACAGCATAGTCTAAAACTTTAAAGTTATTTTCACGAAAAGAACATAACAATGGATTTTTTCCTTTTCCACACAAGTCAGAGTCGGGCATTTTGTATCAGTTTAAATTCACGGAAGCCATTTTGTCTGAGACAAAAACTGCAGTTCCACACAACAACTTTTACAGTATTGGATATTTCAAACGGGTTCTGGTCCATTCCCAGGCGGGAGGATCAGTATAAATTCGCCTTTACATTTAAAGGACAGCAGTATACGTGGACGTGTCTTCCACAAGGGTTTCACAATAGTCCCTCAATTTTCCACCAAAGCATGGCCGAGGCACTAAAGGGTTTTAGTCAGCCTGACCGGTTGATCCAATACGTGGATGACCTGTTATTATTCTCCGAAGGTACGGAGGATCACGGGCCATTACTGAGTGAATTATTGGAGCTGTTAAAGGAAGCAGGTTTTAAAGTAAATCAAAAGAAAGCCCAAGTTGGACAAGGGGAGGTGCAATTTTTAGGATTGACCATTAGAGCAGGAGAAAGAGCTATAGATGGAGCGAAGAGAAAGGCAGTCCAGGAACTGCCCGTTCCGAAGGACGTGTCTGGGGTAAGGTCTTTCCTGGGAATAACGGGTTACTGCAGGGAGTTTATCGAAGGATATGCAGCCACGGCAGCCCCTTTGCTGAGGCTTCTTAGGAAGGGAGTAGAATGGGAGTGGGGTGAAAGTTGCCAGGAAACATTTACGCGCTTAAAAGAGGACCTACGAATGGCACCCGCGTTAGGAGCGATAAATGGGGACCAGGACTTTTACCTGGAGGTAGCGGCTACCGGGGACAGTTTAAGCGCAGTGTTACTCCAAGAGCGGCACGGCAGGTTGAGACCGGTGGCCTACACCTCCCGAGTTCTTACAGAGGTAGAAAAGAGCTTTTCTAATTGTGAGCGGCATCTTTTGGCGACCTTTTGGGCTGTCAAACACTTTCGGTCATTCACAGGGTCAGCTACAGTGACCCTATTGACCTGTCACACCCCGACACAAATGTTACTGGACGGTAGGATGAAGGAGGGGACAGTGAGTAGCAGTAGGATTGCCCGTTGGACGTTGCTGCTTTCTCAGTTGGACCTGAAAGTGGAAAGACTAGGGGAGCCAAAGTTAGTCCCGAATCTGGTTTATCTGGGGACGGCGCACGTGTGCTCAGTAGGAGTGTGGGATGTAGATGTGGGATTCCGGGCCGGGGAACACCCGACAGGTGGAGACATTTACGTGGAGTTCGGTGACAAACGGAGAAAGAAGGACAGGTTGCGGGATTTATGATCCAGAGGCAGGGATAGAGAAGGCCATAAAACTCCCCAACACTTTGAGTGCACAGAGGCCGAACTGGCAGCCGTAACGTATGTAGTCACACACCCCAGTGAATTCCCAACCCCCTCTACAATATGTTCGGACTCAATGTTCACTTGCAACTCCTGCACGGAGTATCTAGCAATATGGGCTCGGCGAGGGTTCAAGTCCTCAGACAGGAAGCCGTTGGTGACGGCCCCTCTGTTAGAAATCATTCTGAACGTCACGGGTAGTAACTAGCAGGATTACTACATCCAAAAGGTTAAAGCGCATTCCAAGACAGAGCCTAAGTGGAAAGGGAATCAGAAGGCTGATGTACTGGCCAAAATGGGGGCAGGGGAAGGGATACCTTGGGACCCGTACCGATCCGGACAGATCATGGCTGTAAAGGGGAAAGAGAGACCCAAGGAGGTACAATTGCCACCCGATTTGAAACAGGCTCAGCTGCAAGATACAGTCCTTAAAACGGTAATTAAGGATAAGGAATGTGGGAAGCCTGTCGAGGGACCTTATGGAGCAGCAGACGTAGCAGTGAAACAGGGGATGTTATTCAAGGGGAATAGGTGGGTCGTGCCCGTGCAGTACAGGGAAGAATTTTTGCAGCTCGCTCATGGGGGTCCGGGGGCCGGACATCCAGGGCCAGAAACGACTTGGAATAAAGTGGAGGCTGTGGGATGGTGGCCCCAGCTCAGGGAAGATGTAAGGGATTATTGCGAGAACTGTTTAGTGTGCGCAGCGAATAATCCAGAACCCCACCGAAGGAAGGTTCCACTGGGACACACGAAGAGGGTAGAGGGACCATGGCAGTCTATACAGGTAGATTTCATTGGGCCACTGCCCACCACAAGCAGGGGCAATAAATATTGTCTGGTATTAGTGGATATTTTCTCGAAATGGGTGGAAGCTTTCCCTTGTAGGGCAGCGACAGCGTTAAACACGGCTAAGATTCCAGTGAAGGAAGTGTTTACCCGGTGGGGACTGCCCCTGATAGTAGAGTCAGATCAGGGAAGTCATTTCACCGGACTAGTAATGCAGGCCACCCTGAAGCTGCTAGGAATACAGGGAAAGTGGCATGTGAAGCATAAACCCCCAATCATCGGGTATAGTAGAGAGGATGAACCGGACCTTAAAAGAGAGGCTTAGGAAAGAGATAGGAGAGGTCCCGAACAGATGGGATGAGGTCCTACCCCTGGTCCTAATGAGCATCAGAGCCAGTCTCTCTAAAAGTACGGGACACTCCCCGCATGAGTTAATGACAGGGAGGTTGATGAGGACCCCGACTCATGTGTTGGGACCGGTCCTGACCGAAGCACAGGTTAAGGAGGTCACACGGGACAGGTTTGTTAGAGATCTGTACGATACTCTAAGGGGGCTGCATTGGGAGGCAGCTAACAATATGGGAAGGCAGCACCAACAGAATAAAATGCTGTTGGAACCACGGGTAACACAGGAGTGGAAGGTAGGGGACCAGGTAATGGTCAGGAATTATGCCAGAGTAGGGGCATTCGAGCCATTATTTAAAGGACCCTATAATATCATGGATAAGGCAAGTCCTATGGTCCATGTGATCCAGCTGCCGAGGCGAGTCAAGTGGTTTCACATCAACCAGTGCAAGCTGTACGACTCCGGAGAGAGAAGCACAAAAGGGGCCAAGGCCCAAGGAAGCGTAATGAGTTTGATCAATGTGAGCCTTTCTCCCATGCTGTGGGGTGATGAGGATGACTCAGAGGGCGGAGTGGTGAGACGAAGTAGTCAGGTGCCGAGACCCAGGGTGCTCTGGACACCTCCTCCTCCTCCACCCCCGGGACCTCAAGAAGCCCAAACATCGGGACAAGAAAAAACAAAAGCAGTGATTGAACCAAAGTGTAAATATGTGTGTCATTTAAGTGTGATCTGTGAAGGGGAGACCCCTCACAGAGCAGTGTTATTCTTTTGTTTTGTTTTTATTGAAGCGAATCGAATCAAGGAGGCGAGATGAGGTGGACGCTGCGGATGAGCGTGTGGATGATCCTGATTAAAGCAGGGTGGGGAGATCGGGGAGACACCGAGACATTCTTTACATACGGGTGTATGGGAGGAACTGGTCCCACCATAACTCGGGGGGGGGGGGGGGGGGGCGACACGGGGTAATAATGGTACAATTACATACTCCCACGATGGGAATTGGCCGGGTTGGCTAGGGTCGAACTCGACCAAGTATTCAAGGCGAATCGGGGACAAGATTGGGAAAGTGTCGGTGTCCTGTCCAAAGGTAAACATCACGACTAAGAGGGTACGGGTGAAAGAGGGTAGACAGGTTTGTCTGGAATGTAAGGGGAGCACCCCCATGGGATGGTGGTGGTGGTTGTGGAAAACAGACAAAGGTAAAAATGACGCATCCGCGGAATGGGAAAAGTTGGGTAATAATTCAAACAGGCGGACCATGGGAACTAAGGAAGGGGTAAAATTGTGCTGGGATAAATGGTGGAAGAAGGAGCAAGGAGTTTATGTGTGCGTGGTCGGGTCGGGGCACAACTGCAAAGGGGGGGTTGCCATTACTTTCAAACGGCAGTGGCAGGACTCCGGGTCAGGAGTGAATTGGACTCTTGCGTGACCCTGGATCCTCCAAAAGCAGTCAATGCGACCGAATTGGTCGCGAGCAAGATGAAGCCTCTACCGAAGGCCCCAGAGACTCAGGGTTCAGAGGTCAAATGTCCCGTAACGGCACCCGGGCCTAACAATGGGCTGGCGTTGATCCCAACAGGAAAAATGATGCATCATAGAAACATAGAAACATAGAATCTAGGAGCAGGAGTAGGCCATTCGGCCCGTCGAGCCTGCTCCACCATTCAATACGATCATGGCTGATCATCCAAATCCAGTACCCTGTCCCTGCTTTAATCCACACAGTACACATATCCCACTCTACCCCCGTAACCCCATGTATTTAATTCCCCCTAACATATCCCATCCTATCCCCATAACCCCACATATTTAATCCCCCCCTAACACTAAGGGTCAATTTATCATAGCCAAATCAACCTAACCCGCACATTTTTGGACTGTGGGAGGAAACCGGAGCACCCGGAGGAAACCGTATATTACGGAGTAGCGTCAGTTATTCTTAATTTAACGGAGTTACAGTTGCCCCGGTGGTGTCCGCCAGAGACGGAAAAGTTGTATGAAAAGTTGTTAAAAGAAATGCTCAAACAATTCTACGAGAGGAATTAAGGGGACGAAAGTCGAGGGGGGGGGGGCTGCACAAACCGGCAAATAACAGCCACATGGGCTGGGGGATATGAAAAAGGGGACTGATTAATGATGCGGCCACGGTGTTTAATACAGGGACATCACTGGTCAACAGTATGGACAGCGCACAGTTACAATTACAAGTAAATACCCTAAGGGACCGGCTGGTAATGACATTGAGGGTCACGAATTGCAGGAAGACCAGGTGATGACGATTCATCTGAAGGAAATGCTAGCTGAGCTGGAGACTCCCGCTCAGACCATCAATGTATTAATAAAGGAGGGCCGAAATGCGTCGGATCGGGCTGCCCAAAATGATGTGTGTGTCCTGTACGGGGCCTGGTTGTTAAACGAGGGGCGCAGTAATTTCGAGGATTTAAAACAAGGCCACGTACCGTCGTGGATCAGCAACAGCCACCGAAAGGCTTTAAGCGTTTATAACAACCTCATGAATCCGTGTCAGCTACGGTCGGCCTGCGAAGCGTACCCAGTCCCTGTCAACTGTGGTCAGAATAAACAAACGGTAATGGGGATAGTTCTGAGGATGCTGGTGATGGATCAGGCGCAACGACCCGCACCGGTATACCGGGTAGAAAACATTGGTGTAATTCGAAATGGGGAACATGTGAAGCATCATAAAACCCCTCAGTATGTGGTGAAGTTGGGGAACTCGATAACCGGCACTAGTCTGGAGGGATGTCAGGGAGGAGGTACACAGGTGGTATTGTGTCCCTACCATTTGAATCCTTTTGATCGGCTGGTATGTGGGTTTGAATACGGAGACGGGCAGCCTATCAGCTGTAGGGGGGGAGGAGCTAAACACGATCAAAATCACTAAGGAAGTGGTACTCGGTAAAATAATGGGACTCAAGGCGGATAAATCACCTGGACCTGATGGCTTACATCCTAGGGTCTTGAGGGAAGTGGCGGTAGGGATTGTGGATGCATTGGTAATAATTTTCCAAAACTCCCTGGACTCAGCAAAGATCCCGGCAGACTGGAAAACTGCTAATGTAACACCCTTATTTCAAAAGGGCAGTAGATAGAAGGCTGGAAACTATAGACCGGTTAGCCTAACATCTGTGGTAGGTAAAATTTTGGAGTCCATTATTAAGGAGACAGTAACGGGACATTTGGATAATCATAATTTAATAGGACAAAGTCAGCATGGTTTTATGAAGGGGAAGTCATGTTTGACAAATTTGCTGGAGTTCTTTGAGGAAGTAACATGCAGGGTGGATAAAGGGGAACCAGTGGATGTGGTGTATTTAGACTTCCAAAAGGCATTTGACAAGGTGCCACACAAAAGATTATTGCTTAGGATAAAAAATCACTGGATTGGGGGTAATATTCTGGCATGGATAGAGGATCGGCTATCTAACAGAAGGCAGAGAGTTGGGATAAATGGTTCATTCTCAGACTGGCAATCAGTAACTAGTGGTGTTCCGCAGGGGTCAGTGCTGGGTCCCCAACTCTTTACAATCTATATTAACGATTTGGAGGAGGGGACCGAGTGTAACATATCAAAGTTTGCAGATGATACTAAGATGGGAGGGAAAGTAGTGAGTGAGGAGGACATAAAAAATCTGCAAGGGGACATAGACAGGCTAAGTAAGTGGGCAGAGATTTGGCAGATGGAATACAATACTGGAAAGTGTGAGGTTATGCACTTTGGCAGGAAAAATAGTAGAGCAAGTTATTATCTAAATGGCAAGAAACTGGAAAGTACTGAAGTACAAAGGGATCTGGGGGTCCTGGTGCACGAAACTCAAAAGGTTAGTATGCAGGTGCAGCAAGTGATTAAGAAGGCCAATGGAATGTTGGCTTTCATTGCTAGGGGGATAGAATATAAAAATAGGGAGGTATTGCTTCAGTTGTACAAACATAGAAACATAGAAACATAGAAAATAGGTACAGGAGTAGACCATTCGGTCCTTCGAGCCTGCACCGCCATTCAATGCGTTCATGGCTGAACATGCTACCTCAGTACCCCATTCCTGCTTTCTCGCCATACCCCTTGATCCCCCTAGTTGTGAGTGTTATATCTAACTCCCTTTTGAATATATTTAGCGAACTGGCCTCAACAACCTTCTGTAGAAGAGAATTCCATAGATTCACCACTCTCTGGGTGAAGAAGTTCCTCCTCAGCTCAGTCTTAAATGGCTTCCCCTTAATCCTTAGACTGTGACCCCTGGTTCTAGTTTTCCCTAACATTGGGAACATTCTGCCCGCATCTAATTTGTCTAAACCAGTCAGGATTTTAAATGTCTCTATAAGATCCCCCCTCATTCTTCTGAACTCCAGAGGATACAAGTTCAGTTGACCCAATCTTTCTTGATATGTCAGTCCGGCCATCCCAGGAATCAATCTAGTGAACCTTCGCTGCACTCCCTCAATAGCAAGAATGTCCTTCCTTAAGTTAGGAGACCAAAACTGCGCACAATACTCCAGGTGTGGCCTCACCAAGGCCCTGTACAACTGCAGCATCACCTCCCTACTCCTGTACTCAAATCCCCTTGCTATGAAGGCCATCATTCCGTTTGCTTTCTTGACTGCCTGCTGCACTTGCATTCCCACCTTCAGTGACTGATGTACCATGACGCCCAGGTCTCGTTGCACCTCCCCTTTCCCTAATCTGCTACCATTCAGGTAATAGTCCGCCTCTCTATTTTTACCACCAAAGTGGATAACCTCACATTTATCCACATTGTACTTCATCTGCCATACATTTGCCCATTCACCCAACCTGTCCAAGTCACTCTGTAGCCTCCTAGCATCCTCCTCATTGTTCACACTGCCTCCCAATTTAGTGTCATCCGCAAATTTGGAGATATTACATTTAATCCCTTCGTCCAAATCATTAATATATAATGTAAACAGCTGGGGTCCCAGCACCGAACCCTGCGGTACCCCGCTGGTCACTGCCTGCCATTCTGAAAAGTACCCATTTACTCCTACTCTTTGTTTCCTGTGTGCCAACCAGTTCTCAATCCACGTCAACACATTACCCCCAATCCCATGTGCTTTAACTTTGCTCACCAATCTCTTGTGTGGGACCTTGTCGAAGGCCTTCTGAAAGTCCAAATACACCACATCTACTGGTTCCCCCCTGTCCACCCTATTGGAAACATCCTCAAAAAATTCCAGAAGATTTGTCAAGCATGATTTCCCTTTCACAAATCCATGCTGACTTGGACCTATCATGTCGCCACTTTCCAAATGGTCTGTTATGACATCTTTAATAATTGCTTCCATCATTTTACCCACGACCGATGTCAGGCTGACCGGTCTATAATTCCCTGCTTTCTCCCTCCCTCCTTTTTTAAAAAGAGGGGTTACATTGGCCACCCTCCACTCCATCGGAACTGATCCAGAGTCTAAGGAATGTTGGAAAATGATCGTCAATGCATCCACTATTTCCAAGGCCACCTCCTTAAGTACTCTGGGATGCAGACCATCAGGCCCCGGGGATTTTTCAGCCTTCAGTCCCATCAATTTCCCCAATACCTTTTCCCGACTAATAAGGATTTCCCTCAGCTCCTCCCTCTTACCAGATCCTCTGACCCCTTTTATTTCCGGCAGGTTGTGTGTGTCCTCCACAGTAAACACCGAACCAAAGTACTTGTTCAATTGATCAGCCATTTCCTTGTTCCCCATTATGACTTGCCCTGTTTCCGACTGCAGGGGACCTACATTTGTTTTTACTAACCTCTTTCTTTTTACATATTTATAGAAGCTTTTGCAGTCCATTTTAATGTTCTCTGCAAGCTTCCTTTCATATTTTATTTTCCCTGCCCTAATCAAACCCTTCGTCCTCCTTTGCTGAGTTTTGAAGTTCTCCCAGTCCCCGGGTTTGCTGCTACTTCTGGCCAATTTGTATGCAACTTCCTTGGTTTTAATACTATCCCTGATTTCCCTTGTTAGCCATGGTTGAGCCACCTTCCCTTTTTTATTTTTACGCCAGACCGGGATGTACAATTGTTGTAGTTCATCCATGCGATCTCTAAATGTCTGCCATTGCCCTTCCACTGATAGGTATTGGTGAGACCGCACCTGGAATACTGCATACAGTTTTGGTGTCCATACTTAAGAAAAGACATACTTGCTCTCGAGTCAGTACAAAGAAGGTTCACTCAGTTAATCCCGGGGATGAGGGGATGGACATATGAGGAGAGGTTGGGTAGATTGGGACTCTACTCATTGGAGTTCAGAAGAATGAGAGGCGATCTTATTGAAACATATAAGATTGTGAAGGGGTTGGATCGGGTGGATGCAGGGAGGATATTCCCGATGATGGGTGAAACTAGAACTAGGGGGCATAGTCTTAGAATAAGGGGCTGCTCTTTCAAAACTGAGATGAGAAGGAACTACTTCACTCAGAGGGTGGTAGGTCCATGGAATATGCTGCCCCAAAAAGCTGTAGAAGCTACATCATTACATAAATTTAAAACAGAAATAGACAGTTTCCTAGAAGTAAAGGGAATTAAGGGTTACGGGGAGCGGGCAGGAATTTGGACATAAGTCTAGGTTCGGATCGGTCATGGCCCTGTGGGTAGTGGAGCGGGCCCAGGGGCCGTGTAGCCTGATCCTGCTCCTATTTCGTGTGTCCAATTCAGTTAGATTCAGGAGATGGTTCTGTGATAGTAGATTGGCGGTTAGGATCAGATCAGCCATGATCTTATTGAATGGCGGAGCAGGCTCGAGGGGCCAACTGGCCTACTCCTGCTCCTATTTCTTATGTTCTTATGTTCTTATCATGGAAGTGATGGCTCACAGCCATGTCCCACCCCAGGTTGCGTACAAGGGTAACGGAACCTACTGTGTAACCACTAGTGAAAGACGGTACAGAATACACAGGGACACCTGGTGTCCAGTTCAAGATTCCACCTTTTGCTTCAAGCCCCAGGTAGAGACACAAGTAGCACAAGAAAGGATAATCCCCATCTCAGACCACAAACACATCGGTATCACAGTTAACGGTACTTTACCGAACCTCCAAGAATACATATCGCGTTTTGGATACGATATCCCGCCGTTACCCAGACATTTGGTTAAGCTATTAAAGAACCTAGAGTTGTCCCAAAAACATTATTATGCGTTACAGCAAAAGAATGAGAAAGAAAGGGAGGAAATCGAAGAGATGATTCCCCCTCCGTGGTGGGATGTGGGACTCAACATTGAGATCCCTCCTTGGATTCGAATCGTGTCGCATGTGTTGGTAATTGTACAATTGTGTATTATGTTGTATCTATTAATCTTGTCATGTAAATTAAAAAGGAAGACAAGAAGGGGGAAAGTTAAAAGATTGAAACGGGAGGTTCAGAGTGTTTGAACCGAATATCTGTCTGTAATTAAAGTGAAATGGAAAGATTTGGTTGAGACCAGCAATGCACCCAAAGGCAAAGAAAAATTGGTCAGGAGTAATGTCTCGAGTATAAAGAGACATTAAAGGGGGGTGTGTAAGTTTCATGGAACAGTTTGGCCCCAGCATAAGGGCATGAAATGGTTAAACTTCGAGGCACAGAAAAGGTGCCAGTCATCAAAGTCTGCAGTGCTTGGAGAACACATTGATACTGGACAATGAAAGCTTTGACGCATGATTAACTCTGAAAAGGACATTGACATTGAACTGTGAGGCCTTGAATCATGATTGGTTTCGATGGGAAAAATTAACATCTGGAGAATGCTCTGAGTTTAACTGAAACAATGAGCGTCTCGATAGGTGATTTAATGGTGAATAGGTGATTTAACTTTGGACAATCAGACTTCGTGTTTTAATGGGTTTCGATGGGTCTTCAATGGACCTGTGAGGGAGCGGAGGAGAGCGGAGTACAAAAGGTAAGCCAGAGGCGGCAGCGAGGCCTAGAGCAGCGCGGCGGCGGAGGCGGCGGACCTGTGAGGGAGCGGAGGAGAGCGGAGTACAAAAGGTAAGCCCGAGGCGGCAGCGAGGCCTAGAGCAGCGCGGCGGCGGAGGCGGCGGACCTGTGAGGGAGCGGAGGAGAGCGGAGTACAAAAGGTAAGCCCGAGGCGGCAGCGAGGCCTAGAGCAGCGCGGCGGCGGAGGCGGCGGACCTGTGAGGGAGCGGAGGAGAGCGGAGTACAAAAGGTAAGCCTGAGGCGGCAGCGAGGCCTAGAGCAGCGCGGCGGCGGAGGAGGCGGACCTGTTGAGTGCTTTTATAGCGCAGGTCGCAGTGGTTGCTGGGTAAGTGATTAATTTTTACCTATATATAAGTTGGGCGGTTCCTAAACCCGAGACACTACACTTGTAGTGTCCCCCACCCTTCCACCTCCTCCAACCTAAAGAGGGTGAGTGAATATCAGGTAAGCTCTTTCTTGTTCTAGTTTAATCCGCAAGTTAGCTGGGGGGGATGGCAGGGGAGGCAGTGAAATGTTCCTCCTGCAGAATGTTTGAGGTGAGGGACGCCGTCGGTGTCCCTGCTGATTACACCTGTGGGAAGTGCACCCATCTCCAGCTCCTCGAAAACCGCGTTAGGGAACTGGAGCTGGAGCTGGATGAACTTCGGATCATTCGGGAGGTAGAGGTGGTCTTAGATAGAAGCTTCAGGGATGTAGTTACTCCAAAGAATGAAGATAGATGGGTGACGGTGAGAGGGGCTAGGAGGAAGCAGTCAGTGCAGGGATCCTCTGTGGTCGTTCCCCTCAGTAACAAGTATACCACTTTGGATACTGTTGAGGGGGACGAACTACCAGTGGTAAGCCACGGTGACCGGATCTCCGGCGCTGAGTCCGTCCCTGTGGCTCAGAAGGGAAGGGGGGAGAGCAGGAGAGCAATAGTTATTGGGGACTCAATAGTCAGAGGGACAGATAGGAGGTTCTGTGGCAGCAAAAGAGACTCACAGATGGTATGTTGCCTCCCGGGTGCCAGGGTCCGTGACGTCTCGGACCGTGTTTTCAGAATCCTCAAGGGGGAGGGGGAACAATCACAAGTCGTGGTACACATCGGTACCAACGACATAGGTAGGAGAAGGGACGGGGATTTAAAACAGGAATTTAGGGAGCTAGGTTGGAAGCTGAGAGCCAGTACAAACCATGTTGTAATCTCTGGTTTGTTGCCGGTGCCACGTGCTAGCGAGTTGAGGAACAGGGAGAGAGTGCAGATAAACACGTGGCTGCAGGGATGGTGTAGGGGGAGGGTTTCAGTTATGTGGATAATTGGAGCACATTCTGGGGAAGGTGGGACCTGTACAAACAGGACGGTTTGCACCTGAACCAGAGGGGCACCAATATCCTGGGAGGGAAATTTGCTACGGCTCTTCGGGGGGGTTTAAACTAATTTGTCAGGGGGATGGGAAAAAGGGCTGTAGTCCAGGAGCCAGTGGTGAGTGTAGGGAGGTACTGAGGAGGGTAGCAAGGTCACAGGAATGTACCGGCAGACAGGAAGGTGGCTTGAAGTGTGTCTACTTCAATGCAAGGAGCATCCGGAATAAGGTAGGAGAACTTGGAGCGTGGATTGCTACTTGGGACTACGATGTGGTGGCCATTACGGAGACATGGTTAGAACAGGGACAGGAATGGTTGTTGGAAGTTCCGGGGTATAGATGTTTCAGTAAGAGTAGGGAAGGTGGTAAGAAAGGTGGAGGAGTAGCATTGTTAATCAAGGATAGTTTAACAGCGGCAGAAAGGCAGTTCGAGGGGGATCTGCCGTCTGAGGTAATATGGGCTGAAGTTAGAAATAGGAAAGGAGCGGTCACGTTGTTAGGAGTTTTCTACAGGCCCCCAAATAGTAATAGAGATGTGGAGGAAGAAATTGCAAAGCAGATTATGAATAGGTGTGGAGGTCACAGAGTAGTTGTCATGGGTGACTTCAACTTTCCAAATATTGATTGGAACCTTTATAGGTCAAACAGTTCGGATGGGATAGTTTTTACACAGTGTGTGCAGGAGGGTTTCCTGACACAATATGTGGATAGGCCGACAAGAGGTGGGGCCACATTGGATTTGGTACTGGGTAATGAACCGGGCCAAGTGTTTGATTTGTATGTGGGAGAGCACTTTGGAGATAGTGACCACAATTCGGTGACTATCACTATTGCAATGGAGAGGGATAGGGCCATACGGCAGGGCAGGGTTTATAATTGGGGGAGGGGTAATTATGATGCGATTAGGCAAGAATTAGGGAGCATAAGATGGGAACAGAAACTATCAGGGAAAGGCACAAACGAAAAGTGGAGCTTTTTCATGGAGCAATTACTGCGTGTCCTTGATAGGTATGTCCCTGTCAGGCAGGGAGGAAATGGCCGAGTGAGAGAACCATGGTTCACAAAAGAGGTTGAATGTCTAGTCAAGAGGAAAAAGGAAGCGTATGTAAGGATGAGAAAACAAGGTTCAGTTGGGTCGATTGAGGGGTACAAGGTAGCAAGGAATGAGCTAAAAAAAGAGCTTAGGAGAGCTAGGAGGGGCCATGAGAAGTCCTTGGCGCGTCGGATCAAGGAAAACCACAAGGCTTTTTACTCTTATGTGAGAAATAAAAGAATGACCAGGGTGAGGGTAGGGCCGGTCAAGGACAGTAGTGGGAACTTGTGCATGGAGTCAGAAGAGATAGGAGAGGTGATGAATGAATACTTTTCGTCAGTGTTCACCGAGGAGAGGGGCCATGTTTTTGAGGATGAGAGTGTGATAAAGGTGGATAGGCTGGAGGAGGTAGATGTTCTGAGGGAAGATGTTTTAGCAATTTTGAAGAACCTGAGGGTCGATAAGTCCCCTGGGCCAGATGGGATATATCCTAGGATTCTTTGGGAGGCAAGGGAGGAGATTGCAGAGCCTTTGGCTTTGATCTTTGGGTCCTCACTGTCCACGGGGATGGTGCCAGAGGACTGGAGAGTGGCGAATGTTGTTCCTCTCTTCAAGAAAGGAAATAGGAATGACCCTGGTAATTATAGGCCGGTTAGTCTTACTTCGGTGGTTGGTAAGATAATGGAAAAGGTCCTGAGGGATAGGATTTATGACCATTTGGAAAGATGCAACTTAATACGGGATAGTCAACACGGATTCGTGAAGGGTAAGTCTTGCCTAACAAATTTGATTGAATTCATTGAGGAGGTAACTAAGTGTGTAGATGAAGGTAGAGCAGTTGATGTCGTATACATGGATTTTAGTAAGGCGTTTGATAAGGTTCCCCATGGTCGGCTCATGAAGAAAGTAAGGAGTTGTGGGATAGAGGGAAATTTGGCCGATTGGATAAGTAACTGGCTATCTCATAGAAGGCAGAGGGTGGTGGTGGATGGAACATTTTCGGACTGGAGACCAGTTACCAGCGGTGTGCCACAGGGGTCGGTGCTGGGTCCTCTGCTGTTTGTGATTTTTATCAATGACTTGGAGGAGGGGACTGAAGGGTGGATCAGTAAATTTGCTGATGACACCAAGATTGGTGGAGTAGTGGATGTGGTGGAGGGTTGTTGTAGGCTGCAAAGAGACATTGATAGGATGAGAGCTGGGCCGAAAAATGGCAGATGGAATTTAACCCTGATAAGTGCGAGGTGATTCATTTTGGTAGGGCAAATTTGAATAAGGATTACAGGGTCAACGGCAGGGTTCTGAGGAACGTGGAGGAACAGAGGGATCTGGGGGTTCATATCCACAGATCTCTGAAGGTTGCCACTCAAGTGGATAGAGCAGTAAAGAAGGCCTATAGTGTGTTAGCGTTTATTAACAAGGGGTTTGAGTTTAAGAACCGTGAGGTTATGCTGCAACTGTACAGGACCTTGGTGAGACCACATTTGGAATATTGTGTGCAGTTCTGGTCACCTCACTATAGGAAGGACGTGGAAGCATTGGAAAGAGTGCAAAGGAGATTTACCAGGATGCTGCCTGGTTTGGGGGGGAGGTCTTATGAGGAAAGATTGAGGGAGTTGGGGCTTTTCTCTTTAGAGCGGAGGAGGATGAGAGGCGACTTAATAGAGGTTTATAAGATGATGAGGGGGATAGATAGAGTGGATGTTCAGAGACTATTTCCTCGGGTGGATGTAGCTGTTACAAGGGGGCATAACTATAAGGTGCATGGGGGGAGATATAGAAGGGATGTCCGAGGTAGATTCTTTACTCAGAGAGTGGTTGGAGTGTGGAATGGACTGCCTGCTGTGATAGTGGAGTCGGACACTTTAGGAACTTTCAAGCGGTTCTTGGATAAGCACATGGAGCACACCAGAATGATAGGGAGTGGGATAGCTTGATCTTGGTTTCGGACAAAGCTCGGCACAACATCGAGGGCCGAAGGGCCTGTACTGTGCTGTACTGTTCTATGTTCTATGTTCTATGTTCTATAAGACAACGATGCCAGTTTCGCTGGAACAATGGACTTCCTGGCCTCAATGATAAACACTTTAACATTGGGCAAAACACATCAGCAGTAAGACTAAATCACATTAAATATGTACCACGGGTGAGGGGGAGACAAGATAAGGAATTATCTTCCATCCCTCAGCTCCGTACATATCCTGTGGTTTGGATTACTAGGTGTGTATTGGAAAACGAGAGTTGGGGGAAGGCCCAGACTCGAAAAGGCGTGACAGAAGAGCTGTAAAAAGGAGCCACACCACAACTCGCTCTCTCTCTCTCTCTCTCTCGGAAGCCCTCTCTCTCTCTCTCTCTCTCGGAAGCTCTCGCTCTCTCTCGGAAGCTAGCTCTGACTACAGCAACTGCCAGGTGTAAGAAGGAAGGGAAGACGGTCATCTCCAGCTCCCAGCCTGCAATCGACGTCAGCCACGACCAGCCGGACGGGTGATTGTAAGTATCAGTTGACTCTACAAGGGGTTTGCGCTGTGTAGGCAGCTGCAGTCAGATAAAGGAGGACGGGGACAGGTCATCTCCGATCCAGGCCGACAATCCACAACGGTAACGACCGGCCGGATGGGTGAGTGTCAGTTTCAGTCAAATCTCAACAGATTTTTGTCCATGTTTTGTTGGTTTTAATAAACTAACAGTTTTGGGTTGAATCTAAACCTTTGTGTCGTCTACCATTTTGTTCCTGTAAAACCCAGAGTCAAAGAACCTTTGTAAGGACGAGGAAACCAAACACCTTACAAAGCTGGGGTTGTTCTCCTTGGAGCAGAGAAGATTGAGAGGAGATTTGATGGAGGTGTTTAAAATGATGAGTGGTCTGGACAGAGCAGATAGAGGGAAACTGTTCCCATTGGTGGAAGGGTCTGGACAGAGCAGATAGAGGGAAACTGTTCCCATTGGTGGAAGGGTCTGGACAGAGCAGATAGAGAGAGACTGTTCCCATTGGTGGAAGGGTCTGGACAGAGCAGATAGAGGGAAACTGTTCCCATTGGTGGAAGGGTCGAGAACCAGAGGACACAGAGTTAAGGTTGATTGGCAAAAGAACCAAAGGTGACAGAAGAATAAAGTTTTTTATGCAGAGTAGTTAGGATCCGGAATGCACTGCCTGAAAGGGTGGTGGAGGCAGACTCAATCACAGCTTTCAAAAGGGAGTTGGATAAGTATCTGAAGGAAAGAAATTTGCAGGGCTACGGGGAATGGGCAGGGGAGCATGGGACTAGCTGAAGTGCTTTTGCAGAGAGCCGGCACGGGCTCGATGGGCCAAATGGCCTAATTCTGTGCTGTAACCATTCTATGATTCTATGAGAGGGGAGAGAGACTGACAGACAGATTGGAGAGACAGATGGAGAGAGAGGGAAGAGAGATGGAGACAGAGAGAAGGGAGAGAGACTTTAGACGGATGGGAGACACAGAGATAGAGACAGAGAGAGGGAGGAGAGAGAGATGGAGACAGAGAGAGTGGAGAGAGACTGGGAGACAGATGGGAGAGAGAGAGATGGAGACAGAGGGAGAGGAGAGAGACTGGGAGACAGATGGGAGAGAGAGAGATGGAGACAGAGGGAGAGGAGAGAGACTGGGAGACAGATGGGAGAGACAGAGAGATGGAGACAGAGAGAGAGGAGAGAGACTGGGAGACAGATGGGAGAGAGAGAGATGGAGACAGAGGGAGAGGAGAGAGACTGGGAGACAGATGGGAGAGACAGAGAGATGGAGACAGAGAGAGAGGAGAGAGACTGGGAGACAGATGGGAGAGACAGAGAGATGGAGACAGAGAGAGAGGAGAGAGACTGGGAGACAGATGGGAGAGACAGAGAGATGGAGACAGAGAGAGTGGAGACTGGGAGACAGATGGGAGAGAGAGAGATGGAGACAGAGAGAGAGGAGAGAGACTGGGAGACAGATGGGAGAGACAGAGAGATGGAGACAGAGAGAGAGGAGAGAGACTGGGAGACAGATGGGAGAGACAGAGAGATGGAGACAGAGAGAGTGGAGACTGGGAGACAGATGGGAGAGAGAGAGATGGAGACAGAGAGAGAGGAGAGAGACTGGGAGACAGATGGGAGAGACAGAGAGATGGAGACAGAGAGAGAGGAGAGAGACTGGGAGACAGATGGGAGAGAGAGAGATGGAGACAGAGAGAGAATTGCAAAATTCTTAAAGGGCTTGACAGGGTAGATGCAGGGAGGATGAATCTTTGGAATTCTCTACCCCAGAGGGCTGTGGAGGCTCAGCCGTTGAATATATTCAAGACAGAGATCGGTAGATTTTTGGATGTTAAGGGAATCAAGGGATATGGGGATAGTGCAGGAAAGTGGAGATGAGGTAGAAGATCAGCCATGATCTCATTGAATGGCGGAGCAGGCTTGAGGGGCAGAATGGCCGACTCCTGCTCCTGTTTCTTATGTTCTTATTAGAAGAGGAGCTCAAAAAGGATGTAAAGACATTTAAGATAGATGGGGTGAGATAACTGATAAACTAATCAAACTTAGAGAGGATAAAACCCCTGGTCCGGATGGATCGCATCCGTGCATTTTAAAAGTAGTTAGGGAAGAGAAGCAGAGGCATTATTACGTATATATAAAAATTCATTAGAAAAGGGAATAATGCCAAGGTCTGCCGGACAGCTAATGTGATTCCTATATATAAAAAGGGAGATAGAACAAGCCCAGGGAACTATAGACAAATTAGCGTAACGTCAGTGGTAGGAAAGATAATGGAATCCTTACTCAAAGATGTAATAGAAAAACATCTAGAAACTGAAAATATAATAAATAGTAGTCAGCAAGGATTTCAAAAAGGTAGGTCATGTTTGACCAACCTTATTCGATTCGTTGAAGAAGTAACAGAAAGGGTAGATAAGTGTCATGCAGTAGACATACTGGGCTGGATTTTCCCATTTGCCACGGTGCAGGGGGACCCGGGAGACGGCAGGAAACCAGGAAGTTCGGGTTTCCTGGCACGCTATGGAGGTTTAACTCCACAACATGCGTGCGATGTAAAGGGTGGGGAACTGTCAGCCTGATTGACAGGCTGACTTCCAGTCATGTGGGGAACGCGGACCAGGAGGCCATAGAGGTAGGTGCTGGGTCCAGGACGTTGGGGGGTGGGTCTTCAAGCCTTGGGGGGGCCCCAAGCCCAGGGGGGGGGGGGGTCTGATCCCTGGGGGGTGGTCGAACCCCTGGGGGGGGTCTGATCACCAACCCCGGGGGCTGAGTCGCAATCCCCAGGAGGGGGTCCGTCCGATCCCGAACCCCGGGGGCTGAGTCGCAATCCCCAGGAGGGGGTTCGTCCGATCCCGAACCCCGGGGGCTGAGTCGCAATCCCCAGGAGGGGGTCCGTCCGATCCCGAACCCCGGGGGCTGAGTCGCAATCCCCGGGAGGGGGTCCGTCCGATCCCGAACCCCGGGATTCCCGGCCGCCTGCAGTAAAACCTGTAAAGTAGCTTAAAGTAGAGGCTTCAGGCCTCATTTTAATATTTCAATTGCCAACCCGCCTCCTGGCAGCGTGTTGGCAGCCTGCCCCCCTGTCCCGCCTGAGTGAAAGGTGAAAGTGGGCGGGGTGGAGACGGGTTGGGGTCAGGTTTTACATTTTTACAACTTTCACTTCCCCCCATGCCTCCAACCCACCCGTTCTTTCCTGTGAAGATTCCAGCCAATATATTTGGATTTCCAAAAAGCCTTCGACAAAGGTACCACATCGTATACTCAAGACTAAGGTCAGAACATGTGGAGTCTGGGGACAAGTAGCAGAATGGATAGCAAGCTGGCTCCAGAACAGGAAACCGAGAGTCGGGGTTAAGGGTAGTGACTCAGATTGTTAAATGGTAGGAAGTGGTTTTCCACAAGGATCGGTGCTGGGACCACTGATGTTCACCATTTACACAAACGATTTGGACTCGGGAATCAGAAGTACAATTTCAAAATTTGCGGATGGCATCAAATTAAAGGGTGCAGTTAATGCAGAGGACTGCGACAAAATACAGGAAGATATTAATAAACTTGCAGAATGGGTGTGGAAATTGGCAAATGAACTTCAATATAGATAATGCAAGGTAAGACATTTTGGTAGGAAGAATAAGGAGGCCACGTACTGCTTGGAAAATCAGAGTCTAAATGTGGTCGAGGAATAGAGGGATCTGGGGGAACAGACACACAAATTACTAAAAGTTGCGATGCAGGTTAACCAGGCCATTAAAAAAGCAAATAAAGAACTGGGGTTCATTTCTAGAGGGATAGAATGAAAAGCAGAGAAGTTATGATAAACTTGTATAGGACCCTGGATAGACCACACTTGGAGTACTGTGAACAGTTCTGGTCTCCATATTATAAAAAGGATATAGAGGCACTGGAGAAGTTGCAACAAGGATTTACTAGAATGGGACCAGAAATGAGAGGTTGTACCTATCAGGAAAGATTGAATAGGCTGGGGCTCATTTCTCTAGAAAGGAGAAGACTGTGGGCTGACCCAATAGAGGTCTTTAAGATTACGAAAGGGTTTGATAGGGTAGATGTAGGGAAGATGTTTCCACTTGTGGGCGAGAACAGAACTAGAGACCATAAATATGAGAGTCACTAATAAATCCAATTGGGAATTCAGGAGAAACTTCTTTACCCAGAGAGTGGTGAGAATGTGGAACTCGCTACCACAGGGAGTGGTTGAGGCGAATAGCGTAGAAGCATTTAAGGGGAAGCTGGATAAGCACAGGAGGGAGAAAGGAATAGAAGGATATGCTGATGGGGTGAGATGAAGAGGGGTGGGAGGAGGCTCGTGTGGAGCATAAACACCGGCACGGACCAGTTGGGCCGAATGGCTTGTTTCTGTGCTGTAAATACTTTGTAATACTTTGAGACACAATGGAACAGGAATGAGCCATTCAGCCCCTTTAGCCTGTTCCACCATTCAATTAGATCTTGGTTGATCAGTACCTCAGCTCCATATCCCTTTTACAAAAACAAAATACTGCGGATGCTGGAAATCTGAAATTAAAAACAGAAAATGCTGGAAATACTCAGCAGGTCAAGAAGCATCTGTGGAGAGAGAAACAGAGTTAATGTTTCAGGTCAATGACCTTTCATCAGAACTGGAAAATGTTGGAGATGTAACAGGTTTTAAGCAAGTGCAGGGGCAGGGAAAGGGGGGAGAGGGGAGGAAAGAACAAAAGGGAAGGTCTGTGATAGGGTGGAAGGCAGGAGAGATTAAGAGACAAAAGGGATGATGGTGCGAGGCAAAAGGAGATGGTAATGGGACAAAAGATGGGTCTAGAGGAGGTGTAAATGGGATTAGCAGAATCATCAACAGCTGCTGTCAAAATAAATCGGGGCAGGGGTTATGGTCTGAAATTGTTGAAATCTATGTTGAGTCCAGAAGGCTGTAAAATGCCTAATCGAAAGATGAGGTGCTGTTCCTCGAGTTTACATGTAAGAGACCGAGGACGGAGAGGGCGGAGTGGGAGTGGAGCGGAGAATTAAAGTGACAGGCGACCGGAAGCTCAGGTCTGAATGGAAGTGTTCCGCAAAGCAGTCACCAATCTGTGTTTGATCTCCCCAATGTAGAGGAGACCGCATCGTGAGCAGCGAATACAGTATACTAAACAGCAAGAAGTTCAAGTAAATCGCTGTTTCACCTGGAAGGAGTGTTTGGGGCCCTGGACAGTGGGAAGGGAGGAGGTAAAAGGGCAGGTCTTGCATCTCCTGCGCTTGCACAGGAAGGTGTCGTGGGAAGAGGAGGGGGTGTTGGAGCTGATTAAGGAGTGGACCAGGGTGTCTCTTCGGAATGCTGAAAGGGGAGGGGAAGATGTGTTTGGTGGTGGGATCACACTGGAGGTGACGGAAATGGCGGAGGATGATCTGTTGAATGTGGAGGCTGGGGGGGGTGGAGGGTGAAGACAAGGGGAACCCTCTCGTGGTTCCGGGAGGGAGGGAAAGGGGTGAGAGCAGAAGCGCGGTAAATGGAACAGGCACAGTAGAGGGCCCTGTCAACCACGGTGGAGGGGAATCCTCGGCTGAGGAAAAAGAAAGACATATCAGAAGCATTGGTATGGAAGGTGGCATCGTCAGAACAGATGCGACAGAGACAGAGAAACTGGGAGAATGGAATAGAGTTCTTACAGGAAACGGGGTGGGAGGATGTGTAGGCAAGGTAGCTGTGGAGTCAGTGGGCTTATAGTGGATATTGGTCGATATCCTATCCCCAGAAATGGAGACAGAGAAGTTGGGGAAGGGAAGAGTCGGAGATGGCTTATGTGAAGGCGAGGGAAGGGTGGAAATTGGAAGCAAAGTTGCTAAAATTTTCCATTTCAGGGTGAGAGCAGGAAATGGCACCAATACAGTCATCAATCTACCAGAAAAAGAGGTGAGGGAGGGGACCTGAGTAAGCCTCGACGTATCCCACGAAAAGGCAGGCATAACTAGGACCCATGCGGGTTCCCATCGCAACACCAAATAAAAGGTGTCATCGGGCCATTTTTCAGGTGTCCCTGGCAGCCGCCTAAAACAGGTAAATGAGGGCCCCTAATGCTAAGCCCCCTCTGGGAAATTGGATAAGGATGAACGGAGCTCACACAAATAATGTTAATTTCTGGCTGGCCCCAGGCCTCCCGGTTGGAGCACACTCTGTGCGTGGTGCCCATTTCAAGCCCGAAAATACGCCACCCAGAATTTCCACCCCACACCCCCACCCCCACCCCGCCCAATATCTACTTGCCCTGCAGTCATTGGTTGATATTAGGGTCAACCTATGATTCACATCTTCAAACGGGAGCCCCAACAAGATGCAATCACATTACCTTCCTTTCAATATCAGAGTCTTTAAAAGCCAGTGTGATCTCATTGATATAGACACCCCGCAGCTTGTCACTGCTGCGCACCTCGATGGCATGCTCGACACTCTTGTTGATTTCCTCGAACCTTGTAAAAGTGAGAGACTGGGGCAAATTCTTGTCGGATCTTCTCATCAGGATCGCCATGATCTGGAGGAGTAACAAAAAGGAAAAGAAGCATCTGTGTGTTCTTAACCGTGCACCATCCTGGGGCAGAGGGAGACCTCGGCAATAAAACTGGTGGCTTAATGGGTGAGTAGCGAGGCCATGCCCACCAGGAGGGGTCAGCTTCATCCCCCCTTTCTGTGTTAAGTTTGCTGATCTCAGGCTGAGGTACCGATAGTGTCAGCCATGGCTCAGTGGGTTGCACTCTCTCTCTCCTCACCTTGGAGTCAGAAGGTCGTGAGTTCAAGTCCCCACTCCAGAGACTTGAGCACATAATCTAAGCTGACACTCCAGTCCAGTACTGACAGGGCGTTGCACGCTCGCAGGTGCCATCTTTTGGATGTGACGTTAAACCGAGGCTCCGTCTGCCCTCTCAGGCAGATGTAAAACTTCCCATGGCACCATTTCGAAGAACAGCAGTGGTGCTCTCCTGGTGTCCTGGGCCAATACGGGAATGGTAGCATAGTGCTAATGTCACTGGGCTAGTAATCCAGAGGCCTGGACTAATGAACCGGAGATTCCCACCACAGGGAATTTAAATTCAGTTAATGAAATAAATCTGGAATAAAAAGCTAGTATCAGTAATAGTGACCATGAAACTACCGGATTGTCGTAAAAACCCATCTGGTTCACTAATGTCCTTTAGGGAAGGAAATCTGCCGTCCTTACCCGGTCTGGCCTATATGTGACTCCAGACCCACAGCAATGTGGTTGACTCTTAACTGCCCTCTGAAATGGCCCAGCGAGACACTCAGTTGTAACAAACCGCTACGAAACACAATAATAAGAATGAAACCGGACGGACCACCTGGCATCGACCTCGGCACCGGCTACAGACACGACAACGGCACACCCAGCCCAGTCAACCCTGCAAAGTCCTCCTCACCAACATCTGGGGATTTCTGCCAAAATTGGGAGAGCTGTCCCACAGACTAGTCAAACAACAGCCTGACATAGTCATACTCACAGAATCATACCTTTCAGCCAATGTCCCAAACTCCTCCATCACCATCCCTGGGTATGTCCCGTGCCACCGGCAGGACAGACCCACCAGGGGTGGCGGAACACTGGTATACAATCGGGCAGGAGTGGCCCTGGGAGTCCTCAACATTGACTCCGGACCCCATGAAGTCTCATTGCTTCAGGTCAAGCATGGGCAAGGAAACCTCCTGCTGATTACCACCTACCGCCCTCCCTCAGCTGATGAATCAGTACTCCTCCATGTTGAACACCACTTGGAAGAAGCACTGAGAGTAGCAAGGGCACAGAATGCACTCTGGGTGGGGGACTTCAATGTCCATCACCAAGAGTGGCTCGGTAGTACCACTACTGACCGAGCTGGCTGAGTCCTGAAGGACATAGCTGCCAGTCTGGGCCTGCGACAGGTGGTGAGAGAACCAACACAAGGGAAAAACCTACTTGACCTCGTCCTCACCAATCTACCTGTCGCAGATGCATCTGTCCATGACAGTATTGGTAGCAGTGACCACCGCACAGTCATTGTGGAGACGAAGTCCCATCTTCACACTGAGGACACCCTCCATCGTGTTGTGTGGCACTACCACCGTGCTAAATGGGATAGATTCAGTTCAGATCTAGCAGCTCAAAACTGGGCATCCATGAGGCGCTGTGGGTCATCAGCAGCAGCAGAATTGTATTCCACCACAATCTGTAACCTCATGGCCCGGCATATCCCTCACTCTACCATTACCACCAAGCCAGGGGACCAACCCTGGTTCAATAAGGAGTGTAGAAGAGCATGACGAGCAGCACCAGGCATACCTAAAAATGAGGTGCCAACCTGGGGAAGCTGCAACACAGGACTACATGCATGCTAAAAAGTGGAAGCAGCATGCTATAGACAGGGCTAAGCGATCCCACAATCAACGGATCAGATCAAAGCTCTGCAGTCCTGCCACATCCAATCGTGAATGGTGGTGGACCATTGAACAACTAATGGGAGGAGGAGGCTCCATGAATATCCCCATCCTCAATGATGGTGGCGCCCAGCACGTGAGTGCAAAAGACATAAGAACATAAGAACATAAGAACTAGGAGCAGGAGTAGGCCAATCGGCCCCTCGAGCCTGCTCCGCCATTGAATAAGATCATGGCTGATCTGATCCTAACCGCCAATCTACTATCTATCACAGAACCATCTCCTGCATCTAACAGAATTGCACACACGAAATAGGAGCAGAATCAGGCTACACGGTCCCTGGGCCCACTCCACTACCCACAGGGCCATGACCGATCCGAACCTAGACTCATGTCCAAATTCCTGCCCGCTCCCCGTAACCCTTAATGCCCTTTACTTCTAGGAACCTGTCTATTTCTGTTTTAAATTTATTTAATGATGTAGCTTCTACAGCTTTTTGTGGCAGCATATTCCATGGACCTACCACCCTCTGAGTGAAGTAGTTCCTCCTCATCTCAGTTTTGAAAGAGCAGCCCCTTATTCTAAGACTATGTCCCCTAGTTCTAGTCTCACCCGTCATCGGGAACATCCTCCCCGCATCCACCCGATCCAACCCCTTCACAATCTTATATGTTTCAATAAGATCGCCTCTCATTCTTCTGAACTCCAATGAGTAGAGTCCCAATCTACCCAACCTCTCCTCATATGACCACCCCCTCATCCTCGGGATTAACCGAGTGAACCTTTTTTGCACTGCCTCGAGAGCAAGGATCTCTTTCCTTAAGCAAGGACACCAAAACTGTATGCAGTATTCCAGGTGCGGTCTCACCAATACCTTGTACAACTGAAGCAATACCTCCCTATTTTTATATTCTATCCCCCTAGCAATGAAAGCCAACATTCCATTTGCCTTCTTAATCACTTGCTGCACCTGCATACTAACCTTTTGAGTTTCGTGCACCAGGACCCCCAGATCCCTTTGCACTTCAGTACTCTCCAGTTTCTTGCCATTAAGATAATAAATTGCTCTAGGATTTTTCCTGCCAAAGTGCATCACCTCACACTTTCCAGTGTTGTATTCCATCTGCCAAATCTCTGCCCACTTACTTAGCCTGTCTATGTCCCCTTGCAGATTTTTTATGTCCTCCTCACTCACTACTTTCCCTCCCATCTTTGTATCATCTGCAAATTTTGATATGTTACACTTGGTCCCTTCCTCCAAATCGTTAATATAGATTGTAAAGAGTTGGGGACCCAGCACTGACCCCTGTGGAACACCACTAGTTACTGATTGCCAGTCTGAGAATGAACCATTTATCCCAACTCTTTGCTTTCTGTTAGATAGCCAATCCTCTATCCATGCCAGAATATTACCCCCAATCCCGTGATTTTTTACCTTAAGCAATAATCTTTTGTGTGGCACCTTGTCAAATGCCTTTTGGAAGTCTAAATACACTACGTCCACTGGTTCCCCTTTATCCACTCTATATGTTACTTCCTCAAAGAACTCCAGCAAATTTGTCAAACATGACTTCCCCTTCATAAAACCATGCTGACTTTGTCCTATTAAATTATGATTATCCAAATGTCCTGTTACTGTTTCCTTAATAATGGACTCCAAAATTTTACCTACCACAGATGTTAGGCTAACCGGTCTATAGTTACCAGCCTTCTGTCTACTGCCCTTTTTAAATAAGGGTGTTACATTAGCAGTTTTCCAGTCTGCCGGGATCTTAGCGGAATCCAGGGAGTTTTGAAAAATTATTACCAATGCATCTACAATCCCTACCGCCACTTCCTTCAAGACTCTAGGATGTAAGCCATCAGGTCCAGGTGATTTATCCGCCTTGAGTCCCATTATTTTACCGAGTACCACTTCCTTAGTGATTTTGATCGTGTTTAGCTCCTCTCCCCCTATAGCCCCCTGTTTGTCCAGTGTTGGGATATTCTTAGTGTCCTCTACTGTAAAGACTGATACAAAATATTCATTCAGTGTTTTTGCCATCTCCATATTTCCCACTATTAATTTCCCGGTCTCATCCTCTAAGGGACCAACATTTACTTTAGCCACCCTTTTTCTTTTTATATAACTATAAAAACTCTTGCTATCTGTTTTTATATTTTTTGCTAATTTACTTTCATAATCTATCTTCCCTTTCTTAATCAATCTTTTTGTTATTTTTTGCTGCCTTTTAAAGTTTTCCCAATCCTCTGTCCTCCCACTAGATTTCGCTACCTTATATGCCCTTGTTTTTAGTCGAATACTATCCTTAATTTCTTTACTTAGCCACGGATGACTGTCCTTTCTTTTACACCCTTTTCTTTTCAGTGGAATATATTTTTTTTGGAAGTTGTAAAATAACTCCTTGAATGTACACCACTGATCATGTGTCGTCTTACCCTTTAATCTATTTTCCCAATCCACTCTACTCAATTCCGCTCGCATACCTTCATAGTCTCCTTTATTCAAGCTTAGCACGCTTGTTTGAGATCCAACCTTCTCACCCTCTAATTGAATATGGAATTCAACCATGTTATGGTCACTCATTCCAAGGGGATCCTTTACTAGGACATTTTTAATTAATCCTGTCTCGTTACACAGGACCAGATCTAAGGTTGCTTGCCCCCTGGTCGGTTCAGTTACATACTGCTCAAGAAACCCATCCCTAATACACTCAATGAACTCATCCTCAAGGCAGCCCTGCCCCATTTGATTTGTCCAATTAATATGATAGTTAAAATCCCCCATAATTATAGATGTTCCCTTATTACATGCCTCATCTATTTCCTGATTGATACTCCGTCCAACAGAGTTGCAACTGTTCGGAGGCCTATAGACTACGCCCACTAGTGTTTTTTTCCCCTTATTATTCCTTATCTCCACCCAAACTGTTTCATTATCATGATTTTTTGACCCAATATCATTACTCTGTATTACAGTGATTCCTTCCTTTATTAACATAGCCACCCAACCTCCCCTTCCTTCCTGCCTGTCCTTCCTGATCGTTAAATAACCTGGTATGTTTAATTCCCAGGCATTGTCACCCTGCAGCCATGTTTCTGTAATGGCCACAATATCATAACCATATGTAGTTATTTGTGCCATTAACTCGTCTATTTTGTTACGAATGCTACGTGCATTCAGATAGAGAACTTTCAAATATGCTTTGTGGCACTTAGTTCCTGCTTTTTCACTTTTTACCACTTTACCTTTTACTCCACACACTCTGTCCCTTCCTGCCACGCTGTGATTTGCGATTCCCCTACTGCTACCTATGTCTATGACCCTCTCTGTTGTCATTTTTATTTTCTGGCTGAAGCGTTTGCAACCATCTTCAGCCAGAAGTGCCAAGTGGATGATCCATATCGACCTGCTCCTGAGGTCCTCACCATCACAGAAGCCAGTCTTCAGCCAATTCGATTCACTCCATGTGATATCCTGTGCAAAGATGGAACTGATGTTCTCGGGGTAATTTTTGATAAAGCAGTTCGGGAGCATTTAAACTAGTATGGCAGGGGGCTAGAAACCTATGTAGTGAAATAGAGGAAAGTGAAAGGCAGACAGAAATAAATGGTAAAAGAGTGAGGAACAAAAAACAAAGGGCCAAACCAATTCATAAAAAATGTGAGCATAAAAAAAGCCTGAGGGTTTTATACCTTAATGCGAGAAGCATCAGGAACAAGGTAGATGAATTAGCTGTGGAAATAGAGGTTAATAATTATGATCTAATTGGGATTACGGAAACATGGTTGCAGGGTGAGCAGGGCTGGGAGCTTAACATACAGGGGTATTCAGTATTTAGGAAGGATCGACAAAAAAGAAAGGGAGGAGGGGTAGCATTGCTGGTAAAAGAAGGGATAAATGCAATTGAAAGGAAGGATATTAACTCAGTTAATACAGAATCTATATGGGTGGAGCTAAGAAATAGCGAGGGGCGAAAAACATTAATAGGAGTGGTATATAGGCCTCCAAATAGTAAAATAGAGGTTGGGGAGGGCATCACGAGGGAAATTAGAGAAGCGTGCAATAAGAGCACAGCTGTCATCATAGGTGACTTTAACTTACATATAGATTGGAATAGCCTAATCAGTAAAAATAATGAGGAGAAGGAATTCCTTGAGTGTTTAAGGGATGGTTATCTGGATCAATATGTCGAGGAACCAACTCGGGAACAGGCTATATTGGACTGGGTACTGTGCAATGAGAAGGGACAAATTAGTAATCTTGTTGTACGGGGACCCTTGGGTCAGAGCGATCATAACATGATCGATTTCTCACTCGAAATGGAGAGCGAAGAAATTGACTCAGATACTAAGGTCCTGAATTTAAACAAGGGGAATTATGATGCCATTAGACGGGAACTGAGTAGGTCTGATTGGACAACGTTCCTGGGAGGACTGGAGGTAGATAAACAATGGCAAGCATGTAAAGATAGAATGACAAAATTGCAAAAATTGTTTATACCAATCTGGCATAAAAGGAAATCTAAAAAGGTGACTCAACCGTGGATAACAGGGGAAATTAGAGACAGCATAAAATCCAAAGATAGGGCGTATAAAATAGCCAAAAAAAGCGCCAGAGCGGAAGATTGGGAACAGTTTAAGATAGAGCAAAGGAGGACAAAGGGCTTAATCAAGAGGGGCAAAATAGCTTACGAAAGCAAGCTGGCGGAAAATATAAAAACTAACTCCAAAAGCTTTTATAAGTATATCAAGAGGAAAAGACTGGTGAAAACCAAAGTTGGCCCATTGCAGTCAGATACGGGGGAATATATAACGGGAAATAAAGAAATGGCAGACCAACTAAATGCATACTTTGGGTCAGTCTTTACGAAGGAAGACACAAAAAACCTCCCTGGGATATCGGGAAAAATAGGGACATTTGCAAAGGAGGAACTGACGCAAGTCAATATCTCTAAGGATATGGTGTTAAGGAAGCTAAAGGGATTGAAGGCAGACAAATCCCCAGGGCCTGATAACATGCATCCTAGGGTGCTGAAGGAGGTGGCCCTAGAGATAGCGGATGCACTAAGTATGATTTTTCAGAATTCATTAGACTCAGGAACAGTGCCCATGGATTGGAGGGTAGCTAACGTTACCCCACTATTCAAAAAGGGGAGTAGGGAAAAAGCAGGTAATTACAGACCTGTAAGCCTTACATCAGTTGTGGGCAAAATGCTGGAGTCCATCATTAAGGATGAAATAGCGGAGCACTTAGCAAATGGGGACAGGATAGGACAGAGTCAACATGGATTTACAAAGGGTAAATCGTGCTTGACTAATCTATTGGAATTTTTTGAGGGAGTAACTGGTAAAATAGATGGGGGAGAGCCAGTAGATGTGGTGTACCTGGACTTCCAAAAGGCCTTCGATAAGGTCCCACATCAAAGATTAGCAGGGAAAATTGAAGCTCATGGGATAAAGGGGAAAGTATTGACGTGGATAGAGAACTGGCTGTCAGATAGAAAACAGAGAGTTGGAATAAACGGCTCATTTTCTGAATGGCAGGCAGTAACAAGTGGGGTACCACAGGGATCTGTCCTGGGTCCCCAGCTGTTCACAATTTACATTAATGACCTGGATCAGGGAGTCGGATGCAGCATTTCCAAATTTGCAGACGACACTAAACTAGGAGGGGGGGTGGGCTCAGAGGAGGAGACCAGGAAGCTCCAGAGCGATTTGGACAGACTGGGTGATTGGGCGGATAAATGGCAGATGCACTATAATGTGGACAAGTGCGAAGTTATCCACCTTGGGTGCAGGAACGGGAGGGCAAATTATTATTTAAATGGCAATAAATTGGGAGAGGGGGAAGTACAGAGAGACCTGGGTGTTCTTGTACACCAGTCACTGAAGGCGAGCATGCAGGTGCAACAGGCGGTCAAGAAGGCAAACGGTATGCTGGCCTTCATAGCAAAAGGGTTGGAATACAGGAACAGGGATACCTTGCTGCAGCTGTACAGGGCACTGGTGAGACCACACCTCGAGTACTGTGTACAGTTTTGGTCGCCTCATCTGAGGAAAGATGTTCTTGCCATGGAGGGGGTGCAGCGGCGATTCACCAGGCTGATACCAGGAATGGCGGGATTGACCTATGAGGAGAGACTATGTAGTTTAGGGATGTACACACTGGAGTTTAGAAGATTGAGAGGGGACCTCATAGAAGTGTATAAAATTCTGACAGGTCTAGACAGACTAGATGCAGAAGGAATGTTTCCCTTGGCGGGTGAGAACAGAACTAGAGGACATAATTTAAGGATAAGGGCTAAACCATTTAGGACAGAAATGAGGGGGAATTTCTTCACTCAGAGGGTGGTGAACCTGTGGAACTCATTGCCACAGAGGGCAGTGTACGCCAGCTCATTAAATATATTTAAGAGGGAATTAGATATATTTCTACAGGCAAAAGGGGTTAAGGGTTACGGAGAGAAGGCGGGGACGGGATACTGAATTGGAGGATCAGCCATGATCTCATTAAATGGCGGAGCAGGCTCGAAGGGCCGGATGGCCTACTCCTGCTCCTATCTTCTATGTATCTATGTATCTATGTATATCAAGAAACGGCTGAGCGCACTGGATACAGCAAAGGCTATGGGCCCCGACAACATCCCGGCTATCGTGCTGAAGACTTCTGCTCCAGAACTAGCCACGCCTCTAGCCAAGCTGTTCCAGTACAGCTACAACACTGGCATCTATCCGACAATGTGGAAAACTGCCCAGGTATGTCCTGTCCGCAAAAAGCAGGACAAATCCAATCCGGCTAATTACCACCCCATCAGTCTACTCTCAATCATCAGCAAAGTGATGGAAGGTGTCATCAACTGTGCTATCAAGCGGCACTTACTCACCAATAATCTGCTCACTGATGCCCAGTTTGAGTTCCGCCAAGACCACTCGGCTCCCGACCTCATTACAGCCTTGATCCAAACATGGACAAAGGAGCTGAATTCCAGAGGTGAAGTGAGAGTGACTGCCCTTGACATCAAGGCAGCATTTGACCGAGTGTGGCATCAAGGAGCCCTAGTAAACTGAAGTCAATGGGAATCAGGGGGAAAACTCTAGACTGGCTGGAGTCATACCTAGCACAAAGGAAGATGGTTGTGGTGGTTGAAGGTCAATCATCACAGCCCCAGGACATCGCTGCAGGAGTTCCTCAGGGCAGTGTCCTAGGCCCAACCATCTTCAGCTGCTTCATCAATGACCATCCCTCCAACATAAGGTCAGAAATGAGGATGTTCGCTGATGTCTGTACAGTGTTCAGCGCCATTCACAACTCCTCAGACCTGGACGACGTTCAGGTTTCGGCTGATAAGTGGCAGGTAACATTTGCATCACATAAGTACCAGGCAATGACTATCTCCAACAAGCAAGAGTCTAACCACCGCCCCTTGACATTCAACGGCATTACCATCACCACATCCCATTAAAACAAATTTTTTAAAAAAATTATCCCCCAAGAAATATCACTAAAACAGATTATCTGCTCATTTATCTCATTGCTGTGGGAGCTTGCTGTGCTCAAATTGGCTGCCACATTTCCTACATTACAACAGTGACTACACTTCAAAAAAGTACTTCATTTGTTGTGAAGCACTTTGGGACATCCTGAGGTTCTTTCTTTACTACTGGCTTCAGTGTTGCATGGATTAGGGAAGAGGAGAAATCAGTCAGAGGTCCAGCCCCTAATCAAGTGAGCCCTGATGAAGACTGCGTGCATGTGTTTGTCCATCTGTCTCCCCCTCCCACCCCCCACTTACCTATCAGCCTCTGCCAGTGTCCCATCCGGTGTCTCCGCCTCACCCCTCCCGGTCCGGGCAGCTGGTCAGCGCACTCCACAGCTCGCGATATATTCCGGATTAACCTTTCCCAATCCCATCCCAAGGACTAAAAGCGAATTGTAGTGACATGTCCCAGGACACAGTGCCCATGCAGCTGCCAAAGGACAGCTTGAGAGCAAAAAGAATACAAAGGCTGTCAGATTTTACTCACTTTAGTCAAACCGACTATTCTGTTGAAGGGATGGTCGAGTCTCCACGGGGCCTCAGACTCCATGAGGTTGACCAGGTTGGTGTCAACGTGCAAACTGCTGCTGAATATGGTCTCTGTTTTCCTACGCTCATAGGGTGATCTCGGAGGTGTGATTGTTTTCACAATGTTGGTTTGTGTTTTCTCCGCTTGGGGCACCACCTCGGCACAGTACGTGTCCTGCTTGATGAAGAAGGTTTTAATATGATACTGCTTCAATAATGCACTGTTTTCTTGGCCATGACCCTCTTCAGTTTCGTAATCACCGCCCAAGCACTTCAATGTTGCTTTGGAGATATGGACTCGCCTGAGGCACAACAGGTAACATTTATTAACTAGTCCACACTTCAATATTACTATCATTTTTCTTCATCATCTTGGCAGCTTTTATTTAATCTTATTTTACATTTTTATCAGAACTGCTTCTTTCTCTCTGCCTCTCTCTATCTCTCTCTCTTTGTCACGCCCTGTCTCCCCATCTCTCTCTGACTGCTTCTCTGCCTCTCTCATTATCTCTTTCCCTCTCTGCCTCAACAACAACAACTTGTATTTATATAGCACCATTAACATAGCAAAACCTCACAAGTCGCTTCATAGGAGCGATTATCAAACAAACTTTAACACTGAGCCACATAAGCCCATTCACTGTCTCTCTCGGACAATCGGTACCTGTTCTTCAGTCACTCTCTGTCCCTTGTAGTTCCCCCTTGGTCACTCTCTCGACCTCTTTCTTTTTCTCTCTTTGTTTCTCTCAGTCTCCAATCACTCAATGTCCTGAGTCTCTGTCTCAGTCTCTCTCGGCTCCGCTGACTGTTCTCTTGAAGCTTGGTTGCACTCTTTGCTTTACTCTCTCTGTTTCCTGGTCTACCTCTCTATCCGTCTCTGTGACTGTTGGGCTCGGTCCCTCAGTCATGCTTTCTGTGCAGCAGTTCCTCTCCATCTGAGCTTCTCCCTGTCACTCAGATTCCTTCTGTTCCTTAGTCACAATCTCTTTCCATTTAATCCTTGGACATGCTGTCCTTTGGCTGCCCTCTTTTGCTCAGTCACTGTCTCCCTCGCTCTCTCTCCCTCCGCCTCGCTCTCTCTCCCTCCGCCTCGCTCTCTCTCCCTCCGTCTCATTCCCTCCGCCTCGCTCTCTCTCCCTCCGCCTCATTCCCTCCGCCTCGCTCTCTCTCCCTCCGCCTCGCTCTCTCTCCCTCCGTCTCATTCCCTCCGCCTCGCTCTCTCTCCCTCCGCCTTGCTCTCTCTCCCTCCGTCTCTCTCCCTCCGCCTCGCTCTCTCTCCCTCCGCCTTGCTCTCTCTCCCTCCGTCTCATTCCCTCCGCCTCGCTCTCTCTCCCTCCGCCTTGCTCTCTCTCCCTCCGTCTCATTCCCTCCGCCTCGCTCTCTCTCCCTCCGCCTTGCTCTCTCTCCCTCCGTCTCATTCCCTCCGCCTCGCTCTATCTTCCTCTGCCTCGCTCTCTCTCCCTCCGTCTCATTCCCTCCGCCTCGCTCTCTCTCCCTCCGTCTCATTCCCGCCGCCTCGCTCTCTCTCCCTCCGCCTCGCTCTCTCTGTCTCCTTCTCTCTCCCTCCGTCTCGCTCTCGGTCTCACTCTCTCTCCCTCCTCCGTCTCCCTCACTCTCTTCCTCCGTCTCGCTCTCTCTCTCTCCGACTCGCTCTCTCTCTCCCTCCGTCTCGCTCCCTCTCTCCCCGTCTCGCTCTCTCTCTCCGTCTCTCTGTCTCTCTCTCTCTCTCCGTCTCGCGCTCTCTCTCCATCTCCCTCTCTCTCCCTCCGTCTCGCTCTGTCTCACTCTCTCTCCCTCCTCCGTCTCCCTCACTCTCTTCCTCTGTCTCGCTCTCTCTCTCCATCTCGCTCCCTCTCTCCCCATCTCTCTCTCTCTCTCTCCCCGTCTCTCTCTCTCTCTCTCTCCGTCTCTCTCTCTCCGTCTCCCTCTCTCTCCCTCCGTCTCGCTCTGTCTCACTCTCTCCCTCCGTCTCGCTCTCTCTCTCTCCGTCTCGCTCTCACTCTCTCCGACTCGCTCTCTCTCTCCCTCCGTCTCGCTCTCTCGCTCCGTCTCGCTCTCCCTCCGTCTCGCTCTCTCTCCGTCTCGCTCTCTCTCTCCCCCCGTCTCCCTCTCTCTCCCTCCGTCTCGCTCTGTCTCACTCTCTCCCTCCGTCTCCCTCTCTCTCCCTCCGTCTCCCTCTCTCTCTCCCTCCGTCTCGCTCTCTCTCTCTCCCTCCGTCTCGCTCTCTCTCTCTCCGTCTCGCTCTCTCTCTCTCCGTCTCGCTCTCTCTCTCTCCGACTCGCGCTCTCTCTCCCTCCGTCTCGCTCTGTCTCACTCTCTCCCTCCGTCTCCCCATCCCGCGCCCTCCGTCTCCCTCGCCCTCCGTCTCCCTCCCTCGCCCTGTCTCCCTCTCTCCCTCGCCCTCCGTCTCCCTCTCTCCCTCGCCCTCCGTCTCCCTCCGTCTCCCTCACCCCCGTCTCCCTCTCTCTCGCCCCCCATCTCCCTCTCTCTCGCCCCCCGTCTCCCTCTCTCGCGCCCTCCGTCTCCCTCTCTCTCTCTCGCCATCCGTCTGCCTCTCTCTCTCTCCCTCCGTCTCGCCCGCCGTCTCCCTCTCTCTCTCTCTCCCTCCGTCTCCCCCTCCGTCCGTCTCCCTCTCCCCCTCCGTCCGTCTCCCTCTCCCCCTCCCTCCGTCGTCTCCCTCTCCCCCTCCCGTCTCCCTCTCCCCCTCCCTCCGTCCGTCTCCCTCTCCCCATCTGCCCCTCCCTCCGTCCGTCTCCCTCTCACCCTCCCTCCGTCCGTCTCCCTCTCCCCCTCTCCCCCTCCCTCCGTCCGTCTCCCTCTCCCCCTCCCTCCGTCTCCCTCTCCCCCTCCCTCCGTCCGTCTCCCTCTCCCCCTCTCCCCTCCCCCTCTCCCCCCCCCTCCGTCCGTCTCCCTCTCCACCTCTCCCCTCCCTCCGTCCGTCTCCCTCTCCCCCTCTCCCCCTCCCTCCGTCCGTCTCCCTCTCCCCCTCCCTCCGTCCGTCTCCCTCTCCCCCTCCCTCCGTCCGTCTCCCTCTCCCCCTCGCTCCGTCCGTCTCCCTCTCCCCCTCCCTCCGTCCGTCTCCCACTCCCCCTCGCTCCGTCCGTCTCCCTCTCCCCCTCTCCCCCTCCCTCCGTCCGTCTCCCTCTCCCCCTCTCCCCCTCCCTCCGTCCGTCTCCCTCTCCCCCTCTCCCCCTCCCTCCGTCCGTCTCCCTCTCCCCCTCCCTCCATCCGTCTCCCTCTCCCCCTCTCCCCCTCCCTCCGTCCGTCTCCCTCTCCCCCTCCCTCCGTCCGTCTCCCTCTCCCCCTCTCCCCCTCCCTCTCCGTGTCCCTCTCCCCCTCTCCCCCTCCCTCTCCGTCTCCCTCTCCCCCTCCCTCCGTCCGTCTCCCTCTCCCCCTCTCCCCCTCCCTCCGTCCGTCTCCCTCTCCCCCTCTCCCCCTCCCTCCGTCCGTCTCCCTCTCCCCCCTCCCGTCTCCCTCTCCCCCTCTCCCCCTCCCTCCGTCCGTCTCCCTCTCCCCCTCTCCCCCTCCCTCCGTCCGTCTCCCTCTCCCCCTCTCCCCCCCTCCGTCCGTCTCCCTCTCCCCCTCTCCCCCTCCCTCCGTCCGTCTCCCTCTCCCCCTCTCCCCCTCCCTCCGTCTGTCTCCCTCTCCCCCTCCCTCCGTCCGTCTCCCTCTCCCCCTCCCTCCTTTCTACTCCCTCTCCCCCTCCCTCCGTCCATCTCCCTCTCCCCCTCTCTCCGTCCGTCTCCCTCTCCCCCTCCCTCCGTCCGTCTCCCTCTCCCCCTCCCTCCGTCCGTCTCTCTCTCCCCCTCTCCCCCTCCCTCCGTCCGTCTCCCTCTCCCCCTCCCTCCGTCCGTCCCCCTCTCCCCCTCCCTCCGTCCGTCCCCCTCTCCCCCTCCCTCCGTCCGTCCCCCTCTCCCCCTGCCTCCGTCCGTCCCCCTCTCCCCATCCGTCCGTCCCCCTCTCCCCCTCCCTCCATCCATCCCCCTCTCCCCCTCCCTCCGTCCGTCCCCCTCTCCCCCTCCCTCCGTCCGTCCCCCTCTCCCCCTCCCTCCGTCCCTCCCCCTCCCTCCGTCCGTCCCCCTCTCCCCCTCCCTCCGTCCGTCCCCCTCTCCCCCTCCCTCCGTCCGTCCCCCTCTCCCCCTCCCTCCGTCCGTCCCCCTCTCCCCCTCTCCCCCTCCCTCCGTCCGCTCTCCCCCTCCCTCCGTCCGTCCCCCTCTCCCCCTCCCTCCGTCCGTCCCCCTCTCCCCCTCTACCCCTCCCTCCGTCCGTCCCCCTTTGCCCCTCCCTCCGTCCCTCTCCCTCTCCCCCTCTCCCCCTCCCTCCGTCCGTCCCCCTCTCCCCCTCCCTCCGTCCCTCTCCCTCTCTCCCCCTCCCTCCGTCCCTCTCCCTCTCCCTCTCTCCCCCTCCCTCCGGCCCTCTCCCACTCCCTCTCTCCCCCTCCCTCCGTCCCTCTCCCTCTCCCTCTCCCTCCGACCCTCTCCCTCTCTCCCCCTCCCTCCGTCCCTCTCCCTCTCTCCCCCTCCCTCCGTCTCTCTCCCTCTCCCTCTCTCCCCCTCCCTCCGTCCCTCTCCCTCTCTCCCCCTCCCTCCGTCCCTCTCCCTCTCCCTCTCTCCCCCTCCCTCCGTCCGTCTCCCTCTCCCTCTCTTCCCCTCCCTCCGTCCGTCTCCCTCTCCCTCTCTCCCCCTCCCTCCGTCCGTCTCCCTCTCCCTCTCTCCCCCTCCCTCCGTCCGTCTCCCTCCCCCTCTCTCCCCCTCCCTCCGTCCGTCTCCCCCTCCCTCTCTCCCCCTCCCTCCCTCCGTCCCCCTCTCTCCCCCTCCCTCCCTCCGTCCCCCTCCCTCCCCCCGTCCCCCCCTCTCCCCCATCTCCCTCCGTCCCCCCTCTCCCCCTCCCTCCGTCCCCCCTCTCCCCCTCCCTCCCTCCGTCCCCCCCTCTCAACCTCCCTCCCTCCGTCCCCCTGTCTCCCCCTCCCTCCCTCCGTCCCCCTCTCTCCCCCTCCCTCCCTCCGTCCCCCTCTCTCCCTCCGTCCCCCCCTCTCCCCCTCCCTCCGTCCGTCCCCCCCTCTCCCCCTCCCTCCGTCCCACCCCTCTCCCCCTCCCTCCGTCCCCCCCTCTCCGCCTCCCTCCGTCCGTCCCCCCCTCCCCCCCTCCCTCCGTTCGTCCCCCCCTCCCTCCGTCCGTCCCCCTCTCCCCCTCCCTCCGTCCGTCCCCCCCTCCCTCCGTCCGTCCCCCTCTCTCCCCCTCCCTCCGTCCGTCCCCCTCTCTCCCCCTCCCTCCGTCCGTCCCCTCTCTCCCCCTCCCTCCGTCCGTCCCCCTCTCTCCCCCTCCCTCCGTCCGTCCCCCTCTCTCCCCCTCTCCCCCTCCCTCCGTCCGTCCCCCTCTCTCCCCCTCCCTCCGTCCGTCCCCCTCTCTCCCCCTCCCTCCGTCCGTCCCCCTCTCTCCCCCTCCCTCCGTCCGTCCCCCTCTCTCCGTCCGTCCCCCTCTCTCCCCCTCCCTCCGTCCGTCTCCCTCTCTCCCCCTCCCTCCGTCCGTCTCCCTCTCTCCCCCTCCCTCCGTCTCCCTCTCTGCCCCTCCCTCCGTCTCCCTCTCTCCCCCTCCCTCCGTCTCCCTCTCTGCCCCTCCCTCCGTCTCCCTCTCTCCCCCTCCCTCCGTCTCCCTCTCTCCCCCTCCCTATGTCTCCCTCTCTCCCCCTCCCTCCGTCTCCCTCTCCCCCCCTCCCTCCCCCTCCGTCTCGCTCCCCCTCCCTCCGTCTCGCTCTCCCGCCCTCCGTCTCGCTCCCCCTCCCTCCGTCTCGCTCTCCCGCCCCCCGTCTCGCTCCCCCTCCCTTCGTCTCGCTCTCCCGCCCTCTGTCTCGCTCTCCCTCCCACCGTCTCGCTCTCCCGCCCTCTGTCTCGCTCTCTCTCCCTCCGTCTCGCTCTCCCGCCCTCTGTCTCGCTCTCTCTCCCTCCGTCTCCCTCTCCCCCCCTCCCTCCCCCTCCGTCTCGCTCCCCCTCCCTCCGTCTCGCTCTCCCTCCCTCCATCTCGCTCTCCCTCCCTCTGTCTCGCTCTCTCTCCCTCCGTCTCCCTCTCCCGCCCTCTGTCTCGCTCTCCCTCCCTCTGTCTCGCTCTCCCTCCCTCTGTCTCGCTCTCCCTCCCTCTGTCTCGCTCTCTCTCCCTCCGTCTCGCTCTCCCTCCCTCCGTCTCGCTCTCTCTCCCTCCTTCTCCCTCTCCCGCCCTCCCTCCCCCTCCGTCTCGCTCCCCCTCCCTCCGTCTCGCTCTCCCTCCCTCCATCTCGCTCTCCCTCCCTCTGTCTCGCTCTCTCTCCCTCCGTCTCGCTCTCCCTCCCTCTGTCTCGCTCTCTCTCCCTCCGTCTCCCTCTCCCGCCCTCTGTCTCGCTCTCCCTCCCTCCGTCTCGCTCTCCCGCCCTCTGTCTCGCTCTCCCTCCCTCCGTCTCGCTCTCCCGCCCTCTGTCTCGCTCTCCCTCCCTCCGTCTCGCTCTCCCTCCCTCCGTCTCGCTCTCCCTCCCTCTGTCTCGCTCTCCCTCCCTCTGTCTCGCTCTCCCTCCCTCTGTCTCGCTCTCTCTCCCTCCGTCTCGCTCTCCCTCCCTCTGTCTCGCTCTCTCTCCCTCCGTCTCGCTCTCCCTCCCTCTGTCTCGCTCTCTCTCCCTCCGTCTCCCTCTCCCGCCCTCTGTCTCGCTCTCCCTCCCTCCGTCTCGCTCTCCCGCCCTCTGTCTCGCTCTCCCTCCCTCCATCTCGCTCTCCCTCCCTCCGTCTCGCTCTCTCTGAGTCCGAAGGTCGTAGGTTCAGGTCCCACTCCAGAGACATGAGAAAAAATCTAGGCTGACACTCGACAGTGCAGGACCGAGGGAGCGCTGCACTGTCGGAGGGGCAGTACTGAGGGAGCGCTGCACTGTCAGAGGGGCAGTACTGAGGGAGCGCTGCACTGTCAGAGGGGCAGTACTGAGGGAGCGCTGCACTGTCAGAGGGGCAATACTGAGGGAGTGCTGCACTGTCAGAGGGGCAGTACTGAGGGAGTGCTGCACTGTCGGAGGGGCAGTACTGAGGGAGCGCTGCACTGTCAGAGGGGCAGTACTGAGGGAGTGCTGCACTGTCGGAGGGGCAGTACTGAGGGAGCGCTGCACTGTCAGAGGGGCAGGACCGAGGGAGTGCTGCACTGTCAGAGGGGCAGTACTGAGGGAGTGCTGCACTGTCAGAGGGGCAGTACTGAGGGAGTGCTGCACTCTCGACAGTGCAGGACCGAGGGAGCGCTGCACTGTCAGAGGGGCAGTACTGAGGGAGTGCTGCACTGTCAGAGGGGCAGTACTGAGGGAGTGCTGCACTGTCAGAGGGGCAGTACTGAGGGAGTGCTGCACTGTCGGAGGGGCAGTACTGAGGGAGCGCTGCACTGTCAGAGGGGCAGTACTGAGGGAGTGCTGCACTGTCAGAGGGGCAGTACTGAGGGAGTGCTGCACTGTCGGAGGGGCAGTACTGAGGGAGCGCTGCACTGTCAGAGGGGCAGTACTGAGGGAGTGCTGCACTGTCGGAGGGGCAGTACTGAGGGAGCGCTGCACTGTCAGAGGGGCAGGACCGAGGGAGTGCTGCACTGTCGGAGGGGCAGTACTGAGGGAGTGCTGCACTGTCGGAGGGGCAGTACTGAGGGAGCGCTGCACTGTCAGAGGGGCAGTACTGAGGGAGTGCTGCACTGTCGGAGGGGCAGTACTGAGGGAGTGCTGCACTGTCGGAGGGGCAGTACTGAGGGAGCGCTGCACTGTCAGAGGGGCAGGACCGAGGGAGTGCTGCACTGTCGGAGGGGCAGTACTGAGGGAGCGCTGCACTGTCGGAGGGGCAGTACTGAGGGAGTGCTGCACTGTCGGAGGGTCAGTACTGAGGGAGTGCTGCACTGTCGGAGGGGCAGTACTGAGGGAGCGCTGCACTGTCGGAGGGGCAGTACTGAGGGAGCGCCGCACTGTCGCAGGGGGCAGTACTGAGGGAGTGCCGCACTGTCAGAGGGGCAGTACTGAGGGAGCGCTGCACTGTCAGAGGGGCAGTACTGAGGGAGTGCCGCACTGTCGGAGGGGCAGTACTGAGGGAGCGCTGCACTGTCGGAGGGGCAGTACTGAGGGAGCGCTGCACTGTCGGAGGGGCAGTACTGAGGGAGCGCTGCACTGTCGGAGGGGGCAGTACTGAGGGAGCGCTGCACTTTCGGGGATCAGTACTGAGGGAGCGCTGCACTGTCAGAGGGGCAGTACTGAGGGAGCGCCGCACTGTCGCAGGGGGCAGTACTGAGGGAGTGCCGCACTGTCGGAGGGTCAGTACTGAGGGAGCGCTGCACTGTCGGAGGGGCAGTACTGAGGGAGCGCTGCACTGTCGGAGGGTCAGTACTGAGGGAGCGCTGCACTGTCGGAGGGGCAGTACTGAGGGAGTGCTGCACTGTCGGAGGGGCAGTACTGAGGGAGCGCTGCACTGTCGGAGGGGCAGTACTGAGGGAGTGCTGCACTGTCGGAGGGGCAGTACCGAGGGAGTGCTGCTCTGTCGGAGGGGCAGGACCGAGGGAGTGCTGCACTGTCGGAGGGGCAGTACCGAGGGAGTGCTGCACTGTCGGAGGGGCAGTACCGAGGAGCGCTGCACTGTCGGAGGGGCAGTACTGAGGGAGCGCTGCACTGTCGGAGGGGCAGTACCGAGGGAGCGCTGCAATGTCGGAGGGGCAGTACCGAGGGAGTGCTGCACTGTCGGAAGGGCAGTACTGAGGGAGTGCTGCACTGCTGGAGGGGCAGTACCGAGGGAGCGCTGCACTGTCGGAGGGGCAGTACTGAGGGAGCGCTGCTCTGTCGGAGAGGCAGTACTGAGGGAGCGCTGCTCTGTCGGAGGGGCAGTACTGAGGGAGCGCTGCTCTGTCGGAGGGTAATACTGAGGGAGTGCAGCACTGTCGGAGGGGCAGTACTGAGGGAGTGCTGCACTGTCGGAGGGGCAGGACTGAGGGAGTTTTCCGGATGAGATGTTAAACCGAGGCCCCGTCTGATCTCTCAGGTGGTTGTAAAGATTCCATGGCACTATTTCGATCAAAAGCAGGGGAGTTCTCCTCGGTGTACTGGGGCCAATATTTATCCCTCAAACAACATCACTAAAAAACAGATTATCTGGTCATTATCATATTGCTGTTAGCGGGAGCTTGCTGTGCGTAAATTGGTTGCTGCGTTTCCTTCAATACAACAGTGTCTACACTTCAAAAAGTACTTCATTGGTTGTAAAGCGTTTTGGGATGTCCAGAGGTCATGAAAGGCACTATCGAAATGCAAGTCTTTCTATCTTTTTGACTCTTACTCTGTCCCTCGGTCACGCTCTCTGTCCCTCGGTCACGCTCTCCGTCCCTCGGTCACGCCCTCGGTCACGCTCTCTGTCCCTCGGTCACGCCCTCGGTCACGCTCTCTGTCCCTCGGTCACGCTCTCTGTCCCTCGGTCACGCTCTCTGTCCCTCGGTCACGCTCTCTGTCCCTCGGTCACGCTCTCACCCTTTAACTCTTTCTCTGTCTCTCGGACACTGGTAGACTCTTACCCGGGTTCACCGGAAGTTTCCATTGCGTCAGCAATGTGCACATCCAGTGACCAGACGTCAAACTGCCACTTCAGCAGGCCCAGAACTCCACACAGGACAAAGCCAGAGTGGATCCCTATTCGCATATCAATTTCCTCCTCATAGTTCGACCGAATCTTCCTGAATGACAGAGAAATGCAGGCGGGAGAATTGTTATTCAATATGGTTCTTTTAATGGAGAAACGGAAATTAGTGATCTGGTGGCTCTCTGTAGGATGAAGAGAAGGTTGACGATATGCAACAGTATTGGGGCCCTGAGAAAAAGTTTCATTTGGAGACGACAGCTCCTATTACAACTGGGGGTGAGGGGAGAGTCAACATGAGGCCCAGGAGTTAAAATGGTCCATTTAAATCAAACAGGTCCAACTCCTGCCCAAACTCGACTCAATGACCTTCCCTTCCCAGCCCTGATTCAAGTGCAATCCAATTTCTAAGCATTTATAACTCCAGTTCTCTTCTATCTATAAACTCCAACCTATTTTATCCTGAACTCTCTGTCCTCCTCCACGCCACCCCTTCCCCCCACAATCATTCCCCCGCTGACTGGGGTATATCTCTGGGGCGACAACGGGACTTCTATCCCCATGGTGATGCACCCCGACCCAGCCAACCCTCCCACCACAATGGCCCCTGTGGGCAGACTCATCATGGGGGTACATAAAGCCTCTGTTCTGCTTGCAAAACCAAGTTTTGTTTTTATCTTGTGCCTCATGCTCTCCGGTGAGTAACACTGGAAGGTTAGTATTTATTGCCCATCCCAAGCTGCCCTGAGTACAAGCCCACCCTCTCTCAGCACTTGTATAGGCCTTGGCAGACAGATTCCCTAATCCCTTCTGACCATCCAACGGGTATCCTTGGAACCCAGCATGATTTCCCTCATTCACATTTTTTTTTTTGCAAGCAGAAATGCACCCCCACCAGGAGGTGCAAACATGGTAGAATGGGTCCCTGAGCCCCGCTTCAAAAAACAAGAAGAATAAAACTGGAGGGACGACCCGGCATCAACCTAGGCAGCGCCTTCGGACTAGAAAAAGGGACACTCAGCCCAGTCAATCATACGAAGTCCTCCTCACCAACATCTGGGGATTTGTGCCAAAATTGGGAGAGCTGTCCCACAAACTAGTCAAGCAACAGCCTGACATAGTCATACTCACAGAATCATACCTGTCAGCCAATGTCCCAAACTCCTCCATCACCATCCCACCGGCAGGACAGACCCACCAGGGGTGGTGGCACAGTGATACACAGTCGGGAAGGAGTGGCCCTGGGACCCTATGAAGTCTCATGGCTTCAGGTCAAGCATGGGCAAGGAAACCTCCTGCTGATTACCACTGTACCGCCCTCCCTCAGCTGATGAATCAGTACTCCTCCATGTTGAAAACCACTTGGAAGAAGCACTGAGAGTAGCAAGAGCACAGAATGTACTCTGGGTGGGGGACTTCAATGTCCATCACCAAGAGTGGCTCGGTAGCACCACTACTGACCGAGCTGGCCAAGTCCTGAAGGACATAACTGCCAGACTGGGCCTGCGACAGGTGGTGAGAGAAACAACACGAGGGAAAAACCTACTTGATCTCGTACTCATCAATCCACCTGTCACAGATGCATCTGTCCATGACAGGATTGGTAGCAGTGACCACCGCACAGTCATTGTGGAAACGAAGTCCCGTCTTCACACTGAGGACACCCTCCATCGTGTTGTGTAGCACTACCACCGTGCTAAATGTGAGAAGTCGCACAGTACCAGGTTATAGTCCAACAGTTTTATTTGAAATCACAAGCTTTCGGACCTTCACTTCACCTGACAAAGGAGCAGCAGCTACGAAAGCTTGTGATTTCAAATAAAACTGTTGGACTATCACCTGGTGTTGTGCGACTTCTCACTTTTGTCCACCCCAGTCCAACACTGGCATCTCCGCATCATCACCGTGCTAAATGGGATAGATTCAGAACAGATCTAGCAGCTCAAAACTGGGCATCCATTAGGCGCCATGAGCCATCAGCAGCAACAGAATTGTATTCCACCACAATCTGTAACCTCATGGCCCGGCATATCCCATACTCTACCATTACCATCAAGCCAGGGGACCAGCCCTGGTTCAATGAGGAATGTAGAAGAGCATGCCAGGAGCAGCACCAGGCGTACCGAATAATGAGGTGCCAACCTGGGGAAGCTACAACACAGGACTACATGCGTGCTAAACAGCAGAAGCAGCATGCTATAGACAGGGCTAAGCGATCCCACAATCAGCGGATCAGATCAAAGCTCTGCAGTCCTGCCACATTCAGTGGTGAATGGTGGTGGACAATTAAACAACTAACGGAAGGAGGAGGCTCCAAGAATATCCCCATCCTCAATGATGGCGGAGCCCAGCACGCAAATGCAAAAGACAAGGCTAAGGCTGAAGCATTTGCAACCATCTTCAGCCAGAAGTGCCGAGTGGATGATCTATCTCGGCCTCCTCCTGAAGCCATTCTTCAGCCAATTCGATTCACTCCACATGATATCAAGAAACGGCTGAGCGCACTCGATACAGCAAAGGCTATGGGCCCCGACAACATCCTGACTATCGTGCTGAAGACTTGTGCTCCAGAACTAGCCACACCTCTAGCCAAGCTGTTCCAGTACAGCTACAACACTGGCATCTATCCGACAATGTGGAAAACTGCCCAAGTGTGTCCTGTCCACAAAAAGCAGGACAAATCCAATCCGGCCAATTACCGCCCCATCAGTCTACTCTCAATCATCAGCAAAGTGATGGAAGGTGTCATCGACAGTGCTATCAAGTGGCACCTGCTCACTGATGCCCAGTTTGTGTTCCGCCAAGACCACTCGGCTCCCGACCTCATTACACCCTTGGTCCAAACATGGACAAAGGAGCTGAATTCCAAAGGTGAGGTGAGAGTTACTGCCCTTGAAATCAAGGCAGCATTTGACCGAGTGTGGCATCAAGGAGCCCTAATAAAACTAAAGTCAATGGGAATCAGGGGGAAAACTCTCCAATGGCTGGAGTCATACCTAGCACAAAGGAAGATGGTTATGGTTGTTGGAGGCCAATCATCTCAGCCCCAGGACATCGCTGCAGGAGTTCCTCGGGGCAGTGTCCAAGGCCCAACCATCTTCAGCTGGTTCATCAATGATCTTCCCTCCATCATAAGGTCAGAAGTGAGGATGTTCGCTGATGACTGCACAGTGTTCAGCGCCATTCACAACTCCACAGATAATGAAGCAGTCCATGCCCGCATGCAGCAAGACCTGGACGGCATTCAGGCTTGGGCTGATAAGTGGCAAGTAACATTCGCGCCACAGAAGTGCCAGGCAATGACGATCTCCAACAAGCAAGAGTCTTGATTTTCAACGGCATTACCATCACCAAATTCCCCCACCATCAATATCCTGGAGGTCACCATTGAACAGAAACTTAACCGGACCAGCCACATAAATACTGTGGCTACAAGAGCAGGTCAGACAGAGGCTGGGTATTCTGCAGCAAGTGTCTCACCTCCTGACTTCCCAAAGCCTTTCCACCATCTACAAGGCACAAGTAAGGAGTGTGATGGAATACTCTCCACTTGCCTGGATGAGTGCAGCTCCAACAACACTCAAGAAGCTCGACACCATCCAGGACAAAGCAGCCCGCTTGATTGGCACCCCATCCACCATCTTAAACATTCACTCCCTCCACCACCAGCACACCGTGGCTGCAGTGTGTACCATCTACAAGATGCACTACAGCATCTACGGTTTCTTCGACAGCGCCTCCCAAACCCGCGACCTCTACCACCTAGAAGGACATGGGCAGCAGGTGCATGGGAACACCACCACCTCCAAGTTCCCCTCCAAGTCACACACCATCCTGACTTGGAAATATATCGCCGTTCCTTCATCGTCGCTGGGCCAAAATCCTGGAACTCCCTCCCTAACAGCACTGTGGGAGTACCATCACCACACGGACTGCAGCGGTTCAAGAAGGTGGCTCACCACCAACTTCTCAAGGGCAATTAGGGATGGGCAATAAATGCTGGCCTTGCCAGCGACGCCCACATCCCGTGAACAAATAAAAAAATACATTACCACCCATGACCACCCCAGATGATGTAGGTGCCATTTTGCATCCAGTAAAATTTCCGTTCACCACTCTGAGTGGTGGCCAACAATTTTCTAAACTAAATCTTTCCCAGGCTTACCTGCAATTGGAGCTTGCTGAAGGAAGTTAGAAATTGACAGCAATAAATGCACATCGAAGACGTCACCGTTACAAAAGGCTGAAGTTTGGTATTGTCTTGGCTCCAACCGTATTTCAGAAAACCAGGGAGACAATCCTTGGATGATCTCCTGGTTACTGGGAGATCAGAGGAAGAACATCTGCCAAATCTTGATGCAGTTTTCAAGCTTTTATACCAATAGGATCTCCAAGTAAAGAAGTCCAAATGCCTGCTGGCACAAGACTCCGTGGAGAATCTTTCTTTCATTGTTAAGAAATTTGGTGTTCAACCATCAAAGCAGGTTCAACACCTGCTCCAACAAATGTGGAAGAGTTTTAGCCATTTCTGGGCCAAGTCAATCATTACAGAACTTTGTTCCAGACATGTCCACTGTCACATAGCCATTGAGTAAACTCCTTTGTGAGAATGTAAAGTGGGAGTAACAGAAGGACTGTCAGAGTAGTTTTGAACGGCTGAAGCTTTAATAGCAAGTGCAGCAGTACTGGGACATTCTGACCCCTTGCCAATCAATTTTATCAGTTAATCGGTCCAATTATTCAGATCAAATGTGAAGCTCGCAAACCTATTTGGCGTGAAGAAATTTCACACATACCTAGTCAGATGTGTACTGGTCACAAGCCTTTAGCTTTCACATTCTCTGAGAACCAAGGAATATCTGCTTTAGCTTCGATAAGAATTCAAAAATGGGCTGTTCAATTATCAGCTTATCAGTATGACATTAAGTTTTACCCATCGAAATCTAATGCCAACATGAGGTCTTCCACAGCCTTCGCATCACCACATGTGCTGTCAGTGATTATCATTTCCTCCAATAAAGTTATAAGTGCTCACTCTGCTGCCTAGGACTCTCATTCCTGGATTATAGACTTGGGGGGAAAAATTAGGTCGCGCCCCGTTTGGGGCGCAAATATCGTCTGGACGCAAATATTAGCGCCTGGCGCTAATTATCGCCACTGACTGGAAACTTCACTTTTACCGCCCTGGGAGGTGAGTGGAGCGCTAAATCAGGCGCTGCACACCTGTCTTAAGGCGCAAAGGCCGAGCAGTGAGGCGCTAACTCAGCGCGCGAGCGCAGCGCAGCTGCTGCCAGTTAGCGAGGGAACACAGACACACTGGCGCCGGCCACTTCTTAAAGCGGGGGGGGCCAACTTGCTCCCCAGCCACACCCTGCTCATTGCAGCCTTGAATCTCGGCCTGGAGAGACCTGTGAATCCATTTTGCTGCCAAGGATGGAGAGGGTGAGAGAACGAGCTCATCGCTTCACCGAGCGGGCCTTGGATGCTCTGGTTGGCGCGGTGGAGCGCAGAAGATATATACTCTTCCCTGAGAGTGGCAGGAGGCCTTTGCCACGCGAGGACAGAAGAGTGTGGAGGGAGGTGGCTCAGAGCGTCTCCTCCAGGAGCATGGTGCCCAGGACCCATGTTCAATGCCGCAAAAAGTTCAACGACCTCACTCGGGTCGTCAGGGTGAGTGGCTTTTTCTCAATACCTCTCCATCCCTCCATCTCAACCTCACTCTATGGCCAGAGGTTCTTAAAACTCCAATGCACAACACTCATCCAACACCTATGGCCCTTTCATGAAACACACACACACATTCCACACTTTGCATACAGAGCGATTTGGACAGACTGGGTGATTGGGCGGATAAATGGCAGATGCACTATAATGTGGACAAGTGCGAAGTTATCCACCTTGGGTGCAGGAACGGGAGGGCAAATTATTATTTAAATGGCAATAAATTGGGAGAGGGGGAAGTACAGAGAGACCTGGGTGTTCTTGTACACCAGTCACTGAAGGCGAGCATGCAGGTGCAACAGGCGGTCAAGAAGGCAAACGGTATGCTGGCCTTCATAGCAAAAGGGTTGGAATACAGGAACAGGGATACCTTGCTGCAGCTGTACAGGGCACTGGTGAGACCACACCTCGAGTACTGTGTACAGTTTTGGTCGCCTCATCTGAGGAAAGATGTTCTTGCCATGGAGGGGGTGCAGCGGCGATTCACCAGGCTGATACCAGGAATGGCGGGATTGACCTATGAGGAGAGACTATGTAGTTTAGGGATGTACACACTGGAGTTTAGAAGATTGAGAGGGGACCTCATAGAAGTGTATAAAATTCTGACAGGTCTAGACAGACTAGATGCAGAAGGAATGTTTCCCTTGGCGGGTGAGAACAGAACTAGAGGACATAATTTAAGGATAAGGGCTAAACCATTTAGGACAGAAATGAGGGGGAATTTCTTCACTCAGAGGGTGGTGAACCTGTGGAACTCATTGCCACAGAGGGCAGTGTACGCCAGCTCATTAAATATATTTAAGAGGGAATTAGATATATTTCTACAGGCAAAAGGGGTTAAGGGTTACGGAGAGAAGGCGGGGACGGGATACTGAATTGGAGGATCAGCCATGATCTCATTAAATGGCGGAGCAGGCTCGAAGGGCCGGATGGCCTACTCCTGCTCCTATCTTCTATGTATCTATGTAAGTAAGGGCTATTCACCTATGGGAGGCACATCAGGCAAGACCATGGCTGTATATTTACTCAGATGCTGTCCTTTTTCTTGCAGGCCAAGCTGGCGCATAATCGGAGACAGCAGCAACGGACAGGTGGAGGGCGGCCTCAGCTGCAACCCCTCAGCGATCTTGAGGAGCGCGTCCACAGGATTGTGGCAAGCCGAGTGATCGGTCCCGTCGCCACTGGAGACGCCGACCCCGTTCTGGACAGCAATGGTAAGGTCATCACCTTTTTGTCCTCTGTCCTTCCACTTGTCCCTCACAACACCAGCCTTTGACACTTTCAATCAACTTGCTAACTCGCTGCACTTATTCCTCCCTTACTGCCACCCTGTCCTCACGCTAAAGCCACTCTTGTACCTCCCTGCTTTCAGATGGTGATTCACCAGCTGAGGAGACGGGCCCTGAAGCTGCCAGTGGGAGTGAAGCTGCAGCCAAGGAGGAAGAGGAAGCTGGAGCATCAGTGCCACCCTCTCCCGAGGAAGCCCATGCCCACACTGGGAACACGCCTTCCCTGGAGGGGAGCAGGGGGGAAGGGTCTGATGAGGGTGAAGCTCCAGGACCCAGCGGGCTGCAGCAACGCCATGGGGGTAGGGAAGAACGGGGGCCTTCTCCCCAGAGGGAGAGTATGCCAGAGACTCCTACTGCAATGGACGCAGAGGAGGAGCGGCTGATCGCAGAAATGAACACCCAGGCGGTGGGCATGCACACTGAGCTTATGGGTGCAGTGGGAAGGGTGCCCGAATGCATTGAGTCACTGGCAAGGAGTGTGGAGCACTTCGCTGTAGCACAGGCGGATGCCACACTAACGCTTAGTGCTGCAATTCAGTCACTGGCTGCCGTGATCCCATCTCTGACTGCTCTCATGCAGACTCATATTGAGGCCACGCGAGCACAGACTGCTGCCAACCTCGATGGTTCGTTCACATGTCCCCGGGGCTCTCACCGCGCCGCAGCAGGCCAGCAATCTGTTCTCCAGCAGATTGCTCCAGATGCTGAAGTGCTGCCCCGTGGGAGTGCCAGTGTGTCGGGCAAGCAGGGAGTTGCTGTCCTCTCTCACGATGACAGCATTCCTGCTGCCAACACTGTCACTTCTCCACTGCACTTGCCACCGCCTGTAGGACAGACTGCTGCCGCCCATGCAGAGTTGGTGCAGTCTGCAGCCGGGCCCTCCAGGCCCAGAACTGGTCGAGGCCGTCCTTCAGGGGCATCTGCAGTGTCAGGGTCTGACGATCAGCAGCCTTCCACTAGCCTTGCTGCAGCCACTGAGGTCCCATTACGGAGGAGCAGTAGGGTTAGAAGGGGGGAAGTGCGCAAGGGAAGGAGATCACCCTCGAAGGGCAAAAAGTAGGAGGTGTGACAAAATGCTGGTCATTTTTTTATTAAAGGCCGAGGTTCGTGGTCCAACTTTTGTTTAGTGTTTTGGACATTATCTCCAGGTTGTGAGAACCAGTTATGTTATTGACTGTTTTTTTGTGTTTATTTCTATGAGTTTGTCATGAGGAAATGACACACACAGAGTTTGTAAAATAAATAAGTTTTTGTATTCAAAATATACATGTTTGGTGTTTGGAATCATTGGTGCCTTGGCCGGCTTAGGGGTTGCGTGCTGGGTTCATTGATGTTGTTAGCAATGGCAGAAGCCATTTCCACAGCAGGGGCCCTAGAAGCGGCTTGCTATTAGCCGTTGACGGACGGCCCTTGCAGTTTCACCATTGTGGGCCGCCCTCCCGCCTTGGTGCTGCTGATGATCATCCTCCTCGTCCTCTTCCTCCTCTTCCTCCTCCTCCTCTGGTGGTGCTCCAAGGCCTGGTGGCATTGGCTGGGTCCTGACGATTGCCATGTTATGCAACATGCAGCACACAACTACAAAGTTGGATACTCGCTCAGGCGAGTACTGCAGGGCTCCTCCAGGCTGGTCGAGACAGCGGAACCGTTGCTTCAGCACGCCGATTGTGCGCTCAATGATGTTCCTGGTAGCTTGATGGCTCTCATTGTACCGCAGCTCAGCAGGGGTGTTGGGCGTACGGAGCGGTGTCATCAGCCAGGTGCTCAATAGATACCCCTTGTCCCCGAGAAGCCAACCAACTGGCTGATGCGGTGCCTCGAAAAGTTCTGCCACAGTAGTCTGGCGCAGGATAAAAGCATCGTGGCAGCTGCCAGGATAGTGGGCATTGACAGCGAGTATCAGCTGTCTGTGGTCACAGACCAACTGAACATTCAAGGAATGGAACCCCTTTCTGTTCCGGAATTCCTCGGCATTCTCATGTGGAGCACGCAAAGCCACATGCGTGCAGTCAATGGCGCCCTGCACCATGGGGAAGCCCGCTATCCTCGCAAAGCCCAGAGCGCGGTCACGCTGCTTGTCTGGGGTCATGGGGAAAGAGATGAACTCTCATCTCCTTTTAAAGAGGGCATTTGTGACCTGCCGGATGCAGCAATGCACCGCGAACTGGGAGATATTGGCGAGGTCCCCAGCAGCAGCTTGAAATGAGCCAGTAGCATAGAAGTTGAGAGCCACTGTGACCTTCACTGCCACTGACAGAGACGTCCTGGACCTCAGTTGAGGCTGCAGATCTGGCTGCAGCAGGTGGCAGAGCTCAGTGACCACCTCCTTGCTGAATCGCAGCCTTCGCAAACACAGCTCCTCAGACATATGAATGTAGGAGAGCTGTTCACGATATACCCTGGGAGGGTAAGCTCTCCTGTACATACGCCTGTTGGCCCTCCTCCGTCTGGCCATCATTGCCACTCTCTCTCTGCGTCTCTGTGTCCTCCGATTCAGCTGGAGCAGGACGACGCCCCCAATCAGTGCAGCCCCCATAGTCTCTTTGCAAGCAAAGTAATGAAGGACAGCAACCAATGTACCAGCGAAGTTAGGATCAGTAGGCAAAACTACCTCACAAAGCGTTGACTCAATGCAGAAGTCTCTCTTTCTCTCTCTCCGAATCTCTCTCTCTCTCTCTCAGAACGAGTGGTGCAAAAATGTCAACCACAGAAAAAGACAGGAAGAGGCCCCCTTTAAATAGCGCCCCCCCCAGCCCCACAGCGATTGATAGCATTCCAGTCTTCCGGTCGTTGGATGCGCCAGGCGGTAAGGCAGGGGGCGCCACTCAATTTCCGCTCCGGGGCGCCACAAGGGCGTTGCACCATGGAATGACGTCACAATCTGCGCGCGCAGGTGGTCGCAGCGGTAAAGTTTAGCGCCGCCGCACAATGTCTAGTTAAGTTCCGGAGCGGCGCAAACATCGCTGCGCCCGGGCGTTAGCGGCTTTGCGCCCCATTAGCGCCCTCTTAAGGCGCTAACGGGAGGCGCAACCAACTGAATTTTTACCCCTTGAGGTTTTATCTCCCCTGACAGAGACAGTCTCTCAGCTGAGGCGAGTGAAGGTGGAAAGTGAAACCGATCGAGTGGTCAAAGGCAGATGGGCAGGATCATCATCATAGGAACATCGGACCAGGAGGAGGCCATTCAGCCCCTTGAGCCTGTTTTGCCATTCAATGAGATTATGGCTAATCTGTATCCAAACACCATCCACCCACCCTTTATACGCTTGGCTAGCAAAAATTGATCAAACTCAGATTAAAAATTATTAATTGAGTTAGCATCTGCTGCTTTTTGTAGGAGAGAGTTCCACAATTCTACTACCCTTTGCATGAAGAAGTCTTTCCTAACACCTCTCCTGAATGGCCTGGCTCTGATTTTAAGGTTATGTCCCTCTTGTCCTAGACTCCCCACACAGTGGAAAAAGTTTCTCTCTATACTAACATACGAATTAGGAGCAGGAGTAGGCCACTCGGCCCTCGAGCCTGCTCCGCCATTCAATAAGATCATGGCTGATCCGATTGCTCCACATTCCCGCCTACCCCCGATAACTTTTCACCCCCTTGCTTATCAAGAATCTATCTACCTCTGCCTTAAAAATATTCAAAGACTCTGCTTCCACCGCCCTCTGAGGAAGAGAGTTCCAAAGACTCACGACCCTCTGAGAAAAAATGTCTCCTCATCTCTGTCTTAAATGGGCGACCCCTTATTTTTAAACAGTGACCCCTAGTTCTAGATTCTCCCACAAGAGGAAACATCCTCTCCACATCCACCCTGTCCAGACCCCTCAGGATCTTGTATGTTTCAATCAAGTCACCTCTTACTCTTCTAAACTCCAGCGGATACAAGCCTAGCCTGTCCAACCTTTCCTCATAAGACAACCCGCCCATTCCAGGTCTAGTCTAGGTAGGAGAAGGGACGGGGGTTTAAAACAGGAATTTAGGGAGCTAGGTTGGAAGCTGAGAGCCAGTACAAACCATGTTGTAATTTCTGGTTTGTTGCCGGTGCCACGTGCTAGCGAGTTGAGGAACAGGGAGAGAGTGCAGATAAACACGTGGCTGCAGGGATGGTGTAGCGGGGAGGGTTTCAGTTATGTGGATAATTGGAGCACATTCTGGGGAAGGTGGGACCTGTACAAACAGGACGGTTTGCACCTGAACCAGAGGGGCACCAATATCCTGGGAGGGAAATTTGCTACGGCTCTTCGGGAGGGTTTAAACTAATTTGTCAGGGGGATGGGAAAAAGGGCTGTAGTCCAGGAGCCAGTGGTGAGTGTAGGGAGGTACTGAGGAGGGTATCAAGGTCGCAGGAATGTACCGGCAGACAGGAAGATGGCTTGAAGTGTGTCTACTTCAATGCAAGGAGCATCCGGAATAAGGTAGGAGAACTTGGAGCGTGGATTGGTACTTGGGACTACGATGTGGTGGCCATTACGGAGACATGGTTAGAACAGGGACAGGAATGGTTGTTGGAAGTTCCGGGGTATAGATGTTTCAGTAAGAGTAGGGAAGTTGGTAAGAAAGGTGGAGGAGTAGCATTGTTAATCAAGGATAGTTTAACAGCGGCAGAAAGGCAGTTCGAGGGGGATCTGCCGTCTGAGGTAATATGGGCTGAAGTTAGAAATAGGAAAGGAGCGGTCACATTGTTAGGAGTTTTCTACAGGCCCCCAAATAGTAATAGAGATGTGGAGGAAGAAATTGCAAAGCAGATTATGAATAGGTGTGGAGGTCACAGAGTAGTTGTCATGGGTGACTTCAACTTTCCAAATATTGATTGGAACCTTTATAGGTCAAACAGTTCGGATGGGATAGTTTTTGCACAGTGTGTGCAGGAGGGTTTCCTGACACAATATGTGGATAGGCCGACAAGAACTGGGGCCACGTTGGATTTGGTACTGGGTAATGAACCGGGCCAAGTGTTTGATTTGTATGTGGGAGAGCACTTTGGAGATAGTGACCACAATTCGGTAACGTTCACTATTGCAATGGAGAGGGATAGGGCCATACGGCAGGGCAGGGTTTATAATTGGGGGAGGGGTAATTATGATGCGATTAGGCAAGAATTAGGGAGTATAAGATGGGAACAGAAACTATCAGGGAAAGGCACAAACGAAAAGTGGAGCTTTTTCATGGAGCAATTACTGCGTGTCCTTGATAGGTATGTCCCTGTCAGGCAGGGAGGAAATGCCCGAGTGAGAGAACCATGGTTCACAAAAGAGGTTGAATGTCTAGTCAAGAGGAAAAAGGAAGCGTATGTAAGGATGAGAAAACAAGGTTCAGTTGGGTCGATTGAGGGGTACAAGGTAGCAAGGAATGAGCTAAAAAAAGAGCTTAGGAGAGCTAGGAGGGGGCATGAGAAGTCCTTGGCGGGTCGGATCAAGAAAAACCCCAAGGCCTTTTACTCTTATGTGAGAAATAAAAGAATGACCAGGGTGAGGGTAGGGCCGGTCAAGGACAGTAGTGGGAACTTGTGCATGGAGTGAGAAGAGATAGGAGAGGTGATGAATGAATACTTTTCGTCAGTGTTCACCGAGGAGAGGGGCCATGTTCTTGAGGATGAGAGTGTGATAAAGGTGGATAGGCTGGAGGTGGTAGATGTTCTGAGGGAAGATGTTTTAGCAATTTTGAAGAACCTGAGGGTCGATAAGTCCCCTGGGCCAGATGGGATATATCCTAGGATTCTTTGGGAGGCAAGGGAGGAGATTGCAGAGCCTCTGGCTTTGATCTTTGGGTCCTCACTGTCCACGGGGATGGTGCCAGAGAACTGGAGAGTGGCGAATGTTGTTCCTCTCTTCAAGAAAGGAAATAGGAATGACCCTGGTAATTATAGGCCGGTTAGTCTTACTTCGGTGGTTGGTAAGATAATGGAAAAAGTCCTGAGGGATAGGATTTATGACCATTTGGAAAGGGGCAACTTAATCAGGGATAGTCAACACGGATTCGTGAAGGGTAAGTCTTGCCTAACAAATTTGATTGAATTCTTTGAGGAGGTAACTAAGTGTGTAGATGAAGGTAGAGCAGTTGATGTCGTATACATGGATTTTAGTAAGGCGTTTGATAAGGTTCCCCATGGTCGGCTCATGAAGAAAGTAAGGAGTTGTGGGATAGAGGGAAATTTGGCCGATTGGATAAGTAACTGGCTATCTCATAGAAGGCAGAGGGTGGTGGTGGATGGAACATTTTCGGACTGGAGACCAGTTACCAGCGGTGTGCCACAGGGGTCGGTGCTGGGTCCTCTGCTGTTTGTGATTTTTATCAATGACTTGGAGGAGGGGACTGAAGGGTGGATCAGTAAATTTGCTGATGACACCAAGATTGGTGGAGCAGTGGATGAGGTGGAGGGCTGTTGTAGGCTGCAAAGAGACATTGATAGGATGCAGAGCTGGGCCGAAAGATGGCAGATGGAATTTAACCCTGATAAGTGCGAGGTGATTCATTTTGGTAGGGCAAATTTGAATAAGGATTACAGGGTCAACGGCAGGGTTCTGAGGAACGTGGAGGAGCAGAGGGATCTGGGGGTTCATATCCACAGATCTCTGAAGGTTGCCACTCAAGTGGATAGAGCAGTAAAGAAGGCCTATGGTGTGTTGGCGTTTATTAACAGAGGGTTTGAGTTTAAGAACCGTGAGGTTATGCTGCAACTGTACAGGACCTTGGTGAGACCACATTTGGAATATTGTGTGCAGTTCTGGTCACCTCACTATAGGAAGGACGTGGAAGCATTGGAAAGAGGGCAAAGGAGATTTACCAGGATGCTGCCTGGTTTGGGGGGGAGGTCTTATGAGGAAAGATTGAGGGAGTTGGGGCTTTTCTCTTTAGAGCGGAGGAGGATGAGAGGCGACTTAATAGAGGTTTATAAGATGATGAGGGGGATAGATAGAGTGGATGTTCAGAGACTATTTCCTCGGGTAGAGGCAGCTGTTACAAGGGGGCATAACTATAAGGTGCATGGGGGGAGATATAGAAGGGATGTCCGAGGTAGATTCTTTACTCAGAGAGTGGTTGGGGTGTGGAATGGACTGCCTGCTGTGATAGTGGAGTCGGACACTTTAGGAACTTTCAAGCGGTTATTGGATAAGCACATGGAGCACACCAGAGTGATAGGGAGTGTGATAGCTTGATCTTGGTCTCGGACAATGCTCGGCACAACATCGAGGGCCGAAGGGCCTGTACTGTGCTGTACTGTTCTATGTTCTATGTTCTAAACCTTCCCTGAACTGCTACCAACGCATTTACATCCTTCCTTAAATAAGGAGACCAATACTGTACACAGTGCTCCAGATGTGGTCTCACCAATGCCCTGTATAACTGAAGTATAACCTCCCTACTTTTGTATTCAATTCCCCTCGCAATAAATGAGAACATTCTATTAACTTTCCTAATTACTTGCTGTACCTGCACACTAACCTTTTGCGATTCATGCACTGGGACACCCAGATCCCTCTGCATCTCAGAGCTCTGCAATCTCTCACCATTTAAATAATATGCTTCTTTTTTATTCTTCCTGCCAAAATGGACAATTTCACATTTTCCCACATTATACTCCATTTGCCAGATCTTTGCCCACTCACCTAACCTATCTATATCCCTTTATAGCCTCCTGATGTCCTCGTCACAATTTACTTTCCTACCTATCTTTGTGTTATCAACAAATTTAGCAACCATACCTTCAGTCCCTTCATCCAAGTCATTTATATAAATTGTAAAAAGTTGAGGCCCCAGTACTGATCCCTGTGGCACACCACTCATTGCATCTTGCCAACCAGAAAATGACCCATTTATGCCTTCTCTCTGTTTCCTGTTAGCTAGCCAATCTTCTATCCATGCCAATATGTTACCCCCTACACCATGAGCTTTTATTTTCCGCAATAACCTTTGATGTGGAACCTTATCAAATGCCTTCTGGAAATCTAAGTACAGTACATCCACCGGTTCCCCTTTATCCACAGCACATGTTACTTCCTCAAAGAACTCCAATAAATTGGTTAAACATGATTTCCCTTGCGCAAAACCATGTTGACTCTGCCTGATTACCTTGAACTTTTCTAAATGCCCTGCTATAACGTCTTTAATAATAGCTTCTAACATCTTCCCTATGACAGATGTTAAGCTAACTGGCCTGTAGTTTCCTGCTTTCTGTCTCCCTCCCTTTTTGAATAAAGGAGTTACATTCGCTATTTTCCAATCTAATGGAACCTTCCCCGAATCTAGGGAACTTTGGAAAATTAAAACCAACGCATCAGCTACCTCACTAGCCACTTCTTTTAAGACCCTAGGATGAAGTCCATCAGGACCCGGGGACTTGTCAGGCCGCAGCTCCAACAATTTGCTCAGTACCACTTCCCTGGTGATTGTAATTATGCCTATCAATTCCTTTCAAGATCCTGAAAGCCTCAATCAAATCACCCATTAACCTTCTATATTCCAGGGACTACAAGCCTAGTTCATGTAATCTTTCCTCATAATTTAACCCTCGGAGTCCTGGTAACATTCTGGTCAATCTGTACTGCACTCCTTCCAAGGCCAATAGATCCTTTCTAAGGTGCGGTGCCCAGAGCTGCTCACAGTACTCCAGAAGTAGTCTAACCAGGGCTTTGTTTAGCTGCAGCAAAACTTCCTACTCTTTATATTCTAGCCCTCTAGTTATAAAAGCTAACATCCATTAGCATTTTTGATTATTTTAGTACCTGACCACTACATTTTAGTGATCTGTGTACATGGACCCCTAAATCTCTTTGGATCTCCACTGTTTCTAGCTTTTCACCATTTAAATAATGCCCGGATCATCAGACAACAGATCTGTTCTTCCTCATCATTGTCTGCCATCCCCACCCGCCCACAGCTGTGGTTGATGTGTGGACGGAGAGCCAATGCTTTAATAAGTGTGTGCAGTACCCAGAAAGAGTGATGAAATAGAGGCACCTCTGGACATTTCTGCCACCTAGGTTCTTTAAAGAGGTGCAGCGGGTGCAGGTAGCCACCCACTGATCTCACCATCTCCCACAGCCAGGGCAGAGGGCCACCCCAGGAGCCCTGTAGCCTGCCTCTCGTCTGGTGTCGGGTCATGGATATCCGGCATCCCGACTATGGTCACTTAGGACCATAGGAACCAGAGGAGGCCATTCAGCCCCTCGAGCCTGTTCCACCATTCAATGAGATCATGGCTGATCTCTCACCTAATTCCATATACCCGCCTTTGCCCCATATCCCTTAATACCTTTGGTTAACAAAAATCTATCAATCTCTGATTTAAAATTACAATCAATCTAGCATTAATTGCTGTTTGCGGAAGAGAGTTCCAAACTTCTACCACCCTGTGTGTGTAGAAGTGTTTCCTAACTTCACTCCTGAAAGCTCTGGCTCCAATTTTTAGACTATGCCCCCTAGTCCGAGACACCCCAACCAGCAGAAATAGTCTCTCTCTATCTACCCTATCAGTTCCCCTTAATATCATAAAAACTTCGATCAGATCACCTTCTAAATTCCAGGGAATACACCCTTGCCTCAAAAGCTAGTTTCTCCTGGTCCAAGATTCACAGCATTCGGTGAAAGCAAGTATCTGAAGGGAAACTGGTGTTTCTACGACATTGCTGCTCTTGTTCTTCTTGGTTATGGAGGTTGTGGGGCTGGGAGTTGCTGCAGTGAGCTTGGTGAGTTGCTGCAGTGCATCCTGTAGATGGTACACATTGCAGCCACGGTACGCCAGTGCTGAGGGGGTGGATATCAAACCCAGTAGCAGGGACTCCGATCAATCAAACTGATCTGTATAGGGAAGATTCCGTAAGAGAGTGCCAATTCTGGCCTCTTGCGCGTCCCCAATTTTTAATCGTTCCACCATTGGAGACCGTGCCTTCTACTGTCTGGGCCTCAAGCAAGGAATTCCCCCCCTAAATGTCTCTGCCTCTCTACCTCTCTCGCCTCCTTTAAGGCGCTCCTTAAAACCTACCTCACCTGTCCTAATTTCTCCTTATGAGGCACTGTGTCAAATTTTGTCTGATAACAGTCCTGTGAAGCGCCTTGGGATGTTTTACCACGTTAAAGGTGCTATATAAATGGAAGTTGTTGTTGTTAAATGTATCCTCAAAATAGAGATAATCGTCAGACTGAGCTCTGGGAAACCGAAAAAGCTGATGCTATTTAAAACCATGAATCCTTATGTAAACAAAACCTCCCTTACAAGAACTGGGAAGCATCAAGCATCCTCTGAATTAGAGGAGCGCAGAGATCTCAGAGCGTTGTGGGGCTGGAGGAAGTTACAGAGATAGGGAGGGGCGAGGTGATGGAGGGATTTAAAAACAAGGATCAGAATTGAAAATTTGAGGCAACGCCGCAACGGGAGCCAATGTCGAGCAGCAAGCACAGGGGGCATGGGAAATAAATGCTGGCCTTGCCAATGACGCCCACATCCTCACTCTGATGTCTCAGAAGGCTAACACCATCATCCCAGAGGAAGGCAAGGCAACCGGCTCAGCTGTGCCAGCACATAAGGACGAGGTCATTTCAGTTCTGGAAGCATCCAGATAGATTTAATCTATCTAATAGACTGTCTGTCTAATGCTGTTAACTTGTCAGCTATCTAAAGAATCTAATCACAAATTAATCCCACCAATTTATATCAATCTCAGATACCGATCTCAACTGTAAATTAATGAACAGCAAACTAGTTAATGCTGAATTATTCTGCCATAACTGTAACCTCCGTTACTCATTTAGTTAATTAACTCTCTCTACTAAATAATTTGCATACTCAGTCTGAGTATCGGTGAGCAGGTTATTTGAGTGTAGAATCATACAACAACATAGCGCCTTTAACATAGGAAAATGTTCCAAGGCGCTTTGAGGGGTGATTTGATAGAGGTGTACAAGATTATGACGGGTTTGGATAGGCTAGACGGGGAAAGGCTGTTCCCACTAGCTGATGGTACAAGGACTAGGGGACACAGATTTAAGGTTTTGGGCAAGAGATACAGGGGGGATGTGAGGAAAAACTTTTTTACGCAGCGAGTGGTGAGGACCTGGAACTCGTTGCCGACGGAAGTGGTGGAAACGGAGACACTCAATGTTTTCAAGGGGAGACAGGATAGGCACTTGAGGGAAATAAACTTGCAGGGCTACGGGGATAGAGCGCGGGGAATGGGACTGACTGGATTGCTCTACAGAGAGCCGGCACGGACTCGATGGGCCGAATGGCCTCCTTCTGTGCCGTTATGACTCTATGACTATATGACTTCACAGGAGTATTATAAGACAAAAAAAAATTTGACACCAAGCCACATAAGGAGCAATTAGGGCGGGTGACCAAAAGCTTGGTCAAAGCGGTAGGTGTTAAGGAGCGTCTTAAAGAAGGAGAGAGAGGTAGAGAGGCGGAGAAGTTTAGGGAGGGAATTCCAGAGCTTAGGGCCCAGGCAGCTGAAGGCACAGCCACCAAAGGTTGAGCGATTATAATCAGGGATGCTCAAGAGGGCAGAATTAGAGGAGCACAGATATCTTGGGGGGTTGTGGGGCTGGAGGAGGTTACAGAGATAGGGAGGGGTGAGGCCATGGAGGGATTTGAAAACAAGGATGAGAATTTTGAAATTGATGCGTTGCTTAACCAGGAGCCAATGCAGGTCAGCGAGCACAGGGGTGATGGGTGAACGGGACTTGGTGCGAGTTAGGACACGGGCAGCCGAGTTTTCGATGACCTCAAGTTTACGTAGGGTAGAATGTGGGAGGTCAGCCAGGAGTGCGTTGGAAGTCAAGAGGTAACAAAAGCATGGCTGAGGGTTTCAGCAGCGGATGAGCTGAGGCAAGGGCGGAGACGGGCGATGTTACGGAGGTGGAAGTAGGCGGTCTAAGTTATGCCGCGGATATGTGGTCAGAAGCTCATTTCAGGGTCAAATATGACACCAAGGTTGCGAACAGTGTGGTTCAGCCTCAGACAGATGTTAGGGAGAGGGATGGAGTCAGTGGCTAGGGAACGGAGTTTGTGGCGGGGACCGAAAACAATGGCTTCGGTCTTCCCAATATTTAATTGGAGAAAATCTCTGCTCATCCAGAACTGTATGTCGGTCAAGCAGTCTGACAATTTAGACACCGTGGAGGGGTCGAGAGAAGAGGTAGTGAGGTAGAGCTGGGTGTCATCAGCGTACATGTGTACCTGACGCTGTGTTTTCGGATGATGTCACCAAGGGGCAACATGTCGATGAGAAATAGGAGGGGGCCAAGGATAGATCCTTGGGGGACTCCAGAGGTAATGATGCGGGAGCAGGAAGAGAAGCCGTTGCAGGTGATTTTCTGGCTACGATTAGATAGCTAAGAATGGAACCAGGCGAGTGCAGTCCCACCCAGCTGGACGACGATGGAGAAGGATGAAGTGGTCAACCATGTCAAAAGCTGCAGACAAGTCAAGAAGGATGAGGAGGGACAGTTTACCTTTGTCACAGTCACAAAGGATGTCATTTGTGACTTTGACGAGAGCCATTTCGGTACTGTGGCAAGGGCAGAAACCTGATTGGAGGGATTCAAGCATGGAATTGCTGGAAAGATTGGCACGGATTTGGGAGGCGACAACACATTCAAGGACTTTGGAGAGGAAAGGGAGATTGGAGATGGGGCGGTAGTTTGCAAGGACAGAGGGGTTGTTTTTTGAGGAGAGGGGTGATGATGGCAGATTTGAGGGAGAGGGGGACAGTACCTGAGGAGAGAGAACCGTTAACAATATCAGCTAATATGGGAGCCAGAAAAGGAAGTTGGGTGGTCAGCAGTTTGGTGGGAATAGGTTCGAGGGAGCAGGAGGTGGGTCTCATGGACGGATGAGCACAGAGAGGTCATGATGGGAGATCAGAGAGAAACTGGAGACAGATGGGAGTTCAGGGCTAGGGCAGGGGGGAACCTTAGAGGAAGTTTGGCCCCGTGGGCTAGGGGAAGGAAGGGAAGTGGCAGAGGCAGCTGAATGGATGGTCACAATCTTAGAGACAAAGAAGTCCATGAGCTCCTCACATTTGTTATCGGATGTGAGGGTGGAGGAGACAGGGGAGAGGGGTTTAAGAAGACGGTTAGCAGTGGAGAATATAAGCCAGGGTTTATCTTTGCATTCCAGAATGATTCTGGAATAGTGAGCAATTTTGGCAGACGAGAGCAGGGCCCGATAATGCTTTATGTGGTCCAGCCAGATCTGGTGGTGAATGGCTAAACCAGTTGTCCGCCATATCCGTTCAAGTCTGCATCCCTTGGACTTAAGGGAGTGAAGATGAGGGCTGTACCAGGGGGAACGGCCAAGGTAAGAGAGAGTAATTGTTTTAATAGGGACTGGGGCATCAAAGGTGGTGGTGAGGCTGTGGTTGAGCAGATTGGTATCTGCAGAAATGTCATGGTGAATAGAGGGCCAAAGGTTGGTCAGTTGGGATTTCATCAGTACAGTTGCAAGAGAGTTTTATCCAGGGGTGGACACAGAAGGAAGTAGGGTTGGTGGGTGGAGGGGTGGTAGGGGGATGTGGGTGGAGAGCGATATGAGGAAGTGGTCAGAGATGGCCTTATCTGCAATTGACACGATGGGAATAGCGAAGCCACGAGAGATGACAAGGTCGAGGGGGTGGCCGTGAATATGGGTTCAGGAGTTTACATGGAGGGAGAGATTAAGGGAGGATAGGAGGCTTGTGAACTCAGAGGAGCATGATGAATTGAGATGGAGGTTGAAATCACCAAGGATGGGAAGTCGAGGATATGAAGATATCTCGGTAATAAAAATGTTATGGTACTTGGGTGGGCGGTAGAGAATGAGAATTTTAAAGGCGAGGTGACAGAAGTACAGTACAGAAGGAGGCCGTTCAGCCCATCGTGCCTGTGCCGGCTCTTTGAAAGAGCTCTCCAATTAGTCCCACTCCCTTGTTCTTTCCCCATAGCCCTGCAACTTTTATATTCAAGTATATATCCAATGCCCTTTTGAAAGTTACTATTGAATCTGCTCCCACCACCCTTTCAGGCAGCACATTCCAGATCACAACAACTCGCTACGTAAAAACATTCTCTTCAGCGCCTGAGTAGGTGGCGCAATTGATGACTCCTTCTTTCACTTCACTGATGATTGGAAGGAGGTGATTCTCAGGGTTAGATTTAAGCTGGATGGGACATACTTGGGCAATTTTCCACATTGTTGGGTAGACTTCAGTGTCATTGTTGTACTGGAACAGCTTGGTTAGGGGAGCGGCTAGGCCTGGTGCACAGTTGTCCAGCACTACAGCTAAGATGTTGTCAGGGTTCTCAGCCTTTACTGTGTCCAGTGCAGTCTGCTGCTTCTTAATGTCATGTGGAGTGAATTATCTTGATTCTGGCATCTGTAATGATGGGGGCCTTGGGAGGAGGCCGAGTTGGATCATCCACTTGCCACTTTTGGCTGAAGACACTTGCAAATACTTCCACCTTGTGTCTTGTACTCACTTGCTAGGCTCCACCATGGTCGAGGATGGGGATGGAGCCTCCTCCTCCTGTTAGTTGCAGTATTAACATTATACGGTTCCAATTGGCTAGTAGAACTAGAGCTAGTTGAATGTCTCAGAGACTCCCCTTGTGGAATAAACGAACGCCTCATGACTCTACGGCTCACCCTAGCCCAGAACCAGTGCACTATGGTCATCAGTGTGTACGCCACAGACGTACCAAAGAGGAATTCTACTTCAGCCTCGAACAATCCCTGTCCCGAGTCCCAACAGGCAACAAGCTGATCCTCCTTGGTAACTTCAACGCCAGAGTTGAAAAGGACACAGACTTCTGGGGAGGTGTGATCGGCAGAGAGGGGGTAGGGAAAGCCAACTCCAACGGTACCCTCCTCCTGACGAAATGTTTAGAACATGGCCTTGCCATAACCAACACCTTATTCCATCAGAAAAACAAGTACAAGGCTTCATGGCAACACCCTCGCTCCAAGCACTGGCATATGCTGGACTACGTCATCGTCCGAGTGAGGGACCGCAAGGACGTCCACATCACCCGCGCCATGACAGGAGCTGATGACTGCTGGACAGACCACCGCCTAATCCGCTCTGTCATCTCCATCAACATAGCCCCAAAACAGCGGCGGCAACAGAAACAATGCCGCAGGAAAATCAACGCTGGAGCACTCAAAGACCCCGCTAAGAAAGCCCTATTCAGCCTGTGCCTCACAACCAACCTGACGACTCCCAGTGATGCAGAGTCACAGAGTGCCCACAGCGCCTGGTCTGCACTCAAGGCCTCCATAATCAGCACCTGTGAAGAGACGCTCGGTCACTCGACCAGGAAACACCAAGACTGGTTCGACGAGAACAACCAGGAGATCCAGGAGCTAATAAGCCGCAAGCGCAAGGCATTCCTGATCTGGAAACAGCAACAGAACTCGAGAGCAAGAAAGCAGCTCTACAGACGCCTGAAGGCCGAGGTCCAACAAAAACCTCGTGACCTAAAGAACAGATGGTGGGTGGAGAAAGCGCAGGAGATCCAGCAGCTAGCCGACAACCACGACATGCGTGGATTCTTTAGCGCAGTCAAGACCACCTACGGCCCAAGCACCCAAGGCCCTACCCCACTGCGGGCCAAGAACGGAGAGGTACTCATCAAGGACAGAGAGGCAGTCAGTGCCCACTGGAAGGAGCACTTCAAAGATCTCCTTAACCGCGACTCTGTCTTCGACGCGAGTGTCCTCAACTCCATCATGCAGCATGCTACTCGCCACCACCTCAGCACAACCCCAGCCCGGCATGAGGTTGAAAAGGCCACCCGACAACTGAAGAACATTAAGGCCTCAGGAGCAGATGGAATCCCCGCCGAGGCGCTAAAACATGGCGGAGAAGCACTATTGGCGCAAATACATGAACTAATTTCTCTTATCTGGAAGGAGGAGAGCATGCCAGGGGATCTCAGAGACGCCGTAATTGTGACCATCTTCAAGAAAGGTGACAAGTCCGATTGCAGTAATTACAGAGGAGTCTCCCTGCTGTCAGCCACAGGGAAAGTCATTGTAAGAATCCTCCTCAATTACCTTCTCCCAGTGGCTGAAGAGCTCCTCCCAGATTCCACCCAATAAGGGGCACAATGGACATGATCTTCACTGCGCGTCAACTACAAGAGAAATGCGGGGAACAGCACCAACCACTGTACATGGCCTTCTTTGACCTCACAAAGACCTTCAACACCGTCAACTTTGAGGGATTATGGAGTGTCCTCCTCAAATTTGGCTGCCCTCAAAAGTTTGTCACCATCCTCCGCCTGCTTCACGACAACATGCAAGCTGTGATCCTGACCAACAGATCCACCACAGACCCAATTCACGTACGGACCGGGGTCAAACAAGGCTGTGTCATTGCACCAACGCTCTTCTCGATCTTCCTGGCTGCAATGCTCTATCTCACCCTCAGTAAGCTCCCCGCTGGAGTGGAGCTAATCTACAGAACAAACGGGAAACTGTTCAACCTCCGTCGCCTCCAGTCCAGATCCAAGGTCGTCCCATCCTCTGTCATCGAATTACAGTATGCAGACGACGCTTGTGTCTGCGCACACTCTGAGGCCGAACTCCAAACCATCGTCAACACCTTCACCGAAGCGTATGAGAGCATGGGCCTTACACTAAACATCCGTAAGACAAAGGTCCTCTACCAACCTGCCCCCGCCACACAGTACTGCTCCCCGATTATCAAAATCCATGACGAGGCCTTGGATAACGTGGACCACTTTCCATACCTCGGTCTACAGAGCAGTAGTGATATCCGCCCTCCTGTTTGCTTCAGAGACATGGACCATGTACAGCAGGCACCTCAAAGCACTGGAGAGGTACCACCAACGCTGTCTCCGCAAGATCCTGCAAATCCATTGGCAGGATAGGCGCACCAACGTCAGTGTTCTCGCTCAGGCCAACATCCCCAGCATCGAAGCTTTGACCACGCTCGATCAGCCCCGATGGACGAGCCACATCGTCCGCCTGCCCGATACGAGACTCCCAAAACAAGCGCTCTACTCGGAGCTCTGACACGGCAAGAGAGCCCCAGGTGAGCAGAGGAAATGCTTCAAGCACACCCTCAAAGTCTCCTTGAAAAAGTGCAACATCCCCACCGACACCTGGGAATCCCTGGCCCAAGACCGCACAAAGTGGAGGAGAAGCATCCGGGAAGGCGCCAAACACCTCGAGTCTCTTCGCCGGTAGCAAGCGGAAGCCAAGCACAAACAGCGGAAGGAGCGCACGTCAACCCAAGCACCCCACCCACCCGCCCCCTTCAACCACCGTCTGCCCCACCTGTGACAGAGACTGTAGGTCCCGCATTGGACTCATCAGACACCTGAGAACTCATTTTTAATGTGGAAGCAAGTCATCCTCGCATCCGAGAGACTGCCTAAGAAGAAGAACTAAAGGTACTGAGAATCTGCAACTCGTACCACATTTCAGAAGAGCAAACTTCACCAAAACGGCAAATGATTTGGAACGGGTAAATTGGCTAACCCTACTCGGTGGTGGTGAGACGGATGTAGAATACAAATGGAAAGTTTATAAGAACAATCCAAGGTGGTTAACTGGCTACAAACAAAGACAAATAAGATGTAAACAGAAATGTTTCTATAAATTAAAGACATTTAATAATCAACTAAACAGAGTTGAATACAGGGAACAACTAAAGAAAATGAAGGCTGCTATTAGATCAGCAAAAAGGATCGTAGACAAGTGTGGAATTACTGGGAAAAGTGAAGAGTCAAAGAACTGTATTGGGCTATTGAAGAATGTTCAAGGACAAGGTTACAAAGGACTCACTGGGTATGGTGGAAATATTAAATGACTACTTTGCATCGGTCTTCACTCTTGAAGATGATGCTCAACTATTAGAATTTAATAATGTTAATAACAAAACTACTAATATTGACACAGATGAACATATTGTTTTCGAAAGAATTAAGAACTTGAAAATAGATAGAGCAGCCAGGCCAGATGATATCCACCCAAGTGTCCTCAGGGAGATGGGGCATGTGTTGTGCAAGCCCCAAGCCTGTATTTTTAATAGCTCACAGCATTCTGGAATGGTTCCTCTAGACTGGAAGGAGGCTAATGTAGTCCCCATCTTTAAAAAAGGTGACAAGACAGACCCGGGTAACTATAGGCCCATTGGTTAACCATAAGAACATAATAAATAGGAGCAGGAGTCGGCCATTTGGCCCTTCGAGCCTGCTCCGCCATTCAATATGACCATGGCTGATCCTCTATCTCAATACCATATTCCCACTCTCTCCCCATTACCCCATGATGCCTTTTGTGTCTAGAAATCTATCTATCTTCTTCTTAAATATATTCAGTGACTTGGCCTCCACAGCCTTCTGTGGTAGAGAATTCCACAGGTTCACCACCCTCTGAGTGAAGAAATTTCTCCTCATCTCAGTCCTAAATGTCCTACCCCGTATCCTGAGACTGTGACCCCTGGTTCTAGACCCAGGGGAAACATCCTCCCTGCACCCAGTCTGTCTAGACCTGTCAGAATTTTATACATTTCAATGAGATCCCCTCTCATTCTTCTAAACTCTAGTGAATACAGGCCTAGTTGACCCAATCTCTCCTCATACGACAGTCCTGCCATCCCAGGAATCAGTCTGGTGAACCTTCGCTGCACTCCCTCTATGGCAAGTATATCCTTTCTTAGGTAAGGAGACCAAAACTGCACACAGTACTCCAGGTGTGGTCTCACCAAGGCCCTGTATAACTGTAGTAAGACATCCATGCTCCTGTACTCAAATCCTCTTACAATGAAGGCCAACATACCATTTGCCTTCCTAACTGCTTGCTGCACCTGCATGTTTGTTTTCAGTGACTGGTGTACAAGGACACCCAGATCCCTCTGTACATCAACATTTCCCAATCTATCACCATTTAAATAATACTTACTCTGCCTTTCTGTTTTTCCTACCGAAGTGGATAACTTCACATTTTTCCACATTATATTCCATTTGCCATGTTCTTGCCCACTCACTTAGCCTGTCTATAACTCCTTGCATTCTCCTCACAACTTACATTCCCACCCAGCTTTGTATCATCAGCAAACTTGGATATATTACATTGGGTCCCCTCATCCAAATCATTGATATAGATTATAAATAGCTGAGGCCCAAGCACTGATCCTTGCGGTACCCCACTAGTTACAGCCTGCCGACCCGAAAATGACCCGTTTATTCCTACTCTCTGTTTTCTGTCCATTAACTAATCCTCAATCCATGCTAGTATATTACCCCCAATCCCATGAGCCCTAATTTTGTTTAATAACCTGGGAAAGCAAATTGTGTGAAGGACGCAAAGAATCTGCAAAGGGATATAGATAGGCCAAGTGAGTGGGCAAAAATCTGGCAGATGGAGTTTAATGTGGGAAAATGCGAGGTTATCCACTTTGGTAGGAAAAATAAAAAAACAAATTATTATTTAAATGGAGAGAGATTACAAAATGCTGAGGTACAGAGGGACCTGGGGGTCCTTGTACATGAATCACAAAAAGTTAGCATGCAGGTAAATCAAGTAATTAGGAAGGCAAATGGAGTGTTGGCCTTTATTGCAAAGGGAATGGAGTATAAAAGTAAGGAAGTCCTGTTACAACTGTACAGGGCGTTGGTGAGACCACACCTGGAGTACTGCATACAGTTTTGGTCTCCTTATTTAAGGAAGGATATACTCGCATTGGAGGCAGTTCAGAGAAGGTTCATGAGGTTGATTCCGGAGATGAAGGGGTTGTCTTATGAAGAAAGGTTGAGCAGGTTGGGCCTATACTCATTGGAGTTTAGAAGAATGAGAGGGGATCTTATTGAAACATATAAGATTCTGAAGTGGCTTGACAGGGTAGATGCAGAGAGGATATTTCCTCTCGTGGCGGAATCTAGAACGAGGGGGCATAATTTCAGAATAAGGGGGCACCCTTTTAAATCAGAAATGAGGAGAAATTTATTCTCTCAGAGGGTCGTAAATCTTTGGAATTCTCTTCCCCAGAGAGCTGTGGAGGCTGGGTCATTGAATATATTTAAGGTGGAGATAGACAGATTTTTGAACGATAAGGGAGTCAAGGGTTATGGGGAACGGGCAGGAAAGTGGAGTTGAAGCCAAGATCAGATCAGCCATGATCTTATTGAATGGCGGAGCAGGCTCGAGGGGCCAAATGACCTACTCCTGCTCCTACGTCTTATGTTCTTATGTAACCTCTTGTGTGGCACTTTATCGAATGGCTTCTGAAAATCCAAATACACCACATCCACTGGTTCTCCCTTATCTATTCTGCTAGTTACAAACTCAAAAAACTCCAACAGATTTGTCAAACACGATTTCACTTTCATAAATCCGTGTTGACTCTACCCAATCCTATTATTATTTTCTAAGTGCCCTGTTACCATGTCCTAAATAATAGATTCTAGCATTTTCCATACTACTGATGTCAAACTAACTGGTCTGTAGTTCCACGTTTTCTCTCTCCCTCCTTTCTTAAATAGTGGGGTTACATTTGCTACCTTCCAATTCGCAGGAACCGTTCCAGAATCTATGGAATTTTGGAAAATGACAACCAATGCATCCACTATCTCTATAGCCACCTCGTTCAAAACCCTAGGATGTAGGCGATCAGGTCCAGGGGATTTATCGGCTTTCAGTCCCATTAATTTCTCCAGTACTATTTTTTACTCATACTAATTTCTTTCAGTTCCTCATTCTCGGTTCTCCACTATTTCTGGGAAGTTTTTTGCATCTTCTTCCGTGAAGACACAAAGTATTTGTTTAATTTCTCTGTCATTTCCTTATTCCCCATTATAATTTCTCCTGTCTCAGCCTGTAAGGGACCCACATTTACTTTCGCTAAACTTTTCCTTTTTACATACCTATCGATGCTTTTACAGTCTGTTTTTATGTCTCTCGCTAGTTTACTCTCATATTCTATTTTCCCTTTCTTTATCAATTTCTTGGCCCTCCTTTGCTGAATTCTAAAATCCTCCCAATCCTTAGGCTTACTACTCTTTTTGGCAACATTATAAGCCTCTTCCTTTGATCTAATACTATCTTTAACTTCTCTTGTTAGCCACGGTAGTTTAACATCAGTAATAGGTAAGATGCTTGAAGGAATCATTAGGGATGCAATATATGAATACTTAGATAGAGAGGAACATAATAGGGACACCCAACATGGCTTCATAAAATGGTCATGTCTTACAAATCTAATTGTATTTTTTGAAGAAGTTACAAAGTTGGCGGATGAGGGAAGACCAGTTGACATTGTCTATTTAGACTTCCAAAAAGCTTTTGATAAGGTACCGCACAAGAGGCTTCTCTATAAGATCGAAGCCTCTGGCATTAGTGGTAATATATTGAGCTGGATTCAGAACTGGCTGGCAGGACGTCGGCAAAAAGTAGTTATAGATTTGGATCTGTTTGGAGTCTGACAAACTTGATTGAATTTTTTGAGGAGGTAACAAGGAGGGTAGATGGGGTAGTGCATTTGATGTAGTGTATATGGACTTTAGCAAGGCTTTTGATAAGGTTCCACATGGCAGACTGGTCACGAAGTTAAAAGCCCATGGGATCCAGGGCAAAGTGTCAAGTTGGATTCAAAACTGGCTCGGAGACAGGAAGCAGAGGGTAATGGTTGATGGGTGTTTTTGTGACTGGAAGGCTGTTTCCAGTGGGGTTCCGCAGGGCTCAGGACTAGGTCCCTTGCTTTTTGTGGTATATATCAATGATCGTGACTTGAATATAGGGGGTATGATTAGGAAGCTTGCAGATGATACTAAAATCGACTGTGTGGTTGATACTGAAGAAGGAAGCTGTAGACTGCAGAAAGATATCAATAAATTGGGCAGGTGGGCAGAACAGTGGCAAATGGAATTCAATCCGGAGAAGTGTGAGGTAATGCATTTGGGGAGGGCTAACAAGGAAAGGGAATACACATTAAATGGTAGGACACTGAGTAGTGTAGAGGAACAAAGGGACCTTGGAGTGCATGTCCACAGATCCCTGAAGGTAGCAGGCCAAGTAGATAAGGTGGTTAAGAAGGCATACGGAATGCTTGCCTTTATTAGCCGTGGCATAGAATACAAGAGCAGGGGGGTTATGCTTCAACTGTATAAAACACTAGTTAGGCCTCAGCTAGAGTACTGTATGCAGTTCTGGTCACCACATTACAGGAAAGATGTGATTGCACTGGAGAGGGTACAGAGGAGATTTACAAGGATGTTGCCGGGAGTAGAGAATCTTAGCTATGAGGAAAGACTGGACAGGCTGGGTCTGTTTTTCTTGGAACAGAGGAGGCTGAGGGGAGACCTTATTGAGGTGTATAAAATTATAAGGGGCATAGATAAAGTCGATACAGAGGACCTATTTCCCTTAGCAGAGGGGTCAAAAACCGGGGGGCACAGATTTAAAGTAATTGGTGGGAGGTTTAGAGGGGATTTGAGGGGAAATTTCTTCACCCAGAGGGTTGTGGGGGTCTGGAACTCACTGCCTGAAAAGGTGGTAGAGGCAGGAACCCTAACCACATTTAAAAAGTACTTTGATGTGCACTTGGGATGCTCTAACCTGCAGGGCTACGGACCAAGAGCTGGGAAGTGGGATTAGGCTGGATAGCTCTTTGTTGGTCGGCGCGGACACAATGGGCCGAAATGGCCTCTTTCCGTGCTGTAACTTTCTATGATTCTATGTAACCAGTGGTGTCCCGCAGGGATCAGTGTTGGGACCGTTGCTCTTTACTATTTCTATTAATGATCTGGATGTAGGTGTTAGGGGCACAATCTGCCAATTTGCAAATGATACCAAGATCTGTGCGAGTGTTAGAACTGTAGGTGATGCTCGTCTGCTTCAGGCAGATCTTAATGTTTTTGGAGATTGGGCTCAAGACTGGAAAATAATGTCTAACTTAGATAAGTGTATTGTTATGGATATGGGCAGGGCAAATGCTCAACATTCATACACCCTTCAGGGAAAGGCATTAAAGATGGTGGAGATAGAAAGAGATTTGGGCATTCTAGTGCATACATCCTTAAAGAGCAATGCCGTGTAGCGATAGCTAGAGCAAATAAGGTGTTGGGGTGCATCCACAGGACAATTGAGTACAAGACGAGGCATACTATTTTGTCCTTGTACAAGACCTTAGTCAGGCCACACTTGGAATAATGTGTCCAGTTTTGGTCGTCTCACATGGTGGGTGATATTGAGGCTTTGGGAGAGGGTGCAGAGGAGGGCCAACTAGACTAATTCCCAGTCTAAAGCATCTTAGTTATCAAAATAGGCTAAGAGAGTTGGGCCTCTATACCTTAGAGAAGCGTAGACTTAGAGGGGGATCTGATTGAGGTTTATAAGATAATGAAGGGAATAGATTGTGTTCCAGCTGACAGTTTATTTCAATTAAACAGGTTAGGCAGGACCAGGGGTCACAAATTTAAGTTGTATAAGGCTAGCTCGAGGTTAGATGTCAGGAGGTGGTTCTTTTCCCAGAGAATAGTGGACCTCTGGAACAGGCTGCCGGCTCGTGCGGGGGACGCAGACTCGCTGAATTCCTTCAAGCGAGAGCTGGATTTGTTTCTGGCTGGGGCGGAGATCACCTCTTACAGAAGGTAGGTACTGCGTGGAATTCAGGGCCAGAGTGAGCTCCTGGACTAGTTTTGATTGCCGAGATGTGCCAGAGAGGAAGTTCTTAGATTTTTTTCCCCAAATTGGCCTGGGGGTTTTTTTAACTGTTTTTTGCCTCTCCCAGGAGATCACATGGTTTCGGGTGGGGTAGAGTGTATTTGTTGTGATACACAGGGTATTGCAATTGTGTGGGACAGGCTCAATGGACCAGATGGTCTTTACCTGTCTGTCATTGCTCGTATGTTTGTATTGTCCATCACCAATCTCTACTGGACGTGGCAGCACTTCAGAGCTTTGATCTGGTTGGTTGGTTGTAGGATGACTGGTCCTTCCATTTAAGGATCAGTGTGGGAGGGTCATGTGATGTCCAAGTGAAAAAGAAACAATGTCAGTTTTCCAACCTTGCCTGCCCTTGTCAGTGTCACTTCCATCCACCTCCACATGGCTCTGGCAACTCCTGTCATCGACTTCCTAGCCTCAGAGTCCAGCGAGTGGTCTTTCCTCCATTGCATTAACGTCTGTGAGGACCAGGGGGTTTGTATCATGAAAGATGTGTGTTTGGCCGCTTTGGTCTCATGTCCGAGAATGGCATTGGGCTCCTCTGCCAGCACTGGGCATTGATGCCATCGTCCTAGACTTGGAAATGAAACACAACGATTCCCCAGTAACTTACCTGTGGTCCCTGCAGGAAGCTGCGGTCACTAAGTTAAATTCTGCAGCTACAACCTTCCTCCTCTCCCCAGCAAATGTACTCACGTGGGGCCTGTTCTAGCGCCATCCATTCAATATGCAAATGAGCTGACCCCGCGATATCTGATGGGGTCAGTGGAGCATGTCACTGGCAGGTGGAAATATCGCCACCTGGGTCAGAAGGTCGTGGGTTCAAGTCCCACTCCAGAGACTTGAGCACATAATCCAGGCTGACACTCCCGGTGCAGTACTGAGGGAGAACTGGACTGTCTTTCGGATGAGACGTTAAACCAAGGCCTGTCTGCTCTCTCTTAGGTGGATATAAAAGATCCCAGGGCACTATTGGAAGAGGAGCAGGGGCGTTCTCCCAGTGTTCGGGCCAACATCTATCCCTCAACCAACATCACTAAAACAGATTATCTGGTCATTTATTTCTTTGCTGTTTGTGGGAGCTTGCTGTGTGTAAATTGGCTGCCGTGTTTCCTGCATTACAACAGTGACTACACTTCAAAAGTACTTCATTGGCTGTAAAGCGCTTTGGGATGTCCTGAGGTGGTGCAAGGTGCTATATAAATGCAAGTCTTTTCCCTTTCTTTTATTCCCAATATATAACTTCCGCAGAGCGACAGAATGGCTTCTTTAAACTTACAGTCAAATGCGAACAGACACAGAAACAAAAGAAATACACAGTTCTTATCTTTAGCTATAAAAGGTGAATCTCTGGCGACTGTACCAAGTTAGACACAGGTACAGGTATCTGAGTGAAGTGGCCCTGCATTGCAATCCCCGACGGTACGTGCTAATCTGTTTTCTTACCGAATTGCTCGGATCATCCCCAGGCCCAGTTCCACACAGCAGTGGGCATGATCATCGCGTGGTTCAGGCACTCCTGAGACAGCATAGTAGCAGTCTCCCAGAATCTTTATTCGCAGACAGTTGTGCTCCTGTTGAGCAGAAGGTAGAATGTCTAACTCCACTGTACTGTCACCAACATCTATATCACAAAGAGCAGCATCTTTTTTAAATCAATCTCACTCTTTTTGGTCCATTTGTGTTTACAAGTTTTTTTTTTGAAGAGCTGCAGAGTTTTGTCCCTTGCTGACTCAAATAATTGGAGTGTCGCCAGACACTAGACACAGGAGTCCTTCAGCCCATGGATTCAAACCTAGCTCCCAGAGAGTGTCTGATCCACCCAGTCTGTCAGAGAAAAGGGGGAGGCCTTCATTCCTCTTTGGGCTGGCTTTCCTCTGTTTAACACCCTGGTTCGGGAGAGTTAGGCAGAGGGAGTTCTGGAGTGGTCTGGGCCTCCACCTTCCTTGCACTTGACTCCGCAGAGCAGGCGAGAAGCTCCTACCTGAAACAGGCAGGAGCCTTTTCATTATATGGGGATGTTGAAGCAGTGACGTCAAAGAGCCTTCCGTGTCCCAGAAAGAGCTGGACTCAGAGATTCAACCCGCTTCAGTGCAGCTCCAGTCAGGTCCTAGTGCAGCAGAGAATCGGCCACCTTAAACTGGGGCAGAGGGAAATCCAGCCCCACAGCTTCTCACCCACACCAGAGAGGAGCTCTCCCTCCACTCCAGACTGGATTTAAGTCCAGGTGAAAGGATAGTGTTCACTACTCCCCATCAGAGACACGAGACTCTCATTCCCTCTGTCTGGACTAGATTTGCACCCAGATCTGACTGGGGAATGAATGGTGTTTCACCTACTACATTGAGTCATTCGACAGTAGTGGCAATGACTGTCCTAGATCCCAAAGGACCCCAGGAAGGTCTGCAATGAGTTCAAGGAGGATTATTGGATCCCAGTTTATTTTAACATGTTTAAGAGGACAACTTGGGAGCATTTTCATCTCATTACCAACCCGTTTATGCTGAAAAACTGGGCAGAATTGGAGGAAGATAAAAAATCTGTTCCTCCCGCCCCCTTCCAGCTGGCCTGATTTTGTGGGGGACATGAATCCTGGCGGGAGCTGCTCCTGTCTGAAACAGGTGGGAGCTTCATAAATATATTCAAATCGGAATCGAGTGACATCATTATGCCACCAATTATGCCGCCTGGCTTCCGTCACTTCCTGCACCCGCCCTCCAACCGTGCATGGTACAAGTCCTGAGGTGGCCACCCGCCCTCCAACCGTGCATGGTACAAGTCCTGAGGTGGCCACCCGCCCTCCAACCGTGCATGGTACAAGTCCTGAGGTGGCCACCCGCCCTCCAACCGTGCATGGTACAAGTCCTGAGGTGGCCACCCGCCCTCCAACCGTGCATGGTACAAGTCCTGAGGTGGCCACCCGCCCTCCAACCGTGCATGGTACAAGTCCTGAGGTGGCCACCCGCCCTCCAACCGTGCATGGTACAAGTCCTGAGGTGGCCACCCGCCCTCCAACCGTGCATGGTACAAGTCCTGAGGTGGCCACCCGCCCTCCAACCGTGCATGGTACAAGTCCTGAGGTGGCCATTTCTGATGTTATTTAGAGGGATCCTCCACTGCTCTTGGGTATCACTGTAGGGAGCTTTTGGAGACACTTTTCCTGCAGTAGCTTGTGGGTTTTTTGACCTGAAAAGATTGGAAAGTGGTTCTTTCGGTTCCGAACTGTTAAGGGGCTTCTTGCTTTGCTGTTGCTTCTTGATCGGGTCCTTCTAGAAACCCCTCCTGGAAGGAGGAGGAAGAATGAACAGTCAGCTAGAGGGAGGGTAAATAGCAGGAGGCAAGTTTGGAGCAATCCTTACCTTTATAGTCCCAGAAGAATATACCCACAGTTTCTCTGAGGATCAGTGCACCTGTAAGATTCTGAAAAGTGTAATAAAACCGCTGCTACCGTGTGTTGATCGAAATTGCGAACGAATTGTAAGATGATAACGGACGGATTTAAAATGTAAGAAATCAGCAGGTGGGCTTTGTTTGTGAAGACACAAAATGGTGGTCAGTGTGTATTCTTTGTTTGAGAGGCCACCTGGACAAGAAGGGGAGAACATACATCTCACAGGAACAGGAATGTGTCATGCGGATGGAACTCCAATTCGGGAAGGTTTGGAGTGGAACGGACCTATCCAAGGGAGGCAGAGAGTAATTTACGATCAACGAGGCCTTATAACCCAGTGGCGGGAGTTTTCAGAGATAAGAAGAACACAGAAGACAAAGCAGGAGGAAGATTGAAATGAGAAAGCTGGCCAGTTCATGTTTCGACTTACAGTTTCCTTTGACCGATCATCCAGAAATGAAGGAGTATGTATGAAAGTTGGACATGGGCTTAGATATTGTTAAAGGGGATACTTTTATGTACATTTGAATCATTAAAGGGGCACTTTTATATTCTTTGAATTGATAAGTTGCAGGCATCTTTATTGCCGGGAGTTCTTTGAATTTATTGACAAAGGTGCTTCTATGTACACTTGAATTTTGAACTATAGTCTGATTAAAAGACCAATTTTATTGATCACATCCTTGTCTGTCATTGTTAAGCTAATTCGTCATTCTCGAGGTCCGAACAGTAGTAAGAGAAAGTGCTACACACCATGAGGCTTTGATTCTCTATGGAGGACACAAAGATAGGTAGGAAAGTAAATTGTGAAGAAGACACAAGGAGGCTACAAAGGGATATAGATAGGTTAAGTGAGTGGGCAAAGATCTGGCAAATGGAGTATAATGTGGTAAAATGTGAAATTGTCCATTTTGGCAGGAAGAATAAAAAAGCATATTATCTAAATGGTGAGAGATTGCAGAGCTCTGAGATGCAGAGGGGCCGAGGGCCTACTCCTGCTCCTAATTCGTATGTTCGTATGTATGAGGCAGTGACAGAGTTCTGTCGCCTCCTGCAAGAAGACCAGTAGCCAACTACCAGAGCTGGCACAGCACTGCCTGTTCAGCCCTGAACTCTTTGCCTCCAGCTTCTTCACAGAGGGTACAGCAGCATCAGTCAATCTGCAGTCCATGCTTGTATTAAACAGGTGACTGATGTCATGTTTGCTGCAGCAAACACTTTCCCCATGGAGAACAGGAAGCAGCAGGATAGGACTACGGGGATCACACAGATAGCAGGATTCCTCTTAGTCATTGACTGCAACATGGCTGCCTTCAAAAGTCATAAGGGCTTCCAGTCCATTGATGTGCAACTGGTGCGTGATCATCATCAGCGTTTCATGCAGGTCTGTGCCCACTTTCCTGGCAGATGCCATGATGCTTTTATATTGCGCCAATCCTCCATGCCCCCATTCCTGCTGCTGCACAGCGAGAGGCTGGTATCTTGGAGATACATAGAAACATAGAAACATAGAAAATAGGTACAGGAGTAGACCATTCGGTCCTTCGAGCCTGCACCGCCATTTAATGCGTTCATGGCTGAACATGCTACCTCAGTACCCCATTCCTGCTTTCTCGCCATACCCCTTGATCCCCCTAGTTGTGAGTGTTATATCTAACTCCCTTTTGAATATATTTAGCGAACTGGCCTCAACAACCTTCTGTGGAAGAGAATTCCATAGATTCACCACTCTCTGGGTGAAGAAGTTCCTCCTCAGCTCAGTCTTAAATGGCTTCCCCTTAATCCTTAGACTGTGACCCCTGGTTCTAGTTTTCCCTAACATTGGGAACATTCTGCCCGCATCTAATTTGTCTAAACCAGTCAGGATTTTAAATGTCTCTATAAGATCTATCCCCGCACACTGGACTCATGACTCTTCTCACTAAGCCACCCCGGCTGCAGAACTCAATCAGATCCATTGCCCAACTTGAGCCCTCATCGATCAGACCATTGGAATCCTCAAACAACAATTTCCTGCCTGGACAGGTCTGGTGGCTTCCTGCAGCACATCCAGAGACAGTGTCCATATGAAAGTGGTTTGCTGTACGTTGCATAACTTTACACTGCAATGGGAACAACACATGGAGCTACCATTGGAGGAAGACCTTCAGCAATGAGGAGGGAGACAACGATGACATAGGATGGCGAGGAAGAGGGATGGGGTCCAACATTGGCTTACAGCCAAAGCTGAGGGACAGGGAATTGAGCATGGATAGGGAATTGGTTGACTTCTTGTAGACAAAGGGTTGTCATTAATGGTAGCGGCTTCGTGTGCGGACCAGTTACAAGTGGAATCCTGTAGGGATTGGTGTATATTATTCTTTACAACGTGCATGAAGGCCCTGGGGATACTGTCTGCAGGTGAGGATGACATAGAGATCTGTACTAGTGTCAGACTGGAGAAGAGAAGATTAGAATCTGATCCAGATGCAATGGAGCATGGGCCCACGCCAAGCACATGACATTTAATGCTGATAAATAGTGTAATACCTGTGGGTAGGGCAAGTGCCAGGCATGTGTGTACAGTCTGTTGAACGGGAGAGAGGCCTGGGTGTTATAGTGCACGAGTCTCTAGTCCACGACCAGTGCCGTGAGTCTATAGAAACAGCATATAATAGAGTATTAGGATGTATAGCTAGGACGACCCGATATAAAACAAAAAGCACCATAATGTCCGTGTGCAAGACCTCGGTTAGGCCCATCTAGAACACGGTGGCCAATTCTGGTCTCCTCACGCGGTGAGGGATACAGAGGTCCTGGAAAAGGTTCAGAGGAGGGCCACTAGATTAGTATCACAATAGGCACAGGGAGCTCGGTGCTGTTACTTCAGAAAAGTGTAGACTTTTGGGAGACTTGATTGAAGGTATTAAAATGATGAAGGAACTAGACTGTGTCCATGTGGACAGATTATTGGAATTAGGTAAATTAGGAGGAATGAGTGGACATGCGTACAAGCTGTGTAAACCCAGAACTAGGTTAGAGGTCAGGCGATTTTCTTTCTCAGAGGCTCACTGACCTTCAGAATAAGATGCCGTCGCGTGCATTGGCTGCAGAGTCACTGCAAAGGTTTAGGTGAGAGCTGGAAGAGGTCCGAGAGGAGGTCGATAACGCTGTTTACAGAGGGTGAGGGGATCTTGGGCGATGTGCCTCCTGGTCGCGGAACTTGCGTTAACATCATGGTCGGGAGTCAGTGGGGAATTTCCCAGGATTCTTTAGTCTCTGAATTGGCCTGTGGGTTTTCTCCTCTCCCAGGGGGCAGTGGGAGTGGGGGGAATGGGGTCCGTCTTCTTTGGGGGGGGGGGTCCGTCCTCTTTGGGGGGAGTCAGTATCTCGGGGGTGGGGGGTCAGTATCTCGGGGGTGGGGGGTCAGTATCTCGGGGGTGGGGGGGTCAGTATCTCGGGGGTGGGGGGTCAGTATCTCGGGGGTGGGGGGTCAGTATCTCGGGGGTGGGGGGTCAGTATCTCGGGGGTGGGGGGTCAGTATCTCGGGGGTGGGGGGTCAGTATCTCGGGGGTGGGGGATCAGTATCTCGGGGGTGGGGGGGTCAGTATCTCGGGGCTGGGGGGGTCAGTATCTCGGGGGTGGGGGGTCAGTATCTCGGGGGTGGGGGGTCAGTATCTCGGGGGTGGGGGGTCAGTATCTCGGGGGTGGGGGGTCAGTATCTCGGGGGTGGGGGGTCAGTATCTCGGGGGTGGGGGGTCAGTATCTCGGGGGTGGGGGGTCAGTATCTCGGGGGTGGGGGGTCAGTATCTCGGGGGTGGGGGGTCAGTATCTCGGGGGTGGGGGGGTCAGTATCTCGGGGGTGGGGGGTCAGTATCTCGGGGGTGGGGGGTCAGTATCTCGGGGGTGGAGGGTCAGTATCTCGGGGGTGGAGGGTCAGTATCTCGGGGGTGGGGGGTCAGTATCTCGGGGGTGGAGGGTCAGTATCTCGGGGGTGGGGGGTCAGTATCTCGGGGGTGGGGGGTCAGTATCTCGGGGGTGGGGGGTCAGTATCTCGGGGGTGGGGGGGTCAGTATCTCGGGGGTGGGGGGTCAGTATCTCGGGGGTGGGGGGTCAGTATCTCGGGGGTGGGGGGTCAGTATCTCGGGGGTGGGGGGTCAGTATCTCGGGGGTGGGGGGTCAGTATCTCGGGGGTGGGGGGTCAGTATCTCGGGGGTGGGGGGTCAGTATCTCGGGGCTGGGGGGTCAGTATCTCGGGGCTGGGGGGTCAGTATCTCGGGGCTGGGGGGTCAGTATCTCGGGGCTGGGGGGTCAGTATCTCGGGGCTGGGGGGGGTCAGTATCTCGGGGGTGGGGGGGTCAGTATCTCGGGGGTGGGGGGTCAGTATCTCGGGGGTGGGGGGTCAGTATCTCGGGGCTGGGGGGTCAGTATCTCGGGGCTGGGGGGTCAGTATCTCGGGGCTGGGGGGTCAGTATCTCGGGGCTGGGGGGTCAGTATCTCGGGGCTGGGGGGTCAGTATCTCGGGGCTGGGGGGTCAGTATCTCGGGGCTGGGGGGTCAGTATCTCGGGGCTGGGGGGTCAGTATCTCGGGGCTGGGGGGTCAGTATCTCGGGGCTGGGGGGTCAGTATCTCGGGGCTGGGGGGTCAGTATCTCGGGGCTGGGGGGGGTCAGTATCTCGGGGCTGGGGGGGGTCAGTATCTCGGGGGTGGGGGATCAGTATCTCGGGGGTGGGGGGTCAGTATCTCGGGGGTGGGGCGTCAGTATCTCGGGGGTGGGGGGTCAGTATCTCGGGGGTGGGGGGTCAGTATCTCGGGGGTGGGGGGTCAGTATCTCGGGGGTGGGGGGTCAGTATCTCGGGGGTGGGGGGTCAGTATCTCGGGGGTGGGGGGTCAGTATCTCGGGGGTGGGGGGTCAGTATCTCGGGGGTGGGGGGTCAGTATCTCGGGGGTGGGGGGTCAGTATCTCGGGGGTGGGGGGTCAGTATCTCGGGGGTGGGGGGTCAGTATCTCGGGGGTGGGGGGTCAGTATCTCGGGGGTGGGGGGTCAGTATCTCGGGGGTGGGGGGTCAGTATCTCGGGGGTGGGGGGTCAGTATCTCGGGGGTGGGGGGTCAGTATCTCGGGGGTGGGGGGTCAGTATCTCGGGGGTGGGGGGTCAGTATCTCGGGGGTGGGGGGTCAGTATCTCGGGGGTGGGGGGTCAGTATCTCGGGGGTGGGGGGTCAGTATCTCGGGGGTGGGGGGTCAGTATCTCGGGGGTGGGGGGTCAGTATCTCGGGGGTGGGGGGTCAGTATCTCGGGGGTGGGGGGTCAGTATCTCGGGGGTGGGGGGTCAGTATCTCGGGGGTGGGGGGTCAGTATCTCGGGGGTGGGGGGTCAGTATCTCGGGGGTGGGGGGGTCAGTATCTCGGGGGTGGGGGGGTCAGTATCTCGGGGGTGGGACTATGCCGGCCGTCTCGCTCCTGTCGGGGACCAGCTTCTCCTGTGAGAGTGATCTTCCAAAATCCCCTATTTTCGATAACGGTCCCAGCGGATTGGAAGGTAGCAAATGTAACCCCGCTATTTAAGAAAGGAGGGAGAGAGAAAACAGAGACCAGTTAGCCTGACATCAGTCGTTGGAAAAATGCTGGACTCCATTATTAAGGAAGTGGTAACAGGGCACTTAGAAAATTATAATATGATTAGGCAGAGTCAACATGGTTTTATGAAAGGGAAATCGTGTTCAACAAATTTATTGGAGTTTTTTGAGGATGTAACTAGCAGGGTAGATAAAAGGGAACCAGTGGATGCAGTATATTTGTATTTTCAGAAACTATTCAATAAGGTGCCATATAAAAGGTTGCTACGCAAGATAAGGACTCGTGGGGTTGGGGGTAATATGTTAGCATGGATAGAGGATTGGTTAACGGAGAGAAAACAGAGAGTAGGGGGAAACGGGTCATTTTCAGATTGGCAGGCTGTAACTAGTGGGGTACCGCAAGGATCAGTGCTGGGGCCTCAGCTATTTACAATCTAGATTAATGACTTAGATGAAGGGACTGAGTAGACAAATTTCTGAGAAGTGCAAAAACTATAGGGCAGTAATAGTAGGGGATTTCAACTACCCCAATATTAACTGGGATAAAATTAGTGTGAAGGGTATAGAAGGTGCGGAATTCCTAAAATGCATCCAGGAGAACTTTTTTAGCCAGTATGTAGCAAGCCCAACAAGGGAGGGGACGGTTCTGGACTTAGTTTTAGGGATTGAAGCTGGGCAGGTAGAAGGCGTATCAGTGGGGGAGCATTTTGGTGCTAGTGACCATAATTCTGTTAGATTTAAGGTAGTTATGGAAAAGGACAAGGGTAGACCAGGAATAAAAATTCTAAATTGAGGAAAAGCAAATTTTGCTAAGCTCAGAGGGGATTTAGCCATAGTGGACTGGAAACAGCTACTTGTAGGTAAATCAGTGTCAGAGCAGTGGGAGGCATTCAAGGAGGAGATCCGGAGGGTTCAGACCAAATATGTGTCCTTAAAGAAAAAATGATGGGACTAACAAATCTAGAGCCTCCTGGATGTCTAGAGACATACAGGGTAGGATAACGAAAAAAAGGGAGGCGTATGACTGATACCGAGGGCTAAATACTCCAGAATCTTTAGAGGAGTACAGAAAGTGCAGGGGTGCAATTAAAAATGATATTAGGAAAGCAAAGAGAGAGCATAAAAAATTCTTGGCAAGTAAAATCAAGGAAAACCCAAAGATGTTTTATAAATATATTAAGAGTAAGAGGATAACTAAAGAAAGGGTAGGGCCTATTAGAGATCATGAGATCTTAAAGCTAAAGGTATCAAGGGATTTGGGGAGAAGGTAGGTACAGGGTACTGAGTTTGGATGATCAGCCATGATCTCATCGAATGGCGGAGCAGGCTCGAGGGGCCGAATGGCCTACTCCTGCTCCTATCTTCTATGTTTCTATGTTTTAATCTGTGTGTGGAGGCGGGAGACGTCGGTAAGGTTCTTAATGAATACTTTGCGTCTGTTTTCACAAAGGAGAGGGGCGAAGCAGACATTGCTATCGGGGGGGAGGAGTGTGAAATATTAGATGAAATAAACATAGTGAGAGAGGAAGTATTAAGGGGTTTAGCAGCTTTAAAAGTGGATAAATCCCCAGGCCCGGATGAAATGTATCCCAGGCTGTTAAGCGAAGCAAAAGAGGAAATAGCAGAGGCCCTGACCATCATTTCTCAATCCTCTCTGGCTTCAGGTGTGGTGCCGGAAGACTGGAGGACTGCTAATGTGGTACCCTTGTTTAAAAAGGGAGAAAAGGATAGACCGAGTAATTACAGGCCAGTCAGCCTAACCTCGGTGGTGGGAAAATTATTGGAAAGAATTCTGAAGGACAGGATAAATCTTCATTTAGAAAGACACGGATTAATCAAGGATAGTCAGCACGGATTTGTTAAGGGAAAGTCGTGTCTGACAAACTTGATTGAATTTTTTGAGGAGGTAACAAGGAGGGTAGAGCGTTTGATGTAGTGTATATGGACTTTAGCAAGACTTTTGATAAGGTTCCACATGGCAGACTGGTCACAAAGTTAAAAGCCCAGGGGATCCAGGGCAAAGTGTCAAGTTGGATTCAAAACTGGCTCGGAGACAGGAAGCAGAGGGTAATGGTTGATGGGTGTTTTTGTGACTGAAAGGCTGTTTCCAGTGGGGTTCCGCAGGGCTCAGTACTAGGTCCCTTGCTTTTTGTGGTATATATCAATGATCTAGACTTGAATATAGGGGGTATGATTAAGAAGTTTGCAGATGATACTAAAATCGGCTGAGTGGTTGATACTGAAGAAGGAAGCTGTAGACTGCAGGAAGATATCAATAAATTGGTCAGGTGGGCAGAACAGTGGCAAATGGAATTCAATCCGGAGAAGTGTGAGGTAATGCATTTGGGGAGGGCTAACAAGGAAAGGGAATACACAATAAATGGTAGGATACTGAGAAGTGCAGAGGAACAAAGGGACCTTGGAGTGCATGTCCACAGATCCCTGAAGGTAGCAGGCCAAGTAGATAAGGTGGTTAAGAAGACATACGGAATGCTTGCCTTTTTAGCCGTGGCATAGAATACAAGAGCAGGGGGGTTATGCTTCAACTGTATAAAACATTAGTTAGGCCTCAGCTAGAGTACTGCGTGCAGTTCTGGTCACCACATTACAGGAAAGATGTGATTGCACTAGAGAGGGTACAGAGGAGATTTACAAGGATGTTGCCGGGAGTAGAGAATCTTAGCTATGAGGAAAGACTGGATAGGCTGGGTCTGTTTTCCTTGGAACAGAGGAGGCTGAGGGGTGACCTTATTGAGGTGTATAAAATTATGAGGGGCATAGATAAATTGGATAGAAAGGACCTGTTTCCCTTAGCAGAGGGGTCAAAAACCAGGGGGCACAGATTTAAAGTAATTGGGGGAAGGTTTAGAGAGGATTTGAGGGGAAATTTCTTCACCCAGAGGGTTGTGGGGGTCTGGAACTCACTGCCTGAAAGGGTGGTAGAGGCAGGAACCCTAACCACATTTAAAAAGTACTTGGATGTGCACTTGGGATGCTCTAACCTGCAGGGCTACGGACCAAGAGCTGGGAAGTGGGATTAGGCTGGATAGCTCTTTGTTGGTCGGCGCGGACACGATGGGCCGAAATGGCCTCCTTCCGTGCTGTAACTTTCTATGATTCTATGAGTGCAATGTATCCCAGTTTGCTGACGATACAAAGCTAAGTGGGAATGTAATTTGTGAGGAGGATGCAAAGAGGCTGCAAATGGATATAGACAGGCTAAGTAAGTGGGCAATAAGGTGGCAGATGGAGTATAATGTGGAGAAATGTGAAGTTATCCACTTTGGCAGGAAAAATTGAAAAGCAGTGTATTTTTTAAATGGTGAGAGATTAGGAAATGTTGGTGTTCAGAGGGACCTGGGTATCCTTGTACACAAATCACAGAAAGTTAACATGCAGGTACAGCAAGCAATTAGGAAAGCAAATGGTATATTAGCCTTTATTACAAAGGGATTGGAGTATAAAATAAGTCTTGCTGCAATTATAAAGGGCCCTGGTGAGACCACACCTGGAGTATTGTGTACAGTTTTGGTCTCCTTACCTAAGGAAGGATATACTTGCCATAGAAGGAGTGCAACGAAGGTTCACCAGACTGGTTCCTGGGATGAGGGGATTGTCTTATGAGGACAGATTGAGTAGACTAGGCCTATATTCTCTCGAGTTTAGAAGAATGAGAGGTGATCTCATTGAAACATATAAAATTCTTATTGGGCTTGACAGGGTAGATGCAGGAAGGATGTTTCTCCTGGCTGGAGAGTCTAGAACCAGGGGTCACAGTCTCAGAATAAGGGATCGGCCATTTAGGACTGAGATGAGGAGAAATTCTTCACTCAGAGGGTGGTGAATCTTTGAGTATATTCAAGACAGAGATCGATAGATTTTTGAATATTAATGGAATCAAGAGATATGGAGATAGTGCAGGAAAGTGGAGATGAGGTAGAAGATCAGCCATGATCTTATTGAATGGCGGAGCAGGCTTGAGGGGCCAAATGGCCGACTCCTGCTCCTAATTCTTATGTTCTTCTGAGAGTGGCTGTAGATTCGTATGTGCCCTGGGCAGGGGGCTGTCAGCAGGTGTGAGCCAGCACACCATAGTGAGCATGGCTGAAGCAGTGAGTGAGGCCCAGAGGGAGATGTAGTTGTGAGAGCAGCTGCAGGGTTTGAGGGAGTGAGTGAAAGCAGAGAGGAGGAAGGGTGAAGTCTTGCCCTAAGAGCCAGGACACGTGCGTAAGGGAAGCATTGATGGAGCTAAGGCCAAGGTAGGGTCTAGTGGGGCGGTGCAGAAAGAATGAGGGATGTGAGGGAGAGATTTATCTTGGCAGTCCTGGTGAGATCATTAAATTCCTTTCAGCACAGCAGCCAGGTCCTAGAGATAATGTTGCTTGCATTTACATGTTGTGCCAACTCTTGCTCGGGCTGTTCACCAATTTGCCGTGGAAGCACGGGTGCAGAACAGGACAAGAGGACATCCTCTCTTGTTTTCTTACACCACCAGCATCTCCACTCGAAAACCTCAGGGCCTGCTGGACTTCTTATGGCCCAGAGATCTTCCCGGAGCTCCACAGTCTTGCTTCTTTCTTTTGGCCACAGAAAAATGCACTTCCACTTTAAGATGATGCAGGCCCTTCAAGAACCTGCATCAGCACCCGATTTCCTGCCTCCTAATCGTCAAGCTGTCTACGGGAGTGGGTTTATCCCCCCAACCCCCAGGAGCCGCTGCTTTTGCTCCATCCCCTCCCGCTGGGACTGGAAAGCTTCCCTCCCGCTTTGTTAAGTGGGCGATCAAATTGAGGCAAGAGTGAAGCGATCACTGAATCTCCCACTACACAGGCCCAGATCTGGAGAACGGAACTCAACTAACCTCAGCCAGGTCGTCGAACTGCGCAAAGAGTTCATTCAGCAAGCGGACTAACTCATATGCAGTCAGGACCATCGACAGGTTGGTGAAACCCTTGATATCTGCAAATAAAATGCTGGAGAAGAACAGGTTGTTGGTTACAAATGACCTTTCACCTTATGAAGGGTAGCTCCCCACCACCACACCCCCTACTCCCTTCCACCCGACCGACCGATACATAGCCCACGATTCAGTGCAGAGAATATCCGTATAGAAACATAGAAGATAGGAGCAGGAGTAGGCCATTCGGCCCCTCGAGCCTGTTCCGCCATTTAATGAGATCATGGCTGATCATCCAAATTCAGTACCCTGTCCCTGCTTTCTCCCCATATCCCTTGATCCCTTTAGTCTGAAGAAATATATCTAACTCCTTCTTGAATATATTTAATGAATTGTCCTCAACTGCCTTGTGTGGTAGAGAATTCAACAGGTTCACCACTCTCTGGGTGAAGAAATTCCTCCTCATCTCAGTCCTAAATGGCTTACCCCTTATCCTTAGACTGTGACCCCTGGTACTGGACTCCCCCGCCATCAGGAACATCCTTCCTGCATCTAGTCTGTCTAGCCCTGTTAGAATGTTATAAGTTTCAATGAGATCCCCTCTCATTCTTCTAAACTCTAGCGAATATAAGCCTAATCGACCCAATCTCTCCTCATACGTCATTCCTGCCATCCCAGGTATCAGTCTGGTGAATCTTCGCTGCACTCTCTCCATGGCAAGAACATCCTTCCTCAGATAAGGTGACCAAAACTGCGCACAATACTCAAGGTGTGGTCTCACCAAAGCCCTGTCTGTAAGACATGCCAGATCATCAACACAGATACCATCATCACACGTGAGGACACTACCCACCAGGTACATGGTACATACTCATGTGACTCGGCCAACGTTGTCTACCTCATACGTTGCAGGAAAGAATGCACCGCAGCATGGTACATCGGCGAGACCATGCAGACACTGAGACAACGTATGAACGGACACCGCGCAACAATCGCCAGGCAGGATTGTTACCTCCCAGTCGGGGAACACTTCAGCAGTCAAGGACATTCAGCCTCGGATCTGCGGATTAGCGTTCTCCAAGGCGGCCTTCGAGACACACGACAACGCAAAATCATCGAGCAGAAACTGATAGCCAAGTTACTCACCCATGAGGACGGCCTCAACCGGGATCTCGGTTTCATGTCACGCTACAGGACGTGACTAGAGTCGAGACTAGAGTCCAGACTAGAGTCGTCGTTGTCTTGTTCACAGATGTGATTTCCAGTTTTAAAAATAAAGTAAAAAGCTTAACTGCAGACTGCAGCATTTGACACGTTGGACCCCCTGTGACACCACCTCATTGTCTTAGCTATATTCTGCTGTGTCTTTGATGTAATGCCTCCCTGACGGATTGTATCTCTGCAGACACATTGTTCTCTGTCTATATATGCTTTGTAACTGATTTGTATTCCCTCACTGTACCGGACGAAGGAGCAGCGCTCCGAAAGCTCGTAATTTCAAATAAAACTGTTGGACTATAACCTGGTGTTGTGCGACTTCTCATTTTTGTCCACCCCAGTCCAACACCGGCATCTCCGCATCCTGTACAACTGCAGCAAGACATCCTTGCTCCCGTACTCGAATCCTCTCGCTATGAAGGCAAACATACCATTTGCCTTCTTAACCGCCTGCTGCACCTGCATGCTTACCTTCAGCGACTGGTGCACAAGGACACACAGGTCTCGTTGCACTTCCCCTTTTCCCAAGCTATTGCCGTTCAGATAATAATCTGTCTTCCTGTTTTTGCCACTGAAGTGGATAACCTCGCATTTATCCACATTATACTACATTTGCCATGCTTCTGCCCAAATCATACTGGAGTTTCTCTGCATCCTCCTCACAGCACACACGCCCACCCAGCTTTGTGTCGTCTGCAAACTTGGAGATATTACATCTAGTTCCCTCGTCTAGATCATTAATATATATATATTGTGAATAGCTGGGGTCCGAGCACCGATCCCTGCGGTACCCCATTAGTCACTGCCTGCCACTCAGAAAAAGACCCGTTTATTCCAACTCTTTGCTTCCTGTCTGCCAACCAGTTCTCTATCCAAGTCAGTACCTTACCCCCAAATCCCATGTGCTTTAACTTTGCACGCTAATCTCTTATGCGGGACCTTATCGAAAGCCTTCTGAAAGTCCAAATACACCACATCCACTGGTTCTCCTTTATCTATTCTACCAGTTACATCCTCAAAAAATTCCAGTAGATTAGTCAAGCATGATTTACCTTTTTGTAAATCCACGTTGACTTTGTCCGATCCTGTCACTGTTTTCCAAGTGCTCTGCTATTACATCTTTTATAATGAAAGAGGCAACCGCTCAATCATCTTAAAGCAAATTCCATCGATCCAAACGACACCAGTCAGTGAACGAATAAGGACATAAGAAATAAGAAGTAAGAGCAGGAGTCGGCCATACGGCCCCTCGAGCCTGCTCCGCCATTCAATACAATCATGGCTGATCATCGACCTCAACTCCACTTTCCCATCCGATCTCCATATCCCTTGATTCCCCTAGAGTCCAAAAATCTATCTATCTCAGCCTTGAATATACTCAAAGACTCCGCATTCACAGCACACTGGGGCAGAGAATTCCAAAGATTCACAACCCTCTGAGTGAAGAAATTCCTCCTCATCTCAGTCTTAAATGGTCTACCCCTTATCCTGAGACTATGCCCCCTAGTTCTAGACACTCCAGCCAGGGGAAACAGAATCTTGTATGTTTCAATGAGATCACCTCTCATTCTTCTAAACCCCAGAGAGCATCGGCCCATTCTACACAATCTCACATCATAGGACAGCCCCTCTCATCCCAGGAATTAATCTAGTGAACCTTCGTTGCACCGCCTCCAAGGCAAGTGTATCCTTCCTTAGATAAGGAGACCAAAACTGTGCACAGTACTCCAGGTGTGGTCTCACCAAGGCCCTGTACAATTGTAGCAAGACTTCCTTACTCTTATACTCCAACCCCCTTGTAATAAAGGCCAACATGCCATTTGCCTTCCTTATTGCTTGCTGTACCTGCATGCTAGCTTTCTGTGTTTCTTGCACCAGGACACCCAAATCTCTCTGAACACCAACATTTGAAAGTTTCTCACCATTTAAAAAATATTCTGTTTTTCTATTCTTCCTACCAAAGTGAATAACCTCACATTTCCCTACATTATACTCCATCTGCCACCTTACTGCCCACTCACTTAGTCGACCTATATCCCTTTGCAGACTCTCTGTGTTCTCCTCACAGCTTACTGTCCCACCTAGCTTTGTATAGGGAGGCAGACTATTACCTGAATGGTGGCAGATTAGGGAAAGGGGAGGTGCAACGAGACCTGGGCGTCATGGTACATCAGTCACTGAAGGTGGGAAGGCAAGTGCAGCAGGCAGTCAAGAAAGCAAATGGCATGATGGGCTTCATAGCAAGGGGATTTGAGTACAGGAGTAGGGAGGTGATGCTACAGTTGTACAGGGCCTTGGTGAGGCCACACCTGGAGTATTGTGTGCAGTTTTGGTCTCCTAACTTGAGGAAGGACATTCTTGCTATTGAGGGAGTGCAACGAAGGTTCACTAGATTGATTCCTGGGATGGCCAGACTGACATATCAAGAAAGACTGGATCAACTGAACTTGTATCCTCTGGAGTTCAGAAGAATGAGGGGGGATCTTATAGAGACGTTTAAAATCCTGACTGGTTTAGACAAATTAGATGCGGGCAGAATGTTTCCAATGTTAGGGAAAACTAAAACCAGGGGTCACAGTCTAAGGATAAAGGGGAAGCCATTTAAGACTGAGATGAGGAGGAACTTCTTCACCCAGAGAGTGGTGAATCTGTGGAATTCTCTACCACAGAAGGTTGTTGAGGCCAGTTCGCTAAATATATTCAAAAGGGAGTTAGATATAATACTCACAACTAGGGGGATCAAGGGGTATGGCGAGAAAGCAGGAATGGGGTACGGAGGTAGCATGTTCAGCCATGAACGCATTGAATGGCGGTGCAGGCTCGAAGGACCGAATGGTCTACTCCTGCACCTATTTTCTATGTTTCTATGTATCATCAGCAAACTTGGATACATTACACTCGGTCCCTTCATCTAGGTCATTAATATAGATTGTAAATAGCTGAGGCCCCAACACTGATCCTTGCGGCACCCCGCTAGTTACAGCCTGCCAACCTGAAAAAGATCTGTTTATCCCTACTCTCTGTTTTCTGTCCGTTAACCAATCCTCTATCCATGCTACTATATTACCCCCAACCCCATGAGCCCTAATCTTGTGTAATAACCTTTTATGTGGCACCTTATCGAATGCCTTTTGGAATTCCAAATATACTACATCCACTGGTTCCCCTTTATCTACCCTGCTAGTTACATCCTCAAAAAACTCTAATAAATTTGTCAAACACGATTTCCCTTTCATAAAACCATGTTGACTCTGCCTAATCATATTATGATTTTCTAAGTGCCCTGTTACCACTTCCTTAACAATAGATTCCAGCATTTTCCCGATGACTGATGTCAGGCTAACTGGCCTGTAGTTCCCTGTTTTTTCTCTCCCTCCTTTCTTGAATAGCGGTGTTACATTTGCAACCTTCCAATCCGCTGGGACCATTCTAGAATCTAGGGAATTTTGGAAGATCAAAACCAATGCATCCACTATCACTTCAGCCACCTCTTTTAGAACTCTAGGATGTAGAATGACCCCAGTACAGCCATTGGTAGCAACATCCAGCATCTACCGCACTCTGCTTATTGTAGCAGCCAAATCATAGAAATACACAGCAGTTACAACACAGAAACAGGCCATTCGGCCCAACTAGTCCGTGTCGGCCTTTACCCTCCACACCAGCAAACAGTTCTAATCACATTTACCCGCCCTGTTCCCATATCCCTTCAACCCCTTTCCTTCATCCCCCTCTCCAACCTAATCTCCAATGTTGACAGTTTCTGCCTCAGCCACTAACCCTGGAGTGAATCCCACAGCCTCACAACTCTCCGTGTGAAGAAGTCTCTCCTGCCCTCGGTTCTAAATCTCTGACATTTAATCTTGTATCTGTGGCTCTTTGTTCCAGACCCTCTACTGGAAACAGTCTGCTTCTATCCACCCTGTCCCATCCTTACAGAATTTTACACACCTCGATCATATCACCCTGTTCCTACAGACGCCTGTCTGGCCCCGTTCCTACAGACGCCTGTCTGGCCCCGTGTCCTACAGATGCCTGTCTAGCCATGTTCCTACAGATGCCTGTCTAGCCCTGTTCCTACAGACGTCTGTCTGGCCCTGTTCCTACAGACATCTGTCTGGCCCCGTTTCCTACAGATGCTTGTCTGACCCTGCGTCCTACAGACGTCTGTCTGGCCCCGTGTCCTACAGATGCCTGTCTGACCATGTTCCTACAGATGCCTGTCTAGCCCTGTTCATACAGACGTCTTTCTGGCCCCGTGTCCTACAGATGCCTGTCTGGCCCTGTGTCCTCCAGACGTCTGTCTGGCCCTGTGTCCTACAAATGCCTGTCTGGCCCCGTGTCCTGCAGATACCTGTCTGGCCCTGTGTCCTACAGATGTCTGTCTGGCCATGTTCCTACAGATGCCTGTCTAGCCCTGTGTCCTACAGACGTCTGTCTGGCCCCATGTCCTACAGATGCCTGTCTGGCCATGTTCCTACAGATGCCTGTCTAGCCCTGTGTCCTACAGACGTCTGTCTGGCCCCGTGTCCTACAGATGCCTGTCTAGCCATGTTCCTACAGATGCCTGTCTGGCCCCGTGTCCTACAGATGCCTGTCTGGCCATGTTCCTACAGACGTCTGTCTGGCCCCGTGTCCTACAGATGCCTGTCTGGCCCCGTTCCTACAGACACCTGTCTGGCCCTGTTCCTGCAGACATCTGTCTGGCCCCATTTCCTACAGATGCTTGTCTGACCCTGCGTCCTACAGACGTCTGTCTGGCCCCGTGTCCTACAGATGCCTGTCTGACCATGTTCCTACAGATGCCTGTCTAGCCCTGTTCATACAGACGTCTTTCTGGCCCCGTGTCCTACAGATGCCTGTCTGGCCCTGTGTCCTCCAGACGTCTGTCTGGCCCTGTGTCCTACAGATGCCTGTCTGGCCCCGTGTCCTGCAGATGCCTGTCTGGCCCTGTGTCCTACAGATGTCTGTCTGGCCATGTTCCTACAGATGCCTGTCTAGCCCTGTGTCCTACAGACGTCTGTCTGGCCCCATGTCCTACAGATGCCTGTCTGGCCATGTTCCTACAGATGCCTGTCTAGCCCTGTGTCCTACAGACGTCTGTCTGGCCCCGTGTCCTACAGATGCCTGTCTAGCCATGTTCCTACAGATGCCTGTCTGGCCCCGTGTCCTACAGATGCCTGTCTGGCCATGTTCCTACAGACGTCTGTCTGGCCCCGTGTCCTACAGATGCCTGTCTGGCCCCGTTCCTACAGACACCTGTCTGGCCCTGTTCCTGCAGACGCCCTGTGTTTGAATAGTGTCTGACTCGGTCTCGATCTGCTCCTGCAGACACTCACCTGACGTTCTTATATTGGTGAACGTAGATTTTGTGGAATGCTCCTCGCTTTTGCTCCTCAAGGGACATGTCGTTAATTATCTCCAACACCATGAACCGTGGCAGCACTGAGAGAACCAACCTTTCCTGTTCAAAAAACCAGAGAAGATAAAGAAAAGTTATTTTCAGAAGAGGACCAGGTAGAAGTGCAAGAATTCAGTTTTCCTTCACCTTCCAGACATAAAAAGAATAAACCCGTGAATGCCAGCAGCAAGAAAACCAGCTCTGACTAGAATGCAGAGGAAGATGATCGGTCCAGAGAGAGATCAGGTGGGCTGAGCCTCACTATGGAACTATGATGGTTCTGAGAAAGGAGCAAAGAAAAGAGGCTGGGACAGAACAACAGAAGTTGAGGAATGTTGATGATATTAAAATAGGAAAAGCAGAAGACAGAGGCTGCAGGAATAGGGTCTATAGAAAGATCTAGGGGGAGTCATTGGACCTCGTTCAGCCCATTTAAAAACAAAGTTCTTGCTGTGGAGCCAGGGGGAGCAGGAGTGCTCCTGTGACTCATAAGAACATACAAACATAAGAAATAGGAGCAGGAGTCGGCCATTTGGCCCTTCAAGCCCGCTCCGCCATTCAATGAGATCATGGCTGATCTTCTACCTCATCACCACTTTCCTGCATTATCCCCATATCCCTTAATATTCAAAAATCTATCGATCTCTGTCTTGAATATACTCAACGACTGAGCCTCCACAGCCCTCTGGGGTAGAGAATTCCAAAGATTCACCACCCTCGGAGTGAAGACATTTCTCCTCATCTCAGTCCTAAATGGCCGACCCCTTATTCTGAGCCTGTGACCCCTGGTTCTAGACTCCCCAGCCAGGGGAAACATCCCCCCTGCATCTACCCTGTCAAGCCCTGTAAGAATTTTGTATGTTTCAATGAGATCACCTCTCATTCTAAACTCGAGAGAATATAGGCCTAGTCTACTCAATCTCTCCTCACAAGACAATCCCCCCATCCCAGGAATCAGTCTGGTGAACCTTCGTTGCACTCCCTCTATGGCAAGTATATCCTTCCTTATATCCCTCCCGTTACCACTCCATGGGCCTCCTGGCCACAGTGTGTGTTCTCCATGTGTGGTGCCCATTTCACACCCAGAAACTGGCCTAAAGGAATTCCCAACCCAAAAATCAAATGATAATAAATGCTGAAAATATTGCACTTTGGTAGAAAGAAATGTGCATCATAAGAACAACAACTTGCATTTATATAGCACCTTTAACTTAATAAAATGTCCCAAGGCGCTGCACAGCAGTGATTATCAAACAAACATTTGACACCGAGCCACATAAGGAGATATTGGGACAAGTGACCAAAAGCTTGGTCAAAGAGGTAGGTTTTAATGAGCGTCTTAAAGGAGGAGAGAGCGGTAGAGAGGTGGAGAGGTTTAGGGAGGGAATTCCAGAGCTTCGGGCCTCGGCAGCTGAAGGCACGGCCGCCAATGGTGGGGCGAAGCAAGTGGGGGTACGTAAGAGGCCAGAGTTGGAGGAGCGCAGAGATGGCGGAGGGATGTAGGGCTGAAGGAGATTACAGAGATAGGGAGGGGCAAGGCCATGGAGGCATTTAAATACGAGGATGAGAATTTTAAATTTCAGGCGTTGCTGCACCGGGAGCCAATGTAAGTCAGCGAGCGCAGGGGTGATGGGTGAACGGGACTTGGTGCGAGTTAGGACACGGGCAGCCGAGTTTTGGATGAGCTGAAGTTTACTTAGGGTGGAATATGGGAGGCCGGCCAGGAGAGCAATGGTATACAAAAAAAAATACGTGTGATGTGGAGATGCCGGTGTTGGACTGGGGTGGACAAATGTGAGAAGTCGCACAACACCAGGTTATAGTCCAACAGTTTTATTTGAAAGCTTGTGATTTCAAATAAAACTGTTGGACTATAACCTGGTGTTGTGCGACTTCTCACAAAAAAAATACTGCAGATGCTGGAAATCTGAAATAACAACAGAAAATGCTGGAGATACTCAGCAGGTCAGGCAGCATCTGTGAAGAGAGAAACAGAGTTAACGTTTCAGGTCGAAGACCTTTCGTCAGAACTGGAAAAAAGCAGGAAATGGAACAGATTTTTAAGCAAGTGTAGGGGCTGGGAAAGGGAAGAGGGGATGAAAGAACAAAAGGGAAGATCTGTGATAGGATAGATGGCAGGAGAGCTTAAGAGACATTAAGAGATATTCAAGGCAAGAGGAGGTGGAAATGGGACAGGTTAAGAAACAAAGGATGGCTCTAAATGAAGTGTGAATTGCGCTGGCAGAATGAAAGACAGCTGCCATGTGGGAGAGAAGAAAAAAAGACACAGACAAAAAGTGTGGATAAAAAATATATATATGATAGGGGCCGGGGTTATGATCTGAAATTGTTGAACTCTATGTTGAGTCCAGAAGGCTGTAAAGTGCCTAATCAAAAGATGGCATTGGTATAGTTGAGTCTGGCGAAAACAATGGCATGGATGAGGGTTTCAGTAGCAGATAGGCTGAGGCAGGGCCGGAGACGGGCAATGTTACAGAGGTGGAAGTCGGCGATCTGGGTGCTGGAGAGGATATGGGGTCGAAAGTTTAGCGCAGAGTCAAATAGGACGCCAAGGTGATTCATACAATTTATAGAAAGGAGTTCTCACAAGGAGACAGAGAGGGACCTGGGAGCACAAAAATTAGCTTGATTCTGTATCACACCTTATCACAGCCTCAGAGCATTCCAAAGTGACTCAGAACCAATGAATGGGGTTGGAATGTCAGCCACTGTTGTCATGTAGGCTGCACAATTTGCTCACAAGGTCTCACAAGTAGCAAATGAGATCAATGCCACACTTTTGGGGAGACTGGATTGTATTCCAGGACACACTTAAATAACATTAATTCTCATCTAGAAGGACATGAGTTAATTATTACTTTAGAATTCTTGGGATGTGGGCCTTGCTGGCAAGCCCAGTATTTATTGCCCATCCCTAGTTGCCCTTGAGCAGGTGGTGAGCCATCTTCTTGAACCGGTGCAGTCCATGGGGTGAAGGTGCTCCCACTCTGCTGTTAGGTAGGAAGTTAGAATCATAGAATGATACAGCATAGGAGGCCATTCGGCCCATCGTGCCAGCTCTTTGAAAGAGCGATCCAATTAGTCCCACTCTCCTGCTCTTTCCCTGCAAATTTTTCCTTTTCAAGTATTTATCCAATTCCCTTTTGAAAGTTACTATTGAATCTGCTTCCATTGCCCTTTCAGGCAGTGCATTCCAGATCACAACTCACTGCGGTAAAAATATGTTTCCTTATCTCTAGAAACATAGAAAAATAGGAGCAGGAGTAGGCCATTCGGCCCTTCGAGCCTGCTCCGCCATTCAATATGATCATGGCTGATCCTCTATCTCAATACCATATTCCCGCTCTCTCCCCATACCCCTTGATGCCTTTTGTGTCTAGAAATCTACCTATCTCCTTCTTAAATATATTCAGTGACTTGGCCTCCACAGCCTTCTGTGGTAGAGAATTCCACAGGTTCACCACCCTCTGAGTGAAGAAATTTCTCCTCATCTCAGCCCTAAATGTCCTACCCCGTATCCTGAGACTGTGACCCTTAGTTCTAGACCCCCCAGCCAGGGGAAACATCCTCCCTGCATCCAGTCTGTCTAACCCTGTCAGAATTTGATACGTTTCAATAAGATCCCCTCTCATTCTTGTAAACTCTAGTGAATACAGGCCAAGTCGACCCAATCTCTCCTCATGCGACAGTCCTGCCATCCCAGGAATCAGTCTGGTGAACCTTCGCTGCACTCCCTCTATGGCAAGTATATCCTTTCTTAGGTAAGGAGACCAAAACTGCACACAGTACTCCAGGTGTGGTCTCACCAAGGCCCTGTATAACTGTAGTAAGACATCCTTGCTCCTGTACTCAAATCCTCTTGCAATGAAGGCCAACATACCATTTGCCTTCTTAACTGCTTGCTGTACATGCATGTTTGCTTTCAGTGACAGGTGTACAAGTACACCCAGGTCCCTTTGTACATCAGCATTTCCCAATCTATCACCATTTAAATAATACTCTGCCTTTCTGTTTTTCCTACGAAGTGGATAACTTCACATTTATCCACGTTATACTGCATCTGCCATGTATTTGCCCACTCACTCAACTTGTCTATATCGCCTTGAAGCCTCTTTGCATCCTCCTCACAATCCCACCTAATTTCCCACCTAGTCTCTGGTTCTTTTGCCAATTATCTTCAATCTGTGTCCTCTGTTTACTGACTCTCCTGCCAGTGGAAACAGTTTCTCCTTATATACTCTATCAACCACAACTTGGAGGTGATGGTGCTCCCATGCACCTGCTACCTTGACCTTCTAGGTGGTGGAGATCATGGCTTTGGGAGGCTTGGCGAGTTGCTGCAGTGCATCCTGTAGATAGTACACACTGCAGCCACGGTGCGCTGGTGGCGGAGTGAGTGGGTGTTCAGGTTAGTGAATGGGGTGCCGGTTATGGACAAACAGCATGGATTAGTAAAAGGCAAGGCATGTCCAAGAAATTTAGAAGAGTTCTTTGAGGAAATAACTGTGCACTGATAAAGGAAATGTAGTGGATGTTGTGTATATGGATTTTCAAAAGGCATTTGATAAGGTGCTACACAGGAAGCTTATTGATAAAATCAGGGCATTAAAGGAAATGACAACATGGAGAGGAAATTAGTTCAAGGACAGAAATCAGGAAGTGATGGTTAATGAATTTTTTTGGGCTGGAGAAATGTCAACAATGGTATCCCTTTGGAAAACATAAAAGGAAAAGTGGCCCAACCATGGCTAACAAAAGAAATTAAGGATAGTATTAGATCCAAAGAGGAGTCATATAAAGTTGCCAGAAAAAGTAACAAGCCTGAGGATTGGGAGCAGTTTAGAATTCAGCAAAAAAGGACCAAGAGATTGATTAAGAGGGGAAAAATAGAGTATGAGAGTAAACTTGCAAGGAACATAAAAGCGGATTGTAAAAGCTTCTACAAGTATGTAAAAAGAAAAAGATTAGTGAAGACAAATGTAGGTCCCTTACAGTCAGAAATGGGAGAATTTATAATGGGGATCAAGGAAATGGCGGAGCAATTAAACAAATACTTCGGTTCTGACTTCACGGAAGAGGACACAAATAACTTCCCAGAAATGCAAAGGAACCAAGGGTCTAGTGAGAAGGAGGAATTAAAGGAAATTAGTTTTTAATAAAAAAAGTGCTGAAGAAATTAATGGGACTGAAAGCTGATAAATCGTCAGGGCCTGACAATCTGCATCCCAGAGTACTAAAAGAGGTAGCCATGGAAATTGTGGATGCATTGGTTGTCATCTTCCAAAATTCTATGATTATGGGACAGTTCCCGCAGATTGGAGGGTGGCAAATGTAACCCCAATATTTAAAAAAGGAGGGAGAGAGAAAACGGGGAACTACAGTCCGGTTAGCCTAACATCAGTAGTAGGGAAAATGCTGGAGTCTATTATAAAGGATGTGATAACAGGACATTTAGAAAATATCAACGGGATTAGACAAAGTCAACATGGATTTATGAAAGGGAAATCGTGTTTGACAAACCTACTGGAGTTTTTTTGAGGATGTAACTGGTAGAATAGATAAGGGAGAACCAGTGGATGTGTTGTATTTGGATTTTCAGAAGGCATTTGATAAAGTCCCACATAAGAGGTTAGTGTGCAAAATTAAAGCACATGGGATTGGGGGTAATATACTGGCATGGATGGAAAATTGGTAAACAGACAGGAAACAGAGAGTAGGAATAAATGGGGTTTTTTCGGGGTGGCAGGCGGTGACTAGTGGAGTACCGCAGCTTTCAATGCTTGGGCCCCAGCTATTCACAATATATATCAATGATTTGGATGAGGGAACCAAATGTAATATTTCCAAGTTTGCTGACGACATGAAACTAGGTGGGATTGTGAGTTGTGAGGAGGATGCAAAGAGGCTTTAAGGCGATTTAGACAAGTTGAGTGAGTGGGCAAATACATAGCAGATGCAGTATAGCATGGATAAATGTGAAGTTATCCACTTCGGTAGGAAAAACAGAACGGTAGAGTATTATTTAAATGGTGATAGATTGGGAAATGTTGATGTACAAAGGGACCTGGGTGTCCTTGTACACCAGTCACTGAAAGCAAACATGTAGGTGCAGCAAGCAGTTAGGAAGGCAAATGGTATGTTGGCATTCATTGCAAGAGGATTTGAGTACAGGAGCAAGGATGTCTTACTACAGTTGTACAGGGTCTTGGTGAGACCACACCTGGAGTACTGTGTGCAGTTTTGGTCTCCTTACCTAAGAAAGGATATACTTGCCACAGAGGGAGTGCAGCGAAGGTTCACCAGACTGATTCCTGGGATGGCAGGACTGTCTTATGAGGAGAGATTGGGTCGACTTGGAAGACAGATTATCTGAACGGCAATAGATTGGGAAAAGGGGAAGTGCAACGAGACCTGGGTGTCCTCGTGCACCAGTCGCTGAAGGTAAGCATGCAGGTGCAGCAGGCGGTTAAGAAGGCAAATGGTATGTTGGCCTTCATAGCGAGAGGATTCGAGTACAGGAGCAAGGATGTCTTGCTGCAGTTGTACAGGGCCTTGGTGAGACCACACCTTGAGTATTGTGTGCAGTTTTGGTCGCCTTATCTGAGGAAGGATGTTCTTGCCATGGAGGGAGTGCAGCGAAGATTCACCAGACTGATACCTGGGATGGCAGGAATGATGAAGAGAGATTGGGTCGATTAGCCTTATATTCGCTAGAGTTTAGAAGAATGAGAGGGGATCTCATTGAAACTTATAAAATTCTAACAGGACTAGACAGACTAGATGCAGGAAGGATGTTCCCGATGGTGGGGGAGTCCAGAACCAGGGGTCACAGTCTCAGGATAAGGGGTAAGCCATTTAGGACTGAGATGAGGAGAAATTTCTTCACTCAGAGGGTTGTGACCCTGCGGAATTCTCTACCACAGAAGGCTGTGGAGGCCAAGTCACTGAATATATTTAAGAAGGAGATAGATAGATTTCTAGACACAAAAGGCATCAAGGGGTATGGGGAGAGAGCGGGAATATGGTATTGAGATAGAGGATCAGCCATGATCATATTGAATGGCGGAGCAGGCTCGAAGGGCCGAATGGCCTACTCCTGCTCCTATTTTTCTATGTTTCTATCAGTATTGAGACCATTGCTCTGAATATATAGAAATGATCTGGGCTCTGGTATGGGGAGGGTGGGGACACAATATCAACATTTGGAGAAAACTCAGAAATAGAGAGTGCGGTTAAATGTGAGAGAATTGTAAGTGACTACAGGAGAATATTGACAGTAATTGGGCAGATAGATATCAGATGAAATATAATGTGTAGAAATGTGAGGCGATATTTTGGGAAGTTGAATAAGACGATGACATACACACAAACAAACATATGAAAAAGGACAGGGAAAGATTAACCAGTCCATCAAGTCTCTCATCACAGATGCGATCTACATGCACCATCATATCACTAGATATGGTGAGAAGTAGGATTGAGGGATATGGTGGGAAGGTGGGATTGAGGGATATGATGAGAAGGTGGGACTGAGGGATGTGCTGAGAAGGTGGGTGGGTGGGATTGAGGGATACGATGAGAAGGTGAGTGGGTGGGATTGAGGGATATAATGAGAAGGTGAGTGGGTGGGATTGAGGGATATGATGAGAAGGTGAGTGGTGGGATTGAGGGATATGATGAGAAAGTGAGTGGGTGGGACTGAGGGATATGATGAGAAGGTGGGACTGAGGGATGTGCTGAGAAGGTGGGTGGGTGGGATTGAGGGATACGATGAGAAGGTGAGTGGGTGGGATTGAGGGATATAATGAGAAGGTGAGTGGGTGGGATTGAGGGATATGATGAGAAGGTGAGTGGTGGGATTGAGGGATATGATGAGAAAGTGAGTGGGTGAGACTGAGGGATATGATGAGGTGGGTGGGTGGGATTGAGGGATATGATGAGAAGGTGAGTGGGTGGGATTGAGGGATATGATGAGAAGGTGAGTGGGTGGGATTGAGGGATATGATGAGAAGGTGAGTGGTGGGATTGAGGGATATGATGAGAAAGTGAGTGGGTGGGATTGAGGGATATGATGAGGTGGGTGGGTGGGATTGAGGGATATGATGAGAAGGTGAGTGGGTGGGATTGAGGGATATGATGAGAAGGTGAGTGGGTGGGATTGAGGGATATGATGAGCAGCGAGTGTGTTGAATGAAACAGTGGCCTGTGCATAGCTGCATCCTTTCCCTCTGCTGTTACTTGTCTTTCATTTTCCTCCTCCAGTTGGAGTCTGCCCTCAATACTTCGCCTGGTCTCCAGGAAAGCCAGTCGTTGTGCATGGTCGGAGAGGTAGCTGATAAAAAGACTGGCTATGTTCATGCAAACCAGCAGCAGCACTTTGACATAGATCTGTAACAGCAACACAGAGCATTTTGATCAGAAAATGTGGAGACAGTGGCAGGGGATCTCGCGCTCAACAGCAAGCACAGCGGTTGTTGGGTGTACTGCAAGGACAAGGATCTATGACATGGGATGCATTACATATCGAATAGTAAAAAGACTTGCATTTATAGAGCTCCCTTCACCACCTCAGGACGTCTCAAAATACTTTACAGCCAATTACAGTAAATACTTTTGAAGTGTAGTCACTGTTGTAATGTAGGAAACGCAGCAGCCAATTTGCGCACAGCAAGCTCCCACAAACAGCAATGTGATAATGACCTGATAATCTGTTTTAGTGATGGTGATTGAGGGATAAATATTGGCCCCAGGCCACCGGGGAGAACTACCCTACTTTTCTTAGAAAAGTGCCATGGGATCTTTTATGTCCACCTGAAAGGGCAGACGTGGCCTCAGTTTAACGTCTAATCCGAAAGACGGCAAGTCCGACAGTGCAGCGCACCCTCAGTGCCAGACTGGATTACGTGACCAAGTCTCTGGAGTGGGACTTAAACCCAAAACCTTCTAAATCAGAGGTGAGCTTGTGTGTATTTCATATAGAATAGGGGACGGTTGTGTGTATTTCATATAGATTAGGGGACGGTTGGGTGTGTTACATATAGAATGGGGGCGGTTGGGTAGAGCAGGCTCAAGGGGCTGAATGGCTTATTCCGGTTTCGATGTGCCCTCTGATTCACCAAAAACATTTCTCCACCCGCCCACTTAATGCCTGTATCGGGGTTGGTGGTTGAGTACATAAAGTGCCACAATGGTACAGCTGAGATTTATCTGGAAGATATCAAAGGAAATAGCTCATTGTTGAGGTTGACAATGGTTAAACGCTCTAAAAGGCGACCGGATATTTTCCTTATTGAACTCCAGATTTTCAGTGTCATTCCCAACCTCATCCCAGCAGCTCAACTCCCACTTCCTCATCTCCCACTGCCTCTCCTGCAGCCAAGTAGCTGTGGCGTCTCTTCCTCGTGAGCAGTCAGTGCTCTCATGTTCGACATTCCTCACCTCATGGCCTCTGATTCTGGGCCATTTTCTCCTTCCAAGGAGAATACAGAGTGAGAAGGGCACTACATTAACTTCTCCCAGGCATCTGATTCCATTCTCTGGGGATATGGCTTTCAGGTTGCGTGCAGCATCAACCACTCGTCACGGGAGCATTACACCTTTGCTCTCAGACGGTAGTCACTATGATGGTGGAAAGGAGCTTGTGATATTTCACTGTAATCTCCATTCTGTGAATCATACATTAAGGAGCTGCTGAGTCATGCTTCTAACAGTATTCCAAAATCTGCCAGGTACTCATGCCTTCACGGTCCCTTGGTCAACGCTGCAAGACCACTAAACCTCTTCCTGTACTGTGTGGCAGTCTGGTGGGTGGTGGGGGTGGCACCCATTGCCTCAGGTACCTCCCTCCAGAAAATCCCCACCACCCTCTTCTGTGGCTACCTTTCTTAAATGACGAGGAGATGGTTTTGTCACCTTTATCCCAGCAAACGGCACATCAGCAGCGGAGTCCGAGCCCCCAGTCCTGCTTCACCTTCTGCCATTTCATCCAAATCATAGAGTGGTTACAGCACAGAAGGAGGCCATTCGGCCTGTCGAGCCCGTGCCGGCTCTCTGCAAGAGCACTTCAGCTAGTCCCACTCTCCCGCCCTTTCCCCATAGCCCTGCAAGTTTTTTTCCTTCAGGTACTTATCCAATTCCATTTTGAAAGCCACAATTGAGTCTGCCTCCACCACCCTCTCAGGCAGTGCATTCCAGATCCTAACCACTCGCTGCGTAAAAAAGTTTTTCCTCATGTCGCCTTTGGTTCTTTTGCCAATCACATTAAATCTGTGTCCTCTGGTTCTCGACCCTTCCGCCAACGGTAACAGTTTCTCTCTATCTACTCTGTCCAGACCCCTCATGATTTTGAACACCTCTATCAAATCTCCTCTCAATCTTCTTGCTCCAAGGAGAACAACCCCAGCTTATCCAGTCGATCCACGTAACTGAAGTCCCTCATCCCTGAAATCATTTTCATAAATCTTTTCTGCACCCTCTCTAAGGTCTTCACATCCTTCCTAAAGTACGGTGTCCAGAATTGGACACAATACTCCAGTTGAGGCCGAACCAGTGTTTTATAAAGGTGCATTATAACTTCCTTGCTTTTGTACTCTATGCCACTATTTATGAAGCCCAGGATCCTGTATGCTTTTTTAACCACTTTCTCAACCTGCCCTGCCACCTTCAACAATTTGTGCACAAATACCCCCAGGTCTCTCTGTTCATGCACCTGCTTTAGGATTGTACCCTTTAGTTTATATTGCCTCTCCTCATTCTTCCTACCAAAATGTATCACTTCGCACTTTTCTGCCACGTCCCCGCCCATTTCACCAGCCTGTCTATGTCTTCTTGAAGTCTGTCACTATCCTCCTCACTGTTTACTATACTTCTAAGTTTTGTGTCATCTGCAAATTTTGAAATTGAACCCTGTACACCCAAGTCCAAGTCATTAATAGATATCAAGAAAAGTACCAACCCCTAGGGAACACCACTGTATACCTTCCTCCAGTCCAAAAAACATCCGTTCACCACTACTCTCTGTTTGCTGTCACTTAGCCAATTTCGTATCCATGCTGCCACTGTCCCTTTTATTTCATGGGCTTCAACTTTACATAGAAACATAGAAGATAGGAGCAGGAGTAGGGCATTCGGCCCCTCGAGCCTGCTCCGCCATTCGATGAGATCATGGCTGATCATCCAAACTCAGTACCCTGTCCCTGCCTTCTCCACATATCCCTTGATCCCTTTAGCTTTAAGAAATATATCTAACTCCTTCTTGAATATATTTACTGACTTGGCCTCAACTGCCTTCTGTGGTAGAGAATTCCACAGGTTCACCACTCTCTGGGTGAAGAAATTCCTCCTCATCTCTGTCCTAAATGGCTTACCCCTTATCTTTAGACTGTGACCTCTTGTTCTGGACTCACCCGCCATCGGGAACATCCTTCCTGCATCCAGTCTGTCTAGTCCTGTTAGAATTTTATAAGTTTCAATGAGATCTCCTCTCATTCTTCTAAACTCCAGCGAGTATAAGCCCAATCGACCCAAACTCTCCTCGTACGTCATTCCTGCCATCCCAGGTATCAGTCTGGTGAATCTTCGCTGCACTCCCTCCATGGCAAGAACATCCTTCCTCAGATAAGGCGACCAAAACTACACACAATAATCAAGGTGTGGTCGCACCAAGGCCCTGTACAGCTGCAGCAAGACATCCTTGCTCCTGTACTCAAACCCTCTCGCTACGAAGGCCAACATACCATTTGCCTTCTTAACCGCCTGCTGTACCTGCATGCTTACCTTCAGCGACTGGTGCACAAGGACACACAGGTCTCGTTGCACTTCCCCTTCTCCCAATCTATTGCCGTTCAGATAATAATCTGCCTTTCTGTTTTTGCCACCAAAGTGGATAACCTCGCATTTATCCACATTATACGGCATCTGCCATGCTTCTGCCCAATCACCCAACCTGTCCAAATCATACTGGAGTTTCTCGGCATCCTCCTCGCAGCACACACGCCCACCCAGCTTTGTGTCATCTGCAAACTTGGAGATATTACATCTAGTTCCCTCGTCTAGATCATTAATATATATAGTGAATAGCTGGGGTCCTAGGACCGATCCCTGCAGAACCCCACTAGTCACTGCCTGCCACTCGGAAAAAGACCCGTTTATTCCAACTCTTTGCTTTCTGTCTGCCAACCAGTTCTCTATCCAAGTCAGTACCTTGCCCCCAATCCCATGTGCCTTAACTTTACACGCTAATCTCTTATGCGGGACCTTATCGAAAGCCTTCTGAAAGTCCAAATACACCACATCCACTGGTTCTCCCTTATCTATTCTATCAGTTACATCCTCAAAAAATTCCAGTAGATTAGTCAAGCACGATTTACCTTTTGTAAATTCATGTTGACTTTGTCCAATCCTGTCACTGTTTTCCAAGTGCTCTGCTATTACATCTTTTATAATGGACTCTAGCATTTTCCCCACAACTGATGTCAGGCTTACCGGTCTGTAATTCCCTGTTTTTTCTTTACCACCTTTTTTGAACAGTGGGGTAACATTAGCTACCCTCCAATCCATGGGAACTGTTCCAGAGTCTATAGAATTTTGGAAGATGACCCGCAATGCATCTACTATTTCTAGGGCCACTTCCTTAAGTACCCTAGGATGTAGATTATCAGGGCCTGGGGACTTATCGGCCTTTAATGCCGTCAATTTCCCTACAAATACTGATTTCATTCAGTTCCTCCCTCTCATTAGACCCTATGTTCCCCGACAAGTCTGGGAGGTTATTTGTGTTCTCCTTTGTGAAGACAGAGCCAAAGTATGTATTTAATTGGTCTGCCATTTCTTTGTTCCCCATTATAAATTCCCCTGATTCTGACTGCAAGGGACCTACGCTTGACTTCACCAATCTTTTTCTCTTCACATATTTATAAAAGCTTTTACAGTCAGTTTTTATGTTCCCTGCAAGCTTACGCTCGTACTCTATTTTCCCCCTCTTAATTAATCCCTTTGTCCTCCTTTGCTGAATCCTAAACTGCCCTCAAACTTTGCTGGCAAACCTATTATGTGGCACTTTATCAAATGCCTTTTGGAAATTCGTATACATCACGTCAACCACATTGCCCTCATCAACCCTCTCTCTTAACCTCATTAACTAAGTTGATCGAGTTTTTTGAACACGATTTGCCTTTAACAAATCCGTGCTGGCTTTCCTGAATTAATCTACACTTGTCCAAGTGACTGTTAACTTTGTCCCTGATTATCGTTTCTAAAACCTTCGCTACTTTCTTCCCCAGTTTGCTGTGTTTCTGGCCCTCTAAGCAACTGCAGCCCTTTAAATGCTGCAACTGTGCTCCATTTCCCTCACTCCCAGTGGTAGTAAACCAGTCAGGAGCAGGAAGACCCGTTTCTAAAATGAGTCCCTCCCCCCACCCCACAGTAACGTTAGCTGTGGTGTCACATTTGCAGGTGAAAGTCCTGCCCTACTGCTGTTCCAGAGGGCGGAGGAAATTCTGGTCCGTAGAGTATATTGATTTTCAGAAGGTATTCAGTAAGGTATGTCACAGCAGGTTTGTTACAAAACTTCAGCCATATTGGGAAAGGAAATTTAGCAGCATAGATAGCAAGTTGGTTGATGGACAGCAAACCAAAGAGTTAGGGTAAATGGGTGTTGGTCAGATTGGAGAAGGATTGGAAGCGGTGTAGCCTGGGGTCAGTACAGTGTCAACTTTTGTTATGCATTGAAATACACAGCAGTTACAACACAGAAACAGGCCATTCAGCCCTACCAGTCCATGTCGGCCTTTCCTTCATCCCCCTCTCCAATCTAATCTCCAATGTTGACAGTTTCTGCCTCAGCCACTAACCCTGGGAGTGAATCCCACGGCCTCACAACTCTCCGTGTGAAGAAGTCTCTCCTGCCCTCGGTTCTAAATCTCTGACATTTAATCTTGTATCTGTGGCTCTTTGTTCTAGACCCTCTACTGGATACAGTCTGCTTCTATCCACCCTGTCCCATCCTTACAGAATTTTACACACCTCGATCATATCACCCTGTAATCTGCATTGTTCTAACAAAACAATCCAATTTTTCAAGTCTTTCTTCATATTTGTATTCCTTCATACCAGACAACATCCTCGTGAATCTGTGCTGTACTGTCTCTAATGCCTCAATATCCTTCCTATACTGAGGAGTCCACTACTGCACATGGTATTCTAACTGAGGTTTTATATAGGCTTATCATTGCCTCTTGGCTTTTACATTCTATTGTCCTTGGTACAAATGGATGGTTTGGACTTGGATATAGGGAATACAACCTTGGAATTTGCTGATGACATAACCGAGGGCTGACAAACAGTGAGGAGGACAGTAAAAGACTTCAGGAGGTCATAGGTAGTTAGTGGAATGGGCACTTGGGACAGATACAATTTAATGTGGAGAGGTGTGAGGCAATACATTTTATAGGATCATAGAATGGTTACAGCACAGAAGGAGGCCATTTGGCCCGTCGAGCCCGTGCCAGCTCTCTGCAAGAGCACTTCAGCTAGTCCCACTCCCCGCCCTTTCCCCATAGCCCAGCAAATTTTTTTCCTTCAGGTACTTATCCAACTCCCTTTTGAAAACCACGATTGAATCTGCCTCCACCACCCTTTCAGGCAGTGTATTCCAGATCATAGCCACTCGCTGCGTAAAACAGTTTTTTCTTATGTTGCCTTTGGTTCTTCTACCAATCACCTTAAATCTGTGCCTTCTGGTTTTCGACCCTTCCACCAATGGGAACAGTTTCCCTCTATCTACTCTGTCTAGACCCCTCATGATTTTGAACACCTCTATCAAATCTCCTCTCAACCTTCTCTGCTCCAAGGAGAACATCCCCAGCTTCTCCAGTCTCTCCACATAACTGAAGACCCTCATCCCTGGAATCATTCTCATAAATCTTTTCTGCACCCTCTCTAAGGATTTCACATCCTTCCTGAAGTGCAGTGCCCAGAATTGGACACAATACTCCAATTAAGGCCCAACCAGTGTTTTATAAAGGTTCATCATAATTTTCACGCTTTTGTACTCTATGCCACTATTCATAAATTTTGACTTCACCTGACGAAGGAGCAGCACTCCGAAAGTTTGTGATTTCAAATAAAGCTGTTGGACTACAACCTGGTGTTGTGCGACTTCTCACACTATTCATAAAGCCCAGGATCCAGTATGCTTTTTTAACTGTTTTCTCATCCTGCCCTGCCACCTTCAATGATTTGTGCATATATACCCCCAGGTCTCTCTGTTCATGCACCCTCTTTAGGATTGTACCCTTCAGTTTATATTGTCTCTCCTCGTTCTTCCTACCAAAATGTATCACTTCGCACTTTTCTGCGTTAAAATTCATCTGCCACGTATCCGCCCATTTCACCAGCCTATCTATGTCTTCTTGAAGTCTATCACTATCCTCTTCACCGTTTACTACTTTGGGAGATAAAACAAAGAATAGGCATAAACACTCAGTGAAACTATGGGTTGAGATGCTTTCTGACTTTTTTTTTTAAATAAGGGACTGGATAATGAAGACCATGACAAACTATTTCACCTTGTCAAGAAGGTGGAAGCAGAGTACACGGTCTGCGTTTGAAGGGGGGTATTCTAAACTAATCTGTGGAAACATTGGCCTAGAAATCGCTTACCTTAGTGTCGGCCAGTAACGCTGGTTTCCTTGAAAAAAATGGCGGCCACCTCGCTCCAGCCACTTCCGGCACAGGACACGGCGGCCGCCATTTTGGGAAGAGCCATAGTATAGTGCTGCTGTTGACAGTGCTGGCCTCTGAAATGTAAATTAGCAGATCGTGACATCAATCGGCGTGCAACGCCTTACTTAACGCCGTGACTGCTAACTTGGACATTTTTGCTCATCCTAACGTCGGGTCCGAAGCACGCACAGGAAAGCCTGTGTGAAGTAGGACAAATCCAACCCAGCCAATTACCACCCCATCAGTCTACTCTCAATCATCAGCAAAGTGATGAAAGGGGTCGTCGACAGTGCTATCAAGCGGCACTTACTCACCAATAACCTGCTCACTGATATAAAAACAGAAAATGCTGGAAATACTCAGGTCAGGCAGCATCTGTGGAGAGAGAAACAGAGTTAACGTTTCAGGTCGAAGACCCTTCGTCAGAACTAGAAAAAGCTGGAGATGGAACAGGTTTTTAAGCAAGTGTAGGGGCAGGGAAAGGGGGGAGGGGAGGAAAGAACAAAGGGGAAGGTCTGTGATAGGGTGGAAGGCAGGAGAGATTAAGAGACATTTAGAGATGGTGCAAGGCAAAAGGAGATGGTAATGGGACAAGTTAAGAAACAAAAGATGGCTCTAGATGAAGTGTAGATGGCAGAATTGAAACGTTAACTCTGTTTCTCTCTCTCTCCACAGATGCTGCCTGACCTGCTGAGTAATTCCAGCATTTTCTGTTTTTATTTCAGATTTCCAGCATCCGCAGTATTTTGCTTTTGCATTAGTGTGTAATTCACTGCTCACTGATGCCCAGTTTGGGTTCCGCCAGGACCACTCGCCTCCCGACCTCATTACAGCCTTGGTCCAAACATAGACAAAGTAGCTGAATTCCAGAGGTGAGGTGAGAGTGACTGCCCTCGACATCAAGGCAGCATTTGACCGAGTGTGGCATCAAGGAGCCCTCGTAAAACTGAAGTCAATGGGAATCGGGGGGGGAAACGCTCCATGGCTGGAGTCATACCTAGCACGAATGGTTGTGGTGGTTGAAGGTCAATCATCACAGCCCCAGGACATCGCTGCAGGAGTTCCTCAGGGCAGTGTCCTAGGCCCAACCATTTTTAGCTGCTTCATCAATGACCTTCCCTCCAACATAAGGTCAGAAATGGGGATGTTCGCTGACGACTGCACAGTGTTCAGTGCCATTCCCAACTCCTCAGATAATAAAGCAGTCCATGCCCGCATGCAACAAGAGCTGGACGACGTTCAGGCTTGGGCTGATAAGTGGCAGGTAACATTTGTGCCACAGAAGTGCCAGGCAATGACTATCTCCAACAAAAATGAGAAGTCGCACAACACCAGGTTATAGTCCAACAGATTTATTTAATTTTACAAGCTTTCGAAGCAGTTCGCTCCTTCGTCAGGTAAGTTAGCAATGAGAGAATCTCCCAGAATTCACAATTTAAACCCAGACAAAATCTATTCACATTATTCCCTACAACAAAGAGCACAGCCAAGACAATGAGATGTGTCCCAGGGGGTCCAACGTGTCAAACCACCTGCTGGCTGCATATCCTGTCAATTTGTGTTCTTGTGTTAGCCTTTTTAAAAAAAAAAAACACCTGGGAAGACCGGCCATGATGTCAAGTCACGTTCTGTATCGTGACATGAACCCGATATCGCGATTGAGGCCATCCTCATGAGTGCGGAACTTGGCTATCAGTTTCTGCTCTATGATTTTGCGCTGTCGTGTATCTCGAAGGCCGCCTTGGAGAACGCTTACCCGCAGATCCGAGTGTGACACATCTCATTGTCTTGGCTGTGCTCTTTGTTGTAGGGAATAATGTGAATAGATTTTGTCTGGGTTTAAATTGTGAATTCTGGGAGATTCTCTCATTGCTAACTTACCTGACGAAGGAGCGAACTGCTTCGAAAGCTTGTAAAATTAAATAAATCTGTTGGACTATAACCTGGTGTTGTGCGACTTCTCATTTTTGTCCACCCCAGTCCAACGCCGGCATCTCCACATCATTATCTCCAACAAGCGAGAGTCTAATCACCTCCCCTTGACATTCAACGGCATTACCATCGCCGAATCCCCCACCATCAACATCCTGGGGGTCACCATTGACCAGAATCTTAACTGGACCAGCCACATAAATACTGTGGCAACAAGAGCAGGTCAGAGGCTAGGTATTCTGCGGCGAGTGTCTCACCTCCTGACTCCCCAAAGCCTTTCCACCATCTACAAAGCACAAGTCAGGAGTGCGATGGAATACTCTCCACTTGCCTGGATGAGTGCAGCTCCAACAACACTCAAGAAGCTCGACACCATTCAGGACAAAGTAGCCCGCTTGATTGGCACCCCATCCACCACCTTAAACATTCAATCCCTCCACCACTGGCGTACCGTGGCTGCAGTGTGTATCATCTGCAAGATGCACTGCAGCAACTCGCCAAGGCTTCTTCGGCAGCACCTCCCAAACCTGTGACCTCTTCCACCTAGAAGGACAAGGGCAGAAGGCACATGGGAACACCACCACCTCCAAGTTCCCTCCAAGTCACACACCATCCTGACTTGGAAGTATATCGCCAATCCTTCATCGTCGCTGGGTCAAAATCCTGGAACTCCCTCCCTAACAGCACTGTGGGAGGACTTTCACCACACGGACTGCAGCAGTTCAAGAAGGCGGCTCACCACCACCTTCTCAAGGGCAATTAGGGATGGGCAATAAATGCTGGCCTTGCCAAAGACGCTCACATCCCATAAACAAATAAAAAACAACAAGCCCTGCAGAGATGCTGTCAGCGCTTCTTAAAGGGACACACACATCTTTCAGCTAAGTTTGGATTTAAGTTTTTGGACTTTTTTTAAAATATTTTATTTAAGTAGTGGCTTGGTGCATTAAATGTTGAAAGTTTTTAAAGTGTGAAGGGAGTGCTGCTGGATGCTTGCAAGGCTTTGGATGGCAAAGGAGCGCCTCCGAGAAGACAAAAAATGCTGGAAATACTCAGCAGGTCAGGCAACATCCGTGGAGAGAGAAACAAAGTTAACATCTCAGGTCGAGATGCTGCCTGACCTGCTGAGTATATCCAGCATTTTCTGCTTTTATTTCAAATTTCCAGCATCCGCTTGCAGAGGGTAGAGGAAGATGCAGAAAAGGAGAAAGCAGAAGGAATGATGCATCCCAGACAGCCCCTTTCTGGCCGGGATATGCGGGATGGAATCATCCGCCTGCAGTACCAGTGACCACAAACCCAATTCCCCTTTCAACTTTTATCCCACACCTTACCTTCCCTCTGTTACTGACCATCACAGCGTCCGCTTGGCCACAATGCTGAAATAAAAGCCACCACAAAGCAAACTTTCCAATCCAACTTTATACATCAATCCATCCAATATGACATCAAGAAATCACCCTTGTGCATTCCTTTAGTGACTACCTTGTGTGTGCCTTTGCCTATCCTACTGATGTCACACAGTGCTACCGCAGTGCAGCATGGCTGGTGGAAGCCTCCTGACTTTCAGTGGGGGACACTGCAAATGGGCTTGCAGGATGACCTCGAGGAGCTGGGGCTGGGAGTGTCAAATCAAGTGACGGTGTTTCTTCTTCTTCTTCCTCTTCACTCTCCTCTCCCTCTTCTTGATCAACCATTGGCTGGGCAGGCTGCATTTCTTCAGTGTGTGAAATGAGGAAGGCACAAGGATAGAGTTGTGGTGAGGGGAGGGCGGGAAAGCAAGAGCTGCATGTTTACACCATGCGCACCTTGTAAATCAGAATATATTGTGGGATGAGGGGGAAGTGAGATGTAAGAAGTAGGATAACGAATGAGGATAGGAGCACCTTGTATCCTTTCAGCCCCGCCGCTGGCCAAGGGCTAAGCCATGCCCCTGCCAAGTATGGCCAGCACCTTCTACTCCAAGGGGGTGAGGTGAATCTAGGAATAGGAGGTGTGCCTCGTGTTCGGTACAGATTGTTAGCAGGTGAGTGATGGGGGTGCGGTGAGGGGGTGGTCATGCAATGAGCAGTGTGTGAGGCTAGTGCTGTAGTTGGTAGGAGACGGCTTTTGAAGATGCATTCATTGACCTTGACCACTGGTCTGGGGTCATGAAGCTTCTTTGGGCACTGGAGCCAGATCATGGAGGTGACACTGTTGGCAGTGACGGCCTCGGTGATCTGGTCCCACATCATTCTTTCTGGAGAGCTTCCTGGACCCTCTGAGTAGAGGACCACTCTTGCAGTGTTGACCCAATGCACGAAGTTGGAGTGCTACGTGCAAGACCCTGGGTGTCTCTTCCCTGGCTTGCAGAGCCATTTGTATTAGTGTTGAAGTACTTTTGCCATTTCTTTACGTCAGCTTTCTCATGGAATGCACATCCTGTGCTATGTGGGAAATCCAGGACGGTTCCCGTGTCCTGGACAACCACGTGTGCAGGAAGTGTCGTCGGCTGGAGGAGCTCCAGCTCCAGGTTTCGGAGCTTGAGCAACAGCTGGTGTCACTGCGGTGTATCCGTGAGGCTGAGAGCTTCGTGGATAACACGTTTCAGGAGGTGGTCACCCCGCAGCATAAGAGTGTGCAGGCAGAAAGGGAATGGGTCACCATCAGACAGACAAGGAGGACCAGGCAGGTAGTGCAGGAGTCCGCTGAGTGCATCTCGCTCTCCAACCAGTATATACTGGTGAGGGCGATGGTTCCTCTGCGGAGTACAGCCAGAGCCAAGTCCACGGCACCACAGGAGGCTCAGCTGTACAGGGGGAGTGGAGGAAGATAGGGAAACCAATAGTGGTAGGGGATTTGATAGCTAGGGGAACAGACAAGCATTTCTGCAGCTGCAGATATGATTCCAGAATGGTTTGTTGCCTCCCTGGTGCCAGGGTCAAAGATCTCACTGAGCGGCTGCAGAACATTCTGAGGGGGGAGGGTGAACAGCCAGAGGTCGTGGTCCATATCGGTACCAATGACATAGATAGAAAGAGGGATGAAGTCCTGCAGGCAGATTTTAGGGAGCTAGGAAAGAGATTAAAAAGCAGGACCTGAAAGGTAGTAATCTCTGGATTACTCCCAGTGCCACGAGCTAGTGAGTATAGAAATAGGAGGATAGAGCAGAAGAATGTGTGGCTGGAGAAATGGTGCCGGACAGAGGGCTTTAGATTCCCGGGACATTGGGACCAGTTCTGGGGGACGTGGCACCTGTACAGGCTGGATGGGTTGCACCTCAATAGGGCCAGAACCAATATCCTCATGGTGGGGGTTGCTGGTGCTGTTGGGGAGGGTTTAAACCAACTTGGCAGGGGGATGGGCACCAGGATGTAGCAACAGAAAGGAGAAACAAAGTGCACAAAGGACAGGGTGAGACAGATAGCACTAGAGTAAGAGATAGTACGGTATTAGGTGGGGGTCAGACTAAGAGAGAATACAAGCAGGTCCAAGACAGGTTTACAGTGCATGTGTGTAAACGCACAAAGTGTGGTAAATAAGGTCGGTGAGCTACAGGCGCAAATAGCCACATGGGAATATGAGGTCGTGGCGATAACGGAGACCTGGCTCATAGTATCATAAGGTTTAGATTAGCTATGGAAAAGGACAGAGAGCAGTCTAGAGTAAAAATACTTATTTGGAGGAAGGCAAATTTCAGTGGGTTGAGAACAGATCTGGCCCAGGTAAATTGGAATCAAAGATTGGCAGGCAAAACTGTAATCGAACAATGGGCTGCCTTTAAAGAGGAGATGGTTCGGGTACAGTCGAGGTACATTCCCACCAGGGGGAAAGGCAGGGCAACTAAAGCCAGAGCTTCCTGGATGACGAAAGAGCTAGAGAGTAAGATGAAGCAGAAAAAGAGCGTGTATGACAGATGTCAGGTTGAGAATACAAGTGAGAATCAGGCTGAATATAGAAAGTTCAGAGGGGAAGTGGAAAAGAAAATAAGAGGGGCAAAGAGAGTATGAGAATAGATTGGCATCTAACATAAAAGAGAATGCAAATGTCTTCTATAGGCATATAAATAGTAAACGGGTAGTAAGAGGAGGGGTGGAGCCAATTAGGGACCAAAAAGAAGACCTACACATGGAGGCAGAGGGCATGGCTGAGGTACTAAATGAGTACTTTACATCGGTCTTCACCAAAGAAGAAGGTGCTGCCAAAGTCAAAGTGAAAGAGGAGGTAGTGGAGATACTGGATGAGATAAATTTTGATACAGAGGAGGTACTAGAAAGGCCGTCTGAACTTAAAGTTAATAAGTCACCAGGACCGAATGGGATGCATCCTAGGTTGCTGAGGGAGGTTAAGGAGGAAATCGCAAAGGTACTGGCCATAATCTTCCAATTCTCCTCAGATACGGGTGTGGTGCCAGAGGACTGGAGAATTGCAAATGTTACACCCTTGTTCAAAAAAGGGTGAAAGGATAAACCCAGCAACTACAGGCCAATCAGTTTAACCTCGGTAGTGGGGAAGCTTTTGGAAACGATAATCAGGAACAAAGTTAACAGTCACTTGAAAAAGTGTGGATTAATTAAGGAAAGCCAGCACAGATTTGTTAAAGGCAAATCGTGTTTAACCAACTTGATCGAGATTTTTGATGAGGTAACAGGAAGGAGTCAGCAGCCCCGGAGAAGGCAGAGGATAAAGAGCGCGGGAGGCTGAGGACAGTGGGCCTGAAAGGAGTCAGCAGCCCCAGAGAAGGCAGAGGATAATTCAGAGCAGCTGAAGACAGTTAATTAGGGAAAATAGGCCTATAAAAACAGGCTTCGCAGTGCGGTTTGCACAGAGTGCTGAGAGTTGGGTGAGTGAGGAGTGGAAGGAGGAGCTCCCTTGCTTTCTCTAACTTTTCACTCTGTAGGAATTGATTCTCACTTCACACCCAGGAAAGAGTCGGAGAGCGGGAGCAGTCAAACAACGAAACTGCAAAACTGACGTCAAAACCAGGGAAGGACCTGATTGGTAAGTAGGACCTGGTGAGTATTTCAACAGTCCAGTCTTTAAAGTAAAACTAAGATCTCTAGTTTAGATTAAGTAGTGTTTAAAGTGAAGTAAGTTCCCTAGTGTATTTAATATTCTTTAATTTAGAGGAAGTAAAGGGAGTAAATTAAGGGTAGGAAATGGCAGGGCAGCTCGGCAGCGTGGAGTACTCCTCCTGTGCAATGTGGGAAGTCAGGGACACTTTTGGTGTCCAGGGCGAACACGTGTGCAGGAAATGTCTCCAGCTGCAGCTACTCGAAATCCGCGTTTCAGATCTGGAAACATAGAAACATAGAAGATAGGAGCAGGAGTAGGCCATTCGGCCCCTCGAGCCTGCTCCGCCATTCAATGAGATCATGGCTGATCATCCAAACTCAGTACCCTGTACCTGCCTTCTCCCCATATCCCTTGATACCTTTAAGAAATATATCTAACTCATTCTTGAATATATTTAATGACTTGGCCTCAACTACCTTCTGTGGTAGAGAATTCCACAGGTTCACCACTCTCTGGGTGAAGAAATTCCTCCTCATTTCTGTCCTAAATGGCTTACCCCTTATCCTTAGATTATAACCGCTGGTTCTGGACTCTCCGACCATCAGGAACATTCTTCCTGCATCTAGTTTGTCCAGACCTGTCAGAATATTATATGTTTCGATGAGATCCCCTCTCATTCTTCTATACTCCAGCGAGTATAAGCCCAATCGACCCAATCTCTCCTCATATGTCATTCCTGCCATCCCAGGTATCAGCCTTGTGAATCTTTGCTGAACTCCTTCCATGGCAAGAACATCCTTCCTCAGATAAGGCGACCAAAACTGCACACAGTACTCAAGGTGTGGTCTCACCAAGGCCCTGTACAACTGCAGCAGGACATCCCTGTTCCTATAATCAAACCCTTTCGCTATGAAGGCCAACATACCATTTGCCTTCTTCACCGCCTGCTGCACCTGCATGCTTACTTTCAGCGACTGGTGCACAAGGACACCCAGGTCTCGTTGCACTTCCCCTTCTCCCAATCTATTGCCATTCAGATAATCTGCCTTTCTGTTTTTGACACCAAAGTGGATAACCTTGCACTTATCCACGTTCTATTGCATCTGCCACGCTTCTGCCCACTCACCCAACCTGTCCAGATCATCCTGGAGTTTCTCGGTATCCTCCTCGCAGCACACACTCCCACCCAGCTTTGTGTCATCTGCAAACTTGGAGATATTACATTTAGTTCCCTTATCTAGATCATTAATGTATATTGTGAATAGCTGGGGTCCAAGGACCGATCCCTGCGGTACCCCACTAGTCACTGCTTGCCACTCGGAAAAAGACCCATTAATTCCTACTCTCTGCTTTCTGTCCGCCAACCAATTCTCTATCCAAGTCAATACCTTGCCCCCAATCCCATGTGCCTTAACTTTACACGCTAATCTCTTATGCGGGACCTTATCGAAAGCCTTTTGAAAGTCCAAATACACCACATCTACTGGTTCTCCCTTATCTATTTTCCCAGTTACATCCTCAAAAAATTCCAGTAGATTAGTCAAGCACGATTTACCTTTTGTAAATCCATGTTGACTTTGTCCGATCCTGTCACTGTTTTCCAACTGCTCAGCTATTACATCCTTTATAATGGACTCTAGCATTTTCCCCACTACCGATGTCAGGCTTACCGGTCTGTAATTCCTCGCTTTCTCTCTACCACCCTTTTTGAATAGTGGGGTAACATTAGCTACCCTCCAATCCATGGGTACAGTTCCAGATTCCATCGAATGATGGAAGATGATCAGCAATGCATCTACTATTTCTAGGGCCACTTCCTTAAGTACCTTAGGATGTAGATTATCAGGCCCTGGGGATTTATCGGCCTTCAATCCCGTCAATTTCCCCAACACCATTTCCCTGCAAATACTGATTTCTTTCAGTTCCTCCCTTTCATCAGACCGTATATTCTCCAACATCTCTGGGAGGTTATTTGTGTCCTCTTTTGTGAAGACAGATCCAAAATATGCATTTAATTGGGCTGCCATTTCTTTGTTCCCCATTATAACTTCCCCTGATTCTGACTGCAAGGGACCTACACTTGATTTCACTAATTTTTTCTCTTCACATATCTATAAAAGCTCTTACAGTCAGTTTTTATGTTCCCAGCAAGCTTACTTTCATATTCTATTTTCCCCTTCTTAATTAATCCCTTTGTCCTCCTTTGTTGACTCCTAAACTGCTCCCAATCCTCAGGGCTACCGCTTTTTCTGGCCAATTTATATGCCCTCTCCTTGGATCTTATGCTATCCCTAATTTCCCTTGTTAGCCACAGTTGAGTCACCCTTTTTGTTTTATTCTTATGCCACACTGGGATGAACAAATTCTGTAGTTCATCCATGCAGTCTTTGAATGTTTGCCATTGCCTATCCACCGTCAACCCCTTGAGTGACATTCCCCAATCAATCCTACCCAATTCGCGCCTCATACCATCGGAGTTTCCTTTATTTAAATTCAGGACCCTAGTCTCTGATTCAACTACTTCACTCTCCATCCTAATGAAGAATTCTATCATATTATGATCACTCTGACCCAAGGGGCCTCGTACAACAAGATTGCTAATTAATCCTTTCTCGTTACATAATACCCAGTCTAAGATGGCCTGATCTCTGGTTGGTTCCTCGACATATTGTTCCAGAAAACCATCTCGTAAACATTCTAGGAATTCCTCCTCCACAGTATTTTTACTAATTTGGTTAGCCCAATCTATATGTAAATTAAAGTCACCCATGATGACTGCTGTGCCCTTACTGCATGCTTCTGTAATTTCCCTTTTAATGCCGTCCCCAACCTCCGTATTACTGTTTGGAGGTCTATATACCACTCCCACTAACGTTTTCTGCCCCTTGTTATTTCTCAGTTCTACCCATACAGATTCCGCATCATCAGAGCTAATATCCTTCCTTTCAATTGTGTTAATCCCCTCTTCAACCAACAATGCTACCCCACCTCCCTTTCTTTTTTGCCTATCTTTCCTAAATATTGAATAACCCTGTATGTTGATTTCCCAGCCTTGGCCACCCTGGAGCCATGTTTCTGTAATCCCAATCAAATCGTATTCATTTACCTCTATTTGCGCAGCTAATTCATCCACCTTGTTCCGAATGCTCCTTGCATTAAGACACAAAGCCTTCAGGCTTGTTTTTTTAACGCTCTCAGACCTATATGAATTATTATTTACTGTGACCATGTTTGATTTAAACCGTTGAGTTCTTTGCCTTCTACTTTTGTTTTTCTCCTTCCTGTCTTTAGCTTTTATCCTTGTTTCCCTTTCCTCTGTCTCCCTGCTCAGGTTCCCCACCCCCTGCCATTTTAGTTTAAACCCTCCCCAACAGCACTAGCAAACACTCCCCCTTGGACATCAGTCCCGGCCCTGCCCAGGTGCAGACCGTCCGGTTTGTACTGGTCCCACCTCCCCCAGAACCGGTTCCAATGTCCAAGGAATTTGAATCCCTCCCCCTTGCACCATTCCTCTAGCCACGTATTCATTTGAAATATCCTCCTATTTCTACTGACTAGCACGTGGCACTGGTAGCAATCCTCAGATTACTACCTTTGAGGTCCTCTTTTTTAATTTACCTCCTAACTCCCTATATTCTGCTTTTAGGACCTCATCCCCTTTTTTACCTATATCGTTGATGCCTATGTGCACCACGACAACTGGCTGTTCGCCCTCCCCCTCCAAAATGTTATGTAGCCGCTCCGAGACGTCCTTGACCCTTGCACCAGGGAGGCAACACACCATCCTGGAGTCTCATTTGCGGCCGCAGAAACGCCTATCTATTCCCCTTACAATTGAATCCCCTATCACTATAGCTCTTCCACTCTTTTTCCTCCCAGCCTGTGCAGCAGAGCCACCCATGGTGCCAGGAAGTTGGCTGCTGCCGCCTTCCCCTGATAAGTCATCCCCCCCAACAGCATCCAAAGTGGTATATCTGTTTGAGAGGGGGATGGCCACAGGGGACCCCTGCACTACCTGCCTGCACCTCTTACTCTGCCTGGTGGTCACCCATTCACTTCCTGCCTATACACCCTTTACCTGCGGTGTGATCAACTCGCTAAACGTGTTATCCACGACGTTCTCAGCATCGCGAATGCTCCAATATGCATCCATCCGCAGCTCCAGCGCTGCAATGCGGTCCGTCAGTAGCTGCAGCTGGATACATTTCCCACACATATGGTCGTCCGGGATACAGGAAGTGTCCCTGATTTCCCACATATAGCAGGAGGAGCATATCACGGCGCCGAGCTCTCCTGCCATGACTTACCCTTTAATTAAACTAATTGAATCCCACCAATTTCACTTCAATTAAATGATATACTCAAGGGCCCTTGCTTAACAGCAGACACCGCTACACCACAGCAGCTGGAGTCACTGTGGAGCATCCACAAGGCTGAGATCTACGTGGATAGCACGTTTAACGAGGTGGTCACACCGCAGGGAAAGAGTGCACAGGCAGACAGGGAATGGGTGACCGCCAGACAGAGTAAAAGAACTAGGAAGGTAGTGCAGGAGTCCCCTGGGTCCATCTCCCTCTCCGACAGATTTTCCGTTTTGGATACTGCTGGGGGAGATGGTTTCTCAGGGGAATGCAGCAATAGCCAAGTCCGTGGCACTACGAGTGGGTCAGCTGCACAGGAGAGGAGGAAAACGAGTGGGAGAGCAATAGTGATAGGGGATTCTATCGTAAGGGGAACAAACAGACGTTTCTGTGGATGCAGGCGTGACTCCAGGATGGTATGTTGCCTCCCTGGTGCCAGGGTCAAGGATGTCACTGAGTGGCTGCAGGGTATTCTGAAGGGGGGTGAACAGCCAGAGATCGTGGTTCATATCGGTACCAACGACAGAGGGACGAGGTCCTGCAAGCAGAATATAGGGAGCATTAAAAAGCAGGACCTCAAAGGTAGTAATCTCAGGATTACTCCCAGCGCCACGTGCTAGTGAGAGCAGAAATAGGAGAATAGACCAGATGAATGCATGGCTGTAGAGATGGTGTAGGAGGGAGGGATTTAAATTCCTGAGGCATTGGGACCGATTCTGGGGAAGGTGGGACCTGTACAAGCTGGATGGGTTACACCTCGGCAGAACCGGGACCAATATCCTCGCAGGGGGGTTTGCTAGTGCTGTTGGGAAGGATTTGAACTAGTTTGTCAGGGGGCTGGGAACCTAAGTGTGGGCCCAGAACAGAGAGAAACAAAGCTGGAAGTGCAAGTTAGAAAAGTAGTCAGCAAAACTAGTAGGGAGCAGAAACAAAGGCCAACAGTAAAGAGGGTCAAAGTGCAGAAAAATATTAAACAGGCAAAGTTGAAGGTACTTTATCTAAATGCAAGTAGCATTCGCAACAAGGTGGATGAATTAATGGCATTAATAGAAGTAAATGGGTATGATGTAATTGCCATTACAGAGACATGGTTGCAGGGTAACCAAAGCTGGGAACTGAATGTTCCAGGGTAGTCAACATTTAGGAAGGACAGACAAAAAGGAAAAGGAGGTGGTGTAGCGCTGTTAATAAGGGATGAGATCGGTACGGTAGAGATAAAAGATCTTGGATCGGCAGATAGTGATGTAGAACTGGAATCCATTTGGGTGGAGCTAAGAAACAGCAAAGGGCGGAAAACATTGGTGGGAGTTGTGTATAGGCCACCAAACAGTAATGGTAATGTAGGGCACAGTATCAATCAAGAAATTAGAAGTGCATGTAACAAGGGCAATACAGTAATCATGAAGGACTTTAATCTACATATTGACTGGGCAAATCAAATTACCACTAATGGTGTGGAGGACGAATTCTTGGAATGCATGCGAGATGGTTTCCTGGATCAGTATGTGGAGGAACCAACCAGGGAACAGGCTATTCTGGATCTGGTACTTTGTAATGAGAAAGGGCTAATCAATAATCTTGTGGTAAAGGGGCCTTTTGGGACAAGTGACCATAATATGATTGAATTTTACATTAAGTTTGAGAGTGATGTAGTCCAATCTGAAACTAAGGTCTTCAATCTAAACAGAGGAAGCTACAAGGGTATGAGGGACAAGTTGGCCATGGTAGATTGGGAGACTACACTAAAAGGTATGAAGGTGGACATACAATGGCTAACATTCAAGGAAATAATGCATAATTTGCAACAAACAAATATTCCTCTAGGGCATAAAAACCCAAAAGGAAAAGTGATCCAACCATGGCTAACAAAAGAAATTAAAGCTAGTATTAAGTCAAAGGAGGAAGCTTATAAAGTTGCCAGAAAAAGCAGTCAGCCTGAGGATTGGGATCTTTTTAGAAATCAGCAAAGGGGGACCAAGAAGTTGATAAAGAAAGGGAAAATGGAATATGAGCACAAACTAGCCAAAAATGTAAAAGCTTCTATAGGTATGTGAAAAGGAAAAGACTGGCGAAGGTAAATGTAGGTCCTTTACAGTCAGAGACGGGAGAATTTATAATGGGGAATGAGGAAATGGCTGAGAAATTAAATAAATACTTTGTTTCTGTCTTCACGGAGGAAGACACAAAAAACCTCCCAGAAATGGGAGAAAACCAAGGGTGTGACGAGAATGAGGAACTTAAAGAAATTATTATTAGTAAAAAAACAGTACTCGCAAAATTAATGGGACTAAAAGTCGATAAATCCCAAGGACCGGATGACCTACATCCTAGGGTTTTGAAAGAGGTGGCCATTGGGATAGTGGACGCATTGGTTGTCATCTTCCAAAATTCTATAGATTCTGGAACGGTTCCTGCAGATTGGAGGATAGCAAATGTAACCCCGCTATTTAAGAAAGGAGGGAGAGAGAAAACGGGAAACTACAGACCTGTTTGCCTCACATCAGTAGTTGGGAAAATGCTGGAATCTATTATAAAGGATGCAATAACTGGGCACTTCGAAACTAATAGTAAGATTGGGCAGAGTCAACATGGATTTATGAAAAGGAAATCCTGTTTGACAAACCTATTGGAGTTCTTTGAGGATGTAAGTAGTGGAGTAGACAAAGGGGAACCGGTAGATGTGGTGTATCTGGATTTTCAGAAGGCCTTCGAAGAGGATGTGAAGAGGCTTCAAGGGGATCTCGACAGGCTCAGTGAGTGGGCGAGAACATGGCAGATGGAATATAATGTGGATAGATGTGAAGTTATCCACTTTGGTAGAAAAAACAGAAAGGCAGAATATTTCCTAAATGATGAATGATTGGGGAATGCAGATGCTCAAAGGGTCTTGGGTGTCCTTGTACATGAGTCACTGAAAGTGAATGTGCAGGTGCAGCAAGCCATTAGGAAGGCAAATGGTATGCTGGCCTTCATTACAAGAGGATTTGAGTACAGGAGTAAAGAAGTCTTAATCCAATTATATAGGCCCTTGGTGAGACCACACCTGGAGTACGGTGTACAATTTTGGTCACCTTACCTAAGGAAGGATATACTTGCCATATAGGGAGTGCAACGAAGGTTCACGAGATTGATTCCTGGGATGACGGGACTGTCGTATGAGAAGAGATTGAGTAAACTAGGCCTGTATTCTCTTGAAGAATGAGAGGAGATCTCATTGAAGCATACAAAATTATTACAGGGCTTGATAGGATGGATGCTGGGAGAATGTTTCCCTTGGCTGCGGAGTCTCGACCCAGGGACCACAGCCTCAGGATAAAGGGTAGGCCATTCAGGACTGAGATGAGAAGAAATTTCTTCACAGAGGGTGGTGAATCTTTGAAATTCTCTACCCCAGAGGGCTGTGGAGGCTCAGTCATTGGGTATATTCAAAACAGAAGTCGATAGATTTCTGACTAGTAAGGGCATCAAGGGATATGGCGATAGGGCCGGTGAATGGAGTTGAGGCAGAAGATCAGCCATGATCTCATTGAATGGCGGAGCAGGCTCGCAGGGCCGAATGGCCTACTCCTTCTCCTGTTTCTTATGTTCTTAACAGAGGGGGTTGATGAGGGCAATGTGGTTGATGTGGTGTGTATGGACTTCCAAAAGGCGTTTGATAAAGTGCCACATAATAGGCTTGCCAGCAAATTTGAAGCCAATGGAATAAAAGGGACAGTGGCAGCTTAGATACGGAATTGGCTAAGTGACAGGAAAGAGAGAGTAGTGGTGAACGGTTGTTTTTTGGACTGGAGTAAGGTATACAGTGGTGTTCCCCAGGGGCTGGTACTAGGACCACTGCTTTTCTTGATATATATTAATGACTTAGACTTGGGAGTACAGGGCATAATTTCAAAATTTGCAAATGACACAAAACTTGGAAGTATAGTGAACAGTGAGGAGGATAGTGATAGACTTCAGGAAGACATAGACAGGCTGGTGAACTACGTGGACACGTGGCAGATGAAATTTAACGCAGAAAAGTGTGAAATGATACATTTTGGTAGTAAGAACGAGGAGAGGCAATATAAACTAAAGGGTACAAATCTAAAACGGGTGCATGAACCTGGGGGTATACGTGAACAAATCATTGAAGATGACAGGGCAGGTTGAGAAAGTGATTGAAAAAGCATACAGGATACTGGATTTCATAGTGGGAATGGTAGCACAGTGGTTATGTTACTGAGCTCATAATCCAGAGGCCTGGACTAATGATCCAGAGACGTGAGTTCAAATCCCGCCACAGCAGCTGGGGAATTTAAATTCAGTTAATTAAATAAATCTGGAATAAAAAGCTAATATCAGTAATGGTGACCATGAAACTATCGGATTGTCGTAAAAACCCATCTGGTTCACTAATGTCCTTTAGGGAAGAAAATCTGCCGTCCTTACCCGGTCTGGCCGATATGTGACTCCAGACCCACAGCAATGTGGTTGACTATGAACTGAAATGGCCCAGCGAGATACTCAGTTGTGAAAAACAAGAAGAAAAAAACCAGACAGACCACCCGGCATTGACCTCGGCACAGGCTACGGACACGACAACGATCCAGACGACCCTGCAATGTCCTCCTCACCAACATCTGGGGAATGTGCCAAAATTGGGAGAGCTGTCCCACAGACTAGTCAAGCAACAGCCTGACATAGTCATACTCACAGAATCATACCTTTCAGCCAATGTCCCAAACTCCTACATCACCATCCCTGCGTATGTCCTGTCCCACCAGCAGGACAGACCCACCAGGGGTGGTGGCACAGTGGTATACAATCGGGCAGGAGTGGCCCTGAGAGTCCTCAACATTGACTCCGGAACCCATGAAGTCTCATGGCTTCAGGTCAAGCATGGCAAGGAAACCTCCTGCTGATTACCACCTACCGCCCTCCCTCAGCTGATGAATCAGTACTCCTCCATGTTGAACACCACTTGGAAGAAGCACTGAGAGTAGCAAGGGCACAGAATGTACTCTGGGTGGGGGGCTTCAATGTCCATCACCAAGAGTGGCTTGGTAGCACCACTATTGGCCGAGCTGGCCGAGTCCTGAAGGACATAGCTGCCAGTCTGAGCCTGCGACAGGTGGCGAGAGAACCAACACGAGGGAAAAACCTACTTGACCTCGTCCTCACCAATCTACCTGTCACAGATGCATCTGTCCATGACAGCATTGGTAGCAGTGACCACCGCACAGTCATTGTGGAGACGACGTCTCGTCTTCACACTGAGGACACCCTCCATCGTGTTGTGTGACACTACCACCATGCTAAATGGGATAGATTCAGAACAGATCTAGCAGCTCAAAACTGGGCATCCATGAGGCGCTGTGGGCCATCAGCAGCAACAGAATTGTATTCCACCACAATCTGTAAACTCGTGGCCTGGCATATCCCTCACTCTACCATTACCATCAAGCCAGGGGACCAACCCTGGTTCAATAAGGAGTATAGAAGAGCATGCCAGGAGCAGCACCAGGCGTACCTAAAAATGCGGTGCCAATCTGGGGAAGCTGCAAAACAGGACTACATGCATGCGAAAAACCGGAAGCAGCACGCTATAGACAGGGCTAAGCGATCCCACAATCAACGGATCAGATCAAAGCTCTACAGTCCTGCCACATCCAGTTGTGAATGGTGTCGGACTACTAAACAACTAATGGGAGCAGGAGGCTCCATGAATATTCCCATCCTCAATGATGGTGGAGCCCAACACGTGAGTGCAAAAGACAAGGCTGCAGTGTTTCCAACTATCTTCAGCCAGAAGTGCCAAGTGGATGATCCATATCGGCCTCCTCCTGAGGTCCCCACCACCACTGAAGCCAATCTTCAGCCAATTCGATTTACTCCACATGATATCAAGAAACGGCTGAGCACACTGGATACAGCAAAGGCTATAGGCCCCGATAACATTCCGGCTATCGTGCTGAAGACTTGTGCTCCAGAACTAGCCGCGCCTCTAGCCAAGCTGTTCCAGTACAGCTACAACACTGGCATCTATCCGACAATGTGGAAAACTGCCCAGGTATGTCCTGTCCACAAAAAGCAGGACAAATCCAACCCGGCCAATTACTGCTTCATCAGTCTACTCTCAATCATCAGCAAAGTGATGGAAGGTGTCGTCAACAGTGCTATCAAATGGCACTCACTCACCAATAACCTGCTCACTGATGCCCAGTTTGGGTTCCGCCAAGACCACTCGCCTCCAGACCTCATTACAGCCATGGTCCAAACATGGACAAAGGAGCTGAATTCCAGAGATGAAGTGAGAGTGACTGCCCTTGAAATCAAGGCAGCATTTGACCAAGTGTGGCATCAAGGAGCCCAAGTAAAACTGGAGTCAATGGGAATCGGGGGGAAAATTCTCCACTGACTGGAATCATACCTAGTACATAGGAAGATGGTTGTGGGGGTTGAAGGTCAATCATCACAGCCCCAGGACGTCACTGCAGGAGTTCCTCAGGGCAGTGTCCTAGGCCCAACCATCTTCAGCTGCTTCATCAATGAGCTTCCCTCCATCATAAGGTCAGAAGTGGGGATGTTTGCTGATGACTGCACAGTGTTCAGTGCCATTCGCAACTCCTCAGATAATGAAGCAGTCCATGCCCGCATGCAGCAAGACCTGGACGACATTCAAGCTTGGGTTGATAAGTGTCAGGTAACATTCGCGCCACACAAGTGCCAGGCAATGACTATCTCCATCAAGCGAGAGTCTAACCACCGCCCCTTGACATTCAACGGCATTAGCATCGCCGAATCCCCCACTATCAATATCCTGGGGTCACCATTGACCAAAAACTTAACTGGACCAGCCACATAAATACTGTGGCAACAAGAGCAGGTCAGAGGCTGGGTATTCTGCGGCAAGTGTCTCACCTCCTGACTCCCCAAAGCCTTTCCACAAGCACAAGTCAGGAGTGTGATGGAATACTCTCCACTTGCCTGGATGAGTGCAGCTCCAACAACACTCAAGAAGCTCGACACCATCCAGGACAAAGCAGCCCGCTTGATTGGCACCCCATCCACCACCTTAAACATTCACTCCCTCCACCACTGGTGTACCGTGGCTGCAGTGTGTACCATCTACAAGAAGCACTGCAACAACTCGCCAAGGCTTCTTTGGCAGCACCTCCCAAACCCACGACCTCTTCCACCTAGAAGGACAAGGGCAGCAGGCGCATGGAAACACCACCACCTCCAAGTTCCACACCATCCTGACTTGGAAGTATATCGGCATTCCTTCATCGTCGCTGGGTCAAAGTCCTGGAACTCCCTCCCTAACAGCACTGTGGGAGCACCATCACCACACGGACTGCAGCGGTTCAAGAAAGCGGCTCACCACCACCTTCTCAAAGGCAAGTAGGGACGGGCAATAAATGCTGGCCTTGCCAGTGACGCCCACATCCCATGAACGAATTTTTAAAAAGAGGCATAGAGTACAAAAGCAAGGAAGTTCTGATGAACCTTTATAAAACCAAAGGCGATATAAGAAAATAAAATTGAAGCGGCGAGTGGTTATGATCTGGAATGCACTGCCTGAAAGAGTGGTGGAGGCAGACTCAATCACGGCTTTCAAAAGGGAGTTGGATAAGTACCTGAAGGAAAAGAATTTGCAGGGCTACGGGGAAAGGGCGGGGGAGTGGGACTAGCTGAAGTGCTCTTGCAGAGAGCCAGCACGGGCTAGACGGGCCGAATGGCTTTCTTCTGTGCTGTATCAGTCTATGATTCTATGAACTCTGGTTCGGCCTCAACTGGAGTATTGTCCAATTCTGGGCACCGCACTTTAGGAAGGATGTGAAGGCCTTTGAGAAGGTGCAGAAAAGATTTACAAGAATGTTTCCAGGAATGAGGGACTTCAGTTATGTGGATAGACTGGAGAAGCTGGGGTTGTTCTCCTTCGAGCAGAGAAGGTTGAGAGGAGATTTGATTGAGGTGTTCAAAAATCATGAGGGGTCTAGACAGAGTAGATAGAGGGAAACTGTTCCCGTTGGTGTAAGGGTCGAGAACCAGAGGACGCAGATTTAAGGTGATTGGCAAAAGAACCAAAGGCGACATGAGGAAAAACTTTTTTACGCAGGGAGTGGTTAGGATCTGGAATGCACTGCCTGAAAGGGTGGTGGAGGTAGACTCAATCGTGGCTTTCAAAGGGGAGTTGGATAAGTACCTGAAAGAAAAGAATTTGCAGGGCTACGGGGAAAGGGCGGGGGAGTGGGACTAGCTGAAGTGCTCTTGCAGAGAGCCGGCACAGGCTCGACGGGCGAAATTGCCTCATTCTGTGCTGTAACCATTCTATGATTCTATGATTAAGAGCTGAAGACTGCCATTTCGGAAATATTTTTAATGTTTTTTTTTCCAGAAGGCAGTTGAGCTCAGAGTTAAAGACTACCTATTTATTAATTATTTTTATTTTTTTCATTTTACATAAGAATATAAGAAATAGGAGCAGGAGTCGGCCATTTGGCCCCTCGAGCATGCTCCGCCATTCGATAAGATCATGGCTGATCTTCTACCTCATCTCCACTTTCCTGCACTATCCCCATATCCCTTGATTCCCTTAACATCCAAAGGCAGTTCCCCTTTAAGAGATCGACACTGCTTTCTAATATGACAGGCTAGCTTTAAGAGAACGCTGCCTCGCTCCAGGAATGCTACATTGCGCCTCCTGCTGAGACTGCCGCCTGAAACAGCGCGTTATACTGCAGGTTTTGCGCTGCGCTAATGTAGATCTGCAGGCAGCACCAACACACAGGTTAACTTCGGCCCACGGTGGCACCAGCAGGTTTCCAGCCTAATCGAATTGCTGGGCCATTATTTCAGTGAGCAAGTGGTCAATCTATGAAAATTAGGTCACTTTCTGAAAGAAAGTAACAGTTTTGGGATGGAGTACATGAGTAATTTGAGACAGGACATGTGGCAAGTGTAGCAAACTCGGGAGGAACAGGTAACATAGAACGTAGAACAGTACAGCACAGTACAGGCCCTTCGGCCCTCGATGTTGTGCCGAGCATTGTCCGAGACCAAGATCAAGCTATCACACTCCCTATCACTCTGGTGTGCTCCATGTGCTTATCCAATAACCGCTTGAAAGTTCCTAAAGTGTCCGACTCCACTATCACAGCAGGCAGTCCATTCCACACCCCAACCACTCTCTGAGTAAAGAATCTACCTCGGACATCCCTTCTATATCTCCCCCCATGCACCTTATAGTTATGCCCCCTTGTAACAGCTGCCTCTACCCGAGGAAATAGTCTCTGAACATCCACTCTATCTATCCCCCTCATCATCTTATAAACCTCTATTAAGTCGCCTCTCATCCTCCTCCGCTCTAAAGAGAAAAGCCCCAACTCCCTCAATCTTTCCTCATAAGACCTCCCCCCCAAACCAGGCAGCATCCTGGTAAATCTCCTTTGCACTCTTTCCAATGCTTCCACGTCCTTCCTATAGTGAGGTGACCAGAACTGCACACAATATTCCAAATGTGGTCTCACCAAGGTCCTGTACAGTTGCAGCATAACCTCACGGTTCTTAAACTCAAACCCTCTGTTAATAAACGCCAACACACCATAGGCCTTCTTTACTGCTCTATCCACTTGAGTGGCAACCTTCAGAGATCTGTGGATATGAACCCCCAGATCCCTCTGCTCCTCCACGTTCCTCAGAACCCTGCCGTTGACCCTGTAATCCTTTCAAATTTGCCCTACCAAAATGAATCACCTCGCACTTATCAGGGTTAAATTCCATCTGCCATTTTTCAGCCCAGCTCTGCATCCTATCAATGTCTCTTTGCAGCCTACAACTGCCCTCCACCTCATCCACTACTCCACCAATCTTGGTGTCATCAGCAAATTTACTGATCCACCCTTCAGTCCCCTCCTCCAAGTCATTGATAAAAATCACAAACAGCAGAGGACCCAGCACCGACCCCTGTGGCACACCGCTGGTAACTGGTCTCCAGTCCGAAAATGTTCCATCCACCACCACCCTCTGCCTTCTATGAGATAGCCAGTTACTTATCCAATCGGCCAAATTTCCCTCTATCCCACAACTCCTTACTTTCTTCATGAGACGACCATGGGGAACCTTATCAAACGCCTTACTAAAATCCATGTATACGACATCAACTGCTCTACCTTCATCCACACACTTAGTTACCTCCTCAAAGAATTCAATCAAATTTGTTAGGCAAGACTTACCCTTCACGAATCCGTGTTGACTATCCCTGATTAAGTTGCCCCTTTCCAAATGGTCATAAATCCTATCCCTCAGGACCTTTTCCATTATCTTACCAACCACCGAAGTAAGACTAACCGGCCTATAATTACCAGGGTCATTCCTATTTCCTTTCTTGAAGAGAGGAACAACATTCGCCACACTCCAGTCCTCTGACACCATCCCCGTGGACAGTAAGGACCCAAAGATCAAAGCCAGAGGCTCTGCAATCTCCTCCCTTGCCTCCCAAAGAATCCTAGGATATATCCCATCTGGCCCAGGGGACTTATCGACCCTCAGGTTCTTCAAAATTGCTAAAACATCTTCCCTCAGAACATCTACCACCTCCAGCCTATCCACCTTTATCACGCTCTCATCCTCAAGAACATGGCCCCTCTCCTCGGTGAACACTGACAAAGTATTCATTCATCACCTCTCCTATCTCTTCTGACTCCATGCACAAGTTCCCACTACTGTCCTTGACCGGCCCTACCCTCACCCTGGTCATTCTTTTATTTCTCACATAAGAGTAAAAGGCCTTGGGGTTTTTCTTGATCCGACCCGCCAAGGACTTCTCATGCCCCCTCCTAGCTCTCCTAAGCTCTTTTTTTAGCTCATTCCTTGCTACCTTGTACCCCTCAATCGACCCAACTGAACCTTGTTTTCTCATCCTTACATACGCTTCCTTTTTCCTCTTGACTAGACATTCAACCTCTTTTGTGAACCATGGTTCTCTCACTCGGCCATTTCCTCCCTGCCTGACAGGGACATACCTATCAAGGACACGCAGTAATTGCTCCATGAAAAAGCTCCACTTTTCGTTTGTGCCTTTCCCTGATAGTTTCTGTTCCCATCTTATACTCCCTAATTCTTGCCTAATCGCATCATAATTACCCCTCCCCCAATTATAAACCCTGCCCTGCCATATGGCCCTATCCCTCTCCATTGCAATAGTGAAAGTTACCGAATTGTGGTCACTATCTCCAAAGTGCTCTCCCACATACAAATCAAACACTTGGCCCGGTTCATTACCCAGTACCAAATCCAACGTGGCCCCACCTCTTGTCGGCCTATCCACATATTGTGTCAGGAAACCCTCCTGCACACACTGTGCAAAAACTATCCCATCCGAACTGTTTGACCTATAAAGGTTCCAATCAATATTTGGAAAGTTGAAGTCACCCATGACAACTACTCTGTGACCTCCACACCTATTCATAATCTGCTTTGCAATTTCTTCCTCCACATCTCTATTACTATTTGGGGGCCTGCAGAAAACTCCTAACAACGTGACCGCTCCTTTCCTATTTCTAACTTCAGCCCATATTACCTCAGACGGCAGATCCCCCTCGAACTGCCTTTCTGCCGCTGTTAAACTATCCTTGATTAACAATGCTACTCCTCCACCTTTCTTACCACCTTCCCTACTCTTACTGAAACATCTATACCCCGGAACTTCCAACAACCATTCCTGTCCCTGTTCTAACCATGTCTCCGTAATGGCCACCACATCGTAGTCCCAAGTACCAATCCACGCTCCAAGTTCTCCTACCTTATTCCGGATGCTCCTTGCATTGAAGTAGACACACTTCAAGCCATCTTCCTGTCTTCCGGTACATTCCTGCGACCTTGATACCCTCCTCAGTACCTCCCTACACTCACCACTGGCTCCTGGACTACAGCCCTTTTTCCCATCCCCCTGACAAATTAGTTTAAACCCCCCCGAAGAGCCGTAGCAAATTTCCCTCCCAGGATATTGGTGCCCCTCTGGTTCAGGTGCAAACCGTCCTGTTTGTACAGGTCCCACCTTCCCCAGAATGTGCTCCAATTATCCACATAACTGAAACCCTCCCCGCTACACCATCCCTGCAGCCACGTGTTTATCTGCACTCTCTCCCTGTTCCTCAACTCGCTAGCACGTGGCACCGGCAACAAACCAGAAATTACAACATGGTTTGTACTGGCTCTCCGCTTCCAACCTAGCTCCCTAAATTCCTGTTTTAATTCCTAATTCCTGTGACTGTGGACTAAAATAAAATAAAATAAAATAAAATAAAAACAGAGAATGCTGGAAATACTCAGCAGGTCAGGCAGCATCTGTGGAGAGAGAAACAGAGTTAACGTTTCAGGTCGATGACCCAGAACTCTCCACCACTGGGGATTTCCGCCTGTCATTTCTGGGTCTGTTGTAGACTAATTGACTGCTCTTATGAGCAATGTTCCCTCTAATTTTATTTGGGTGCGCGGTCCCTTTAATGGGCTGCACGGCCCATTCAATGTTTCGTGCATGTGCGAAATTTCACATTGGAAAAGCCAGTCCCGGGCTGAATACAAAATTGGCTAAGAGACAGAAAGCAGAGAGTAGTGGTGAACGGTTATATTTTAGACTGGAGGGAAGTGTGCAGTGGAGTTCCCCAGGGGTCGGTATTAGGACCACTGCTCTTTTTGATATATATTAATGATCTGGACTTGAGTATACAGGACATAATTCCCAAATTTGCAGATGGCACGAAACTCGGAAATGTAGTAAACAATGAGTAGGATAGTAACAGACTTCAGGAGGACACAGGCAGACTGGTGAAATGGGCAGACACCTGGCGGATGCAATTTAATCCAGAGAAATATGAAGTGATGCATTTTGAAAGGAAGAATGAGGAGAGGCAATATAAACTAAATGGTACAATTTTAAAGGGGGTGGAGGAACAGAGAGACCTGGGGGTGTACGTACACTAATCTTTAAGGTGGCAGGACAGGTTGGGAAGACTGTTAAAAAAGCATACGGGATCCTTGGCTTTATTAATAGAGGCATGGAGTACAAAAGCAAGGAAGTTATATAAACCTTTATAAAACACTGGTTAGGCCTCAGCTGGAGTATTGTGTTCAATTCTGGGCATCACACTTTAGGAAGGGTGTCAAGGCCTTAGAGAGGGTGCAGAGGAGATTTACTGGAACTGTACTAAGAATGAGGGACTTCAATTCTGTGGATAGACTGGAGAAGCTGAGGGTTGTTCTCCTCAGAGCAGAGAAGATTGAGAGGAGATTTGATAGAGGTGTTCAAAATCATGAGGGGTTTTGATAGAGTAAATAAGGAGAAACTGTTTCCAATGGCAGGAGGGTCGGTAACCAGAGAACACAGATTGAAGGTGATTGGCAAAAGAACCAGAGGCGAAATGAGGAAACATTTGTTTTACACACCAAGTTGTTGTGATCTGGAATGCGCTGCCTGAAAGGCTATTGGAAGCAGATTCAATAGTAACTTTCAAAGGAGAATTGGATAAATACTTGAAGGGGAAAAATTGCAGGGCTCTGGGGAAAGAGCAGGGGGGTGGGACTAATTGGAGAGCTCTTTCAAAGAGCCGGCATAATGGGTCGAATGGCCTCCTTCTGTGCTGTATGATTCTATGTAAATGAGATATCCTCATAAAATTGGTTACAAACGCCACAATTCTACTCGAGTCTGTCTAAAACCCACCAATAGCCATTTATGCCCAAACTATGCCAATTACAGAAATCTAGGCTAGATTGTTTAAGCTCAGTCAAGAGGAATGGTTCCTTGGTGCCACAGGAGCAGCATTAGAGAAACCTACCACAGCAGGGAGTCAACACCTCCAGGGGAGAGGAGAAAATTGCTCAGAAAAAAAGGAGCAAAAACAAGGAAAACCTGCTGGGTATTTTATTAAATACCAGTGAAGCTGGTGTTTAGTTGGTGGAGGTATGTTTTTCGGCTGTTGATTGCAACAAGCCAAAAAGGGCAGAGCTAGGCGACTGGTGTCACAGCAACAGCAGTGGTGGGAGGTCTAAACACCAGACATTACAGTGTTAGCTGTTAAAAGTAATAGAAGTGAGCATTACACTTAGACTTACGGCCCGGGTGGCCCTGGAGATGGAGCACGCGGTGTCCACCGGCACGCTTGAGGCACCGCAGGGATTGGAGAGCATCATCACCCCCAGCAACCACATTTTAATTTAATTTATTAAGTTTCCTTTAATGTATTTTTGTTGATTTACAGTTTATTTGTTCGTACCCAAAAGAGCACACTTAGACTTACCTTTAGGCACTAAAAAATCATACAGCAAGAAACAGGCCGCCAAATTGCAAGTCTCAAGAATGTTATATGTAGGTTATTACAAAATAACAGCTGTTCATTAGGAGAGTTGTTTCATGCACCAGTTTAGCGGCCTGCATGTAACTGCAAGAGTCCGTCTGCTCGGTGTGTTCTGCCCGCGGGCAGCTCCAAACTCAAGTCTCCCACAAGAGATTCTTGAGACACTTACGAGGGAAGACTGACTGAGCTCGGTTTTATCTTCGGAGTACCTTCTGGGTGGGCTGCAACCTACCCTTTAGGATGGGGTACATCCACAGCCGGCAGACACAAGGACCCCCGCTGGACGCCGCTCCGCTCGCCAGGGCTGTCTGGCGTGGTGCTCGAAAACCTCACCTCACTCAGAGGTGGGAATGCTAGGACTAAGTCAGTCACAGTACTAAAGACTGAATTAGGTAAACGCTTGTAAGAATATATGGAAGAGCAGCGAAATGGGAAGAGAGTAGACAAGCCATGTGAGAGAGCTAGCACAGCCACCGCGCTCTCTCTCTACCAAAATCTCTATCACTAAAATAATGATTTAGTGTAATTTGCCTCGTGGACGCACTTTAGTTAAGCTAAGTCCCAGCCCGGGTTATGTCGCTGATTAAAACAACTCTGTAATTAAGCTAAGTTACGTTAGTCCAAGCTGACCTGGAGTTAGGGTTGATTGGAAAGAGGTAAAGATTGAAAAGTACCTGGTGCAGTAGAAATATGCCGTTGGAATAGCGGAATCCTTCTATCAGCAGGTGAGCTATTGTGGAGCAGGAACCAGCAAGGATACACCAGAGCAGCGGCAGGGGGAGCATGGTGTAAGTGCCGAACACAATGAATAGAATGTACCAGGTCTCGTTGGTCTCCAAGCCCAAACCCAAGCCCACGAGAACCTGCGTGGTCTGGTAGAACCAGGTAGCAAGCCCCAGATATTGCAGGTAGTTGTGCGATATGGCATCCTTGCCGGCTTGGACCATCAAACACAGCAGGGTGGAGAACAGCATGAACAGCCCCGTCAACCCGCTCTTTATAGGTTCGATCAGTTCGGGCGTGACAAAAAAATACACCATCATAATGTTAAACTTGGTGAAGCAGTCTATGAAGTTCATCATGATGAGAGAGATCCGTCTCTGGCGGGCAAAGTAGCGCTGGTACAGCTTCTCCAATTCCTGGGACTTGAAGGCGTGCTTTATGGTCGGCAGCAGCACTCCCCGCCAGGTGTGGCCGGTGGACACGAAGATGTTGCTGGGGGCGATGGCCGGGTAGACGGCTCCCTTCTTCCTGCCGGCGAGGTTGGACAGGATCTGCTGGTTGATGTCCTGGATGTATTCATTCTTGATGGTGAACTTGCGCTTCGGGACCTCGCCAGTCTCGGCCAACCGCTCTTTCTGCTTACTGATGACATTGACGAAATGTTGCCATTGAAATTCCTGGCGAGCGATTGAGTCGCTCGCGATGGTACTGGGGCTGGAGATTGGGCGAACCGGGGCTTCGAACTCGGCTGACTCCAGCAAGGTCTCCATACTTCAGGCTCTCAAGAGTATCGCCGGTAAATGGCTTCAATCCACTGTCCCAGTAACTGTCTGAAAACACACCGCTTTCTCAATCTTCAAATCCTCACTGGATCCTGCAACCGCACCATTCCTCGGGGACTCGACTGCTTCCAGCTCCCGTTAACCTAAATTAACATCAAAACACTGTTAACAATTAACTGCCAACTTCAAACCCAATAATGTATTTAGACTGAATTAGATTTTTTTTATTAAAACAAAGTTCAGGAGCAAAAGGCGTGCGCCCACTTTCTGGAGTGTCTCAGCCGCCACCTCCCTCCTTGGGGCTGGCCAGGGTTTGTGGAGCTGTCGCTGTCCAGGGTGCTGAAGAGTGCTCGCCCCCTTGCCCAGGGTGTTGACTCCGCCCGATCTCTTGTCCCAGCTCTTCTGCCACTGCCCACACCTCACTTGTGACACCACCCCCCCGTTGTCCAGTCACAATGCGATTGCTCAGGGCCACACCTCACACGGCAAGTCCCATTGTTGGCGTTGGCCGCTCCTATTGGTGATCGCCGATGACATTAAAGCTCTGACATCGCTAAATCCCATTGGGCAGCTAGCTCTTGACCTCATTGGTTTAGAATAAACACCTTCAATGGGTTGATGAGCGATCTGGCTGGAGGGAAGGAAGGTCCCGATGGCCAACTGCGGCACTCTCACACCTTGAATGGGACTAATTACTCCCAGTACTGACAGCTTCAATCATACGGGACACATCCTGCACGGACAACTAAAGCCAACTGCTCACAATAGGGGAACGCATCGGATCCTATTTGCGTTTGGGACGGGTATAAGGAAGTCCCAGGAGTATTAGTCAGGATGAAGTTTCTTCGGGTGATTTCTAATGGTGACATGCTGGTACACCTAACCAGATTGGGAATGATAAGCCTCGTCATATGGATTAACACAAGTATAGGTCATGGGGAGTGGCAGTCAACAAACGCAAATGTTTTTTGTTCCTTCCTGGGATGTGGGCATCACTGGCAAGGCCATCATTTATTGCCCATCCCTAATTGCCCTTGAGAAGGTGGTGGTGAGTACTTTTGAAGTGTAGTCACTGTTGTAATGTAGGGAAACACAGCAGCCAATTTGCACACAGCAAGCTCCCACAAACAGCAATGTGATAATGACCAGATCATCTGTTTTAGTGATGTTGGTTGAGGGATAAATATTGGCCCAAGGACACCAGGGAGAACTCCCCTGCTCTTCTCCGAATAGTGCTGTGGGATATTTTACATTCACCTGAGAGGGCAGACAGGGCCCCGGTTTAACGTCTCATCTGAAAGGCGGTACCTCCGACAGTGCAGCGCTCCCTCTGTACTGCCCCACGACAGTGCGGCGCTCCCTCCGTACCGCCCCGTGACAGTGCGGCGCTCCCTCCGTACCGCCCCTGCGACAGTGCGACGCTCCCTCCGTACCGCCCCTGCGACAGTGCGGCGCTCCCTCCGTACCGCCCCTGTGACAGTGCGGCGCTCCCTCCGTACCGCCCCTGCGACAGTGCGGCACTCCCTCCGTACCGCCCCTGCGACAGTGCGGCGCTCCCACTGTACCGCGCCGCGACAGTGCGACGCTCCCTCCGTACCGCGACAGTGCGACGCTCCCTCTGTACCGCCCCTGCGACAGTGCGGCGCTCCCTCCGTACTGCCCCGCGAAATGCGGCGCTCCCTCAGTACCTCCCCTGCGACAGTGCGGCGCGCCTTCTGTACCGCCCCGCGAGAGTGCAGCACTCCCTCCGTACCGTCCTGCGACAGTGCGGCGCTCCCTCCGTACCGCCCCTGTGACAGTGCGGCGCTCCCTCCATACCGCCCCTGCGACAGTGCAGTGCTCCCTCCGTACCGTGACAGTGCGACGCTCCCTCCGTACCGCCCCTGCGACAGTGCAGCGCTCCCTCCGTACCGCCCCTGCGACAGTGCGGCGCTCCCTTCGTACCGCCACTGCGACGCTCCCTCCGTACCGCCCCTGCGACAGTGCAGCGCTCCCTCCGTACCACCCCTGCGACAGTGCGGCGCTCCCTCCGTACCACCCCTGCGACAGTGCGGCGCTCCCTCCGTACTGCCCCGCGATAGTGCGGCGCTCCCTCCGTACCGCCCCTGCGACAGTGCGGCGCTCCCTCCGTACTGCCCCGCGATAGTGCGGCGCTCCCTCCGTACCGCCCCTGCGACACTCCCTCTGTACCGCGCCGCGACAGTGCGGCGCTCCCTCCGTACCGTCCTGCGACAGTCCCTCCGTACCGCCCCTGCGACAGTGCGACGCTCCCTCCGTACCGCCCCTGCGACAGTCCCTCTGTACCGCCCCTGCGACAGTGCGGCGCTCCCTCCGTACTGCCCCGCGATAGTGCGGCGCTCCCTCCGTACCGCCCCTGCGACACTCCCTCTGTACCGCGCCGCGACAGTGCGGCGCTCCCTCCGTACCGTCCTGCGACAGTCCCTCCGTACCGCCCCTGCGACAGTGCGACGCTCCCTCCGTACCGCCCCTGCGACAGTGCGGCACTCCCTCCGTACCGCCCCTGCGACAGTGCGGCGCTCCCACTGTACCGCGCCGCGACAGTGCGACGCTCCCTCCGTACCGCCACTGCGACAGTGCGGCGCTCCCTCCGTACCGCCCCTGCGACAGTGCGGCGCTCCCACTGTACCGCGCCGCGACAGTGCGACGCTCCCTCCGTACCGCCACTGCGACAGTGCGGCGCTCCCTCCGTACCGCCCCTGAGAGAGTGCGGCGCTCCCTCCGTACCGCCACTGCGGCGCTCCCTCCGTACCGCCCCTGCGACAGTGCGGCGCTCCCTCCGTACTGCCCCGCGAAATGCGGCGCTCCCTCAGTACCTCCCCTGCGACAGTGCGGCGCTCCTTCTGTACCGCCCCGCGACAGTGCAGCACTCCCTCCGTACCGTCCTGCGACAGTGCGGCGCTCCCTCCGTACCGCCCCTGTGACAGTGCGGCGCTCCCTCCATACCGCCCCTGCGACAGTGCAGTGCTCCCTCCGTACCGCCCCTGCGACAGTGCGGCGCTCCCTCCGTACTGCCCCTGCGGCGCTCCCTCCGTACCGCGGCGCTCCCTCCGTACCGCCCGTGACAGTGCGGCGCTCCCTCCGTACCGCCCCTGCGACAGTGCAACGCTCCCTCCGTACCGCCCCTGCGACAGTGCAACGCTCCCTCCGTACCGTCCCTGCGACAGTGCGACGCTCCCTCCGTACCGCCCCTGCGACAGTCCCTCCGTACCGCCCCTGCGACAGTGCGGCGCTCCCTCCGTACTGCCCCGCGATAGTGCGGCGCTCCCTCCGTACCGCCCCTGCGACACTCCCTCTGTACCGCGCCGCGACAGTGCGACGCTCCCTCCGTACCGTCCTGCGACAGTCCCTCCGTACCGCCCCTGCGACAGTGCGACGCTCCCTCCGTACCGCCCCTGCGACAGTGCGACGCTCCCTCCGTACCGTCCTGCGACAGTCCCTCCGTACCGCCCCTGCGACAGTGCGGCGTTCCCTCCGTACCGCCCCTGCGACAGTGCGACGCTCCCTCCGTACCGCCCCTGCGACAGTGCGGCACTCCCTCCGTACCGCCCCTGCGACAGTGCGGCGCTCCCACTGTACCGCGCCGCGACAGTGCGACGCTCCCTCCGTACCGCCACTGCGACAGTGCGGCGCTCCCTCCGTACCGCCCCTGCGACAGTGCGGCGCTCCCTCCGTACCGCCCCTGCGACAGTGCGGCGCTCCCACTGTACCGCGCCGCGACAGTGCGACGCTCCCTCCGTACCGCCACTGCGACAGTGCGGCGCTCCCTCCGTACTGCCCCTGTGAGAGTGCGGCGCTCCCTCCGTACCGCCACTGCGGCGCTCCCTCCGTACCGCCCCTGCGACAGTGCGGCGCTCCCTCCGTACTGCCCCGCGAAATGCGGCGCTCCCTCAGTACCTCCCCTGCGACAGTGCGGCGCTCCTTCTGTACCGCCCCGCGACAGTGCAGCACTCCCTCCGTACCGCCCCTGTGACAGTGCGGCGCTCCCTCCATACCGCCCCTGCGACAGTGCAGTGCTCCCTCCGTACCGCCCCTGCGACAGTGCGGCGCTCCCTCCGTACTGCCCCTGCGGCGCTCCCTCCGTACCGCGGCGCTCCCTCCGTACCGCCCGTGACAGTGCGGCGCTCCCTCCGTACCGCCCCTGCGACAGTGCAACGCTCCCTCCGTACCGTCCCTGCGACAGTGCGGCGCTCCCTCCGTACCGCCCCTGCGATAGTGCGGCGCTCCCTCCGTAACGCCCCTGCGTCAGTGCGGCGCTCCCCAACGTACCGCGACAGTGCGGCGCTCCCTCCGTACCGCGACAGTGCGACGCTCCCTCCGTACCGCGACAGTGCGGCGCTCCCTCCGTACCGCGACAGTGCGGCGCTCCCTCCGTACCGTGACAGTGCGACGCTCCCTCCGTACCGCCCCTGCGACAGTGCAGCGCTCCCTCCGTACCGCCCCTGCGACAGTGCGGCGCTCCCTTCGTACCGCCACTGCGACAGTGCGACGCTCCCTCCGTACCGCCCCTGCGACAGTGCAGCGCTCCCTCCGTACCGCCCCTGCGACAGTGCGGCGCTCCCTCCGTACCGCCCCTGCGACAGTGCGGCGCTCCCTCCGTACCACCACTGCGGCGCTCGCTCCGTACCGCCCCTGCGACAGTGCGGCGCACCCACTGTACCGCCCCTGCGACACTCCCTCTGTACCACGCCGCGACAGTGCGGCGCTCCCTCCGTACTGTCCTGCCACAGTCCCTCCGTACCGCCCCTGCGACAGTGCGACGCTCCCTCCGTACCGCCCCTGCGACAGTGCGGCGCTCCCTCTGTACCGCGCCGCGACAGTGCGGCGCTCCTTCCGTACCGTCCTGCGACAGTCCCTCCGTACTGCCCCTGCGACAGTGCGACGCTCCCTCCGTACCGCCCCTGCGACAGTGCGGCACTCCCTCCGTACCGCCCCTGCGACAGTGCGGCGCTCCCACTGTACGGAGGGAGCGCCGCGAAGTGCGGCGCTCCCTCCGTACCTCCCCTGCGACAGTGCGGCGCTCCCTCTGTACCGCGCCGCGACAGTGCGGCGCTCCCTCCGTACCGTCCTGCGACAGTCCCTCCGTACCGCCCCTGCGACAGTGCGACGCTCCCTCCGTACCGCCCCTGCGACAGTGCGGCGCTCCCTCTGTACCGCCCCTCCCACTGTACCGCGCCGCGACAGTGCGACGCTCCCTCCGTACCGCGACAGTGCGACGCTCCCTCCGTACCGCCACTGCGACGCTCCCTCCGTACCGCCCCTGTGACAGTGCGGCGCTCCCTCCGTACCGCCACTGCGGCGCTCCCTCCGTACCGCCCCTGCGACAGTGCGGCGCTCCCTCCGTACTGCCCCGCGAAGTGCGGCGCTCCCTCCGTACCTCCCCTGCGACAGTGCGGCGCTCCTTCTGTACCGCCCCGCGACAGTGCAGCACTCCCTCCATACCGTCCTGCGACAATGCAGCGCTCCCTCCGTACCGCCCCTGTGACAGTGCGGCGCTCCCTCCATACCGCCCCTGCGACAGTGCAGTGCTCCCTCCGTACCGCCCGTGACAGTGCGGCGCTCCCTCCATACCGCCCCTGCGACAGTGCAGTGCTCCCTCCGTACCGCCCCTGCGACAGTGCGGCGCTCCCTCCGTACCGCGACAGTGCGACGCTCCCTCCGTACCGCCCCTGCGATAGTGCGGCGCTCCCTCCGTACCGCCCCTGCGATAGTGCGGCGCTCCCTCCGTACCGCAACAGTGCGGCGCTCCCTCCGTACCGCCCCTGCGACAGTCCCTCTGTACCGCGCCGCGACAGTGCGGCGCTCCCTCCGTACCGTCCTGCGATAGTGCGGCGCTCCCTCCGTACCGCCCCTGCGACAGTGCGGCGCTCCCTCCGTACCGCCACTGCGGCACTCGCTCCGTACCGCCCCTGCGACAGTGCGGCGCTCCCACCGTACTGCCCCGCGATAGTGCGGCGCTCCCTCCGTACCGCCCCTGCGACAGTGCGGCGCTCCCTCCGTACTGCCCCGCGATAGTGCGGCGCTCCCTCCGTACCGCCCCTGCGACAGTGCGGCGCTCCCTCTGTACCGCGCCGCGACAGTGCGGCGCTCCCTCCGTACCGCCCCTGCGACAGTGCGACGCTCCCTCCGTACCTCCCCTGCGACAGTGCGGCGCTCCCTCTGTACCGCGCCGCGACAGTGCGGCGCTCCCTCCGTACCTCCCCTGCGACAGTCCCTCCGTACCGCCCCTGCGACAGTGCGGCGCTCCCTCCGTACCGCGACAGTGCGACGCTCCCTCCGTACCGCCACTGCGACAGTGCGGCGCTCCCTCCGTACCGCCCCTGTGACAGTGCGGCGCTCCCTCCGTACCGCCCCTGCGACAGTGCGGCGCTCCCTCCGTACTGCCCCGCGAAATGCGGCGCTCCCTCAGTACCTCCCCTGCGACAGTGCGGCGCTCCTTCTGTACCGCCCCGCGACAGTGCGGCACTCCCTCCGTACCGTCCTGCGACAGTGCGGCGCTCCCTCCGTACCGCCCCTGTGACAGTGCGGCGCTCCCTCCGTACTGCCCCTGCGACAGTGCGGCGCTCCCTCCGTACCGCGGCAGTGCGGCGCTCCCTCCGTACCGCCCCTGCGACAGTGCAACGCTCCCTCCGTACCGTCCCTGCGACAGTGCGGCGCTCCCTCCGTACCGTGACAGTGCGACGCTCCCTCCGTACCGCCCCTGCGATAGTGCGGCGCTCCCTCCGTACCGCCCCTGCGTCAGTGCGGCGCTCCCTCCGTACCGCGACAGTGCGGCGCTCCCTCCGTACCGCGACAGTGCGACGCTCCCTCCGTACCGCGACAGTGCGACGCTCCCTCCGTACCGCGACAGTGCGGCGCTCCCTCCGTACCGTGACAGTGCGGCGCTCCCTCCGTACTGCTCCGCGACAGCGCGGCGCTCCCTCCGTACTGCCCCGCGACAGTGCGGCGCTCCCTCCGTACCGCGACGCTCCCTCCGTACCGCCCCTGCGACAGTGCGGCGCTCCCTCCGTACCGCCCCGCGACAATGCAGCACTCCCTCCGTACCGCCCCTGCGACAGTGCAGTGCTCACTCCGTACCGCCCCGCGACAGTGCAGCGCTCGCCCCGTACCGCGACAGTGCAGCGCTCGCCCCGTACCGCCCCGCGACAGTGCAGCGCTCCCTCCGTACCGCCCCGCGACAGTGCAGCGCTCCCTCCGTACCGCCCCGCGACAGTGCAGCGCTCCCTCCGTACCGCCCCTGCGACAGTGCAGTGCTCACTCCGCCCCGTACCGCGACAGTGCAGCGCTCGCCCCGTACCGCCCCGCGACAGTGCAGCGCTCCCTCCGTACCGCCCCGCGACAGTGCAGCGCTCCCTCCGTACCGCCCCGCGACAGTGCAGCGCTCCCTCCGTACCGCCCCTGCGACAGTGCAGTGCTCGCTCCGTACCGCCCCGCGACAGTGCAGCGCTCGCCCCGTACCGCGACAGTGCAGCGCTCGCCCCGTACCGCCCCGCGACAGTGCAGCGCTCCCTCCGTACCGCCCCGCGACAGTGCAGCGCTCCCTCCGTACCGCCCCGCGACAGTGCAGCGCTCCCTCCGTACCGCCCCTGCAACAGTGCGCCGCTCCCTCCGTACTGCACTGGAGTGTCTGCCTGGATTATGTTCTCAAGTCTCTGAAGTGGGACGAACCTACAACCTTCTGACTCAGAGGTGAGGGTACTACCACTGATCCAGTGGACAACTTAAGTCATGGGTTTAGAGTAAAATGTCTTTACAGACTCTATAATGTGGTAACTGTTAACCTCACTCTTTCACCAGTTAGATTCAGTGAGTCTCGTCTAACTCTACAAAGATCTTGGCCATGGAGGAAAATGCTGGGTAAGATCCAAAGTTTGTTGTAAATGCCCATAGTTTTCAGCTTCTTCACATGTGCCTCTCGAGGCCCTAGATAGAAAGCCAGTGGAGACCATGTAACTGGGGTTTCCCCGAGCCTTAAACTCTGCAATCTCAAAGCCACAACCTGTTCTCCACACTCCTGATCAAAATTCTACCCTTTCCTTTCCAATATATGTACCGTGACAACCCAAAAAAACACTGCTATCTGTGAGCTTCGGTGCTTGTTTACAGGCTCAGTAGGATCCCCCTTCTTGCGGGTAGAAACCACAACTGTACTCTGCAATACTCAGGGCTTCTGTGCCTCAAGTAGAATTGTACATAGCCTCAGAAAGCAAACTGCAAGTCGAGTCGGCAGCTCCTGGTCTTGTTCTCCAACACCCTTACCAACACTATAGAGTTCACTTCCTCTCATTGAAATGTTCTTTAAGGCCTCCAATCTGTGCAGCACACACCATCAGCCTTTCCAACCTCCACGCAGATGGGATGCTTGCAATGGCCCGTTGGGTCAGACACCAGCACGGTGTAATGTTCTCTGCGAGCCCCAAGGATGCTCTTATGGAACTGTTGATGTCATGCCTGTCAGCCACTGGCAGTAGACTAGAGGAACCATTTTGACCATGGTTAACAACAGACTTTAACTAACAGAAAATAATCTTGGATCATTTTTGTGTAATCGTTCACTCTTCTGGATAAGCACAACTGATCTTGCATCAACTCCCCGAGGACCCTCCTGGCCTCAAGACGCTCTGCATTATAACCCACCTTTGCAGCAGCACTTGGTTGCCCTGAAAAGGTTTCAATTTTAAAGGCCGCCTTCTTTCGCCTAACAGCTCTCCCTCCCTTTATTTACCTTAACAGGACCTTGCTTAGTAGATGAGCGGCTCAGAGGCTTGTTTGACTTCAGCTGATGAGGTAACGAAGCCATTGGCTTCATCAAGTCTGCCCTATTTGTTAGTGGGAGTTAACCATCCATTATTGTAGTAAAAAGTAAAACTGTTAGTAGCTATAACTAAATGTGTGTAAATTAGTGAATATATGATACACCTCAGCCAATGTTTCTCAACACATCTTACCTTTGTTAAGTTGTGGAGTAGTCACTAGCGCTCCAAACCTTCCTGCTACGCTTCAAACCCTCCGTCCCACAGCTCTTCCTCCAGCCTCACAAGCCACTCGACATTCACAGCACAATACAAACAGCTCAGAAAGGAGATTCCCACTCAATAACACACCATCACTTAATACAATGCATTTATTTCCACATACAATTAACAAATTAGCATTCAGAAAGATACTTATGGGGAGCATTAAGTGGCAGCCCCCGTTGGAACTGGGCAATTTAATATATTGGCACAAACGAGCTCAACGGGTGAAAAAGATCACATTTAACCTAATGCCCATTAATGGTGCAATACACGGCTGTGAGATCCCCTGACACATTTCTTCATATTGCTTCTGCCACTGCCACTCCGTGACAGACCCATACCCAGCAGTACTGTACCCCAGTGTTAGTGACAGACCTGTACCCACCAGTACTGTACCCCAATGTTATACAGTGACAGACCTGTACCCACCAGTACTGTACCCCAATGTTATACAGTGACAGACCTGTACCCACCAGTACTGTACCCCAGTGTTATACAGCGACAGACCTGTACCCACCAGTACTGTACCCCAGTGTTATACAGTGACAGACCTGTACCCACCAGTACTGTACCCCAGTGTTATACAGCGACAGACCTGTACCCACCAGTACTGTACCCCAGTGTTATACAGTGACAGACCTGTACCCACCAGTACTGTACCCCAGTGTTATACAGAGACAGACCTGTACCCACCAGTACTGTACCCCAGTGTTATACAGTGACAGACCTGTACCCACCAGTACTGTACCCCAGTGTTATACAGAGACAGACCTGTACCAACCAATACTGTACCCCAGTGTTATACAGTGACAGACCTGTACCCACCAGTACTGTACCCAGTGTTACACAGTGACAGACCTGTACCAACCAATACTGTACCCCAGTGTTATACAGTGACAGACCTGTACCCACCAGTACTGTACCCAGTGTTACACAGTGACAGACCTGTACCCACCAGTACTGTACCCCAGTGTTATACAGAGACAGACCTGTACCCACCAGTACTGTACCCCAGTGTTAGTGACAGACCTGTACCCACCGGTACTGTACCCCAGTGTTAGTGACAGACCTGTACCCACCAGTACTGTACCCCAGTGTTAGTGACAGACCTGTACCCAGCAGTACTGTACCCCAGTGTTATACAATGACAGACCTGTACCCACCGGTACTGTACCCCAGTGTTACACAATGACAGACCTGTACCCACCAGTACTGTACCCCAGTGTTAGTGAAAGACCTGTACCCACCGGTACTGTACCCCAGTGTTATACAGAGACAGACCTGTACCCACCAGTACTGTACCCCAGTGTTATAGTGACAGACCTGTACCCACCAGTACTGTACCCCAGTGTTAGTGACAGACCTGTACCCACCGGTACTTTACCCCAGTGTTATACAGAGACAGACCTGTACCCACCAGTACTGTACCCCAGTGTTATACAGTGACAGACCTGTACCCACCAGTACTGTACCCCAGTGTTATACAGTGACAGAACCTGTACCCACCAGTACTGTACCCGTGTTAGTGAGATCTGTACCCACCAGTACTGTACCCGTGTTATACAGTGATAGACCTGTACCCACCAGTACTGTACCCCAGTTATAGTGACAGAACCTGTACCCACCAGTACTGTACCCCAGTGTTAGTGACAGACCTGTATCCACCAGTACTGTACCCCAGTGTTAGTGACAGACCTGTACCCACCAGTACTGTACCCCAGTGTTAGTGAGATCTGTACCCACCAGTACTGTACCCCAGTGTTATACAGTGACAGACCTGTACCCACCAGTACTGTACCCGTGTTAGTGAGATCTGTACCCACCAGTACTGTACCCCAGATCCTCATGTTAGTGTTACACAGCACTGTACCTAGCAGTACTGTACCACAGATCCTCGTGTTAGCGTTACACATTGTACCCACTGTATACAGACTGTAAACATTGCACTCATCAGAACGAATAAATAAAGCATATTGTAACAGTCTGTGGAGTGTTCGATTTGTGTATTGCACCTTCAACACAATGAAAGACATAATAATAAATAAGCAACAACCAGTCAAATATTAAAATACATTAAAAACTCACCTTTCTGAGCCATGAGAAAGGCTCTCCTGAATCATTAATAAATGCACTGAACACAGAGAGCAACTCAGGGCCTATTAACACAGCATGGTGACAGTACGGCTGGGAAACATTGCATTGCCAAAACCCCCAGGATTATAGACACAACACAGTAACTGGTGATCGACAAATACAACACACTGCACCTGAAGATCTCACGGTAAATGTCGTCTTCCTTCTTGCTATGGATGCACCAAACATGTCCTGTATATATTCACCAACCAGAGTAAAATGAGAGGGAGCATACCAACCCTCACTGCAGTAATCACACACTTTAACCCTTCCCTCTACCAGAACACCGCTCACTACACAGCTCCCCAAAGAATGCTGATCAGGGTACACGTCCAACATGTTAGTACCAACCAGTTATCAGCAGCATCAAACCGATCCTTTCAACTGAACTTCCAATTCCTTAATGCACAGTATAGTTGGTGCTGAAATCCAGTGGACTTTATAGTCCTCTTTGTGCATCAGCAGTTCTCATGCCCGAAAATCAGGATGGATCAACCATTCACTATTGAACAGTCACACGAGTGTACCCCCAGACAATAGATAACTAACACCCTCAACTTGGTAAAGTATGCCAGGGCAAGATCTGGTTGGCACAGGTGGGTATACCTACAGGCATTGCCGTTCTTCCACAAGCAGCAGTCTCCAATCTTCATCATATGGCCACTGACTGGCACCACGGTCTTAAAACCAGGTCCGGCACCGGTAACGATGCCATGAATGTGAATAGCATGAGAGGAGTGACACATTGTCCATGAATGGACTACTCTCATCTGGCTACCACTCCATTACATCGTTTATGGACTATTTGTTTGCGATGGTTTTAAAATCTTGGCATTTAATCAGCCTGATCCTGTCTATTCAGCACTCTCCCCACTACCCGTGGTCAAACCCAGCACTGCTTCATCACCAAGACATCATGCGACCAGGGACCCCCAGTGGTCTAGTGGTAAACACACTCTCCACTATGGTACTAAGTCATACACAGCAGAAAACTGCAGGCTGGAGGCCTGGCCTGCACTCAGGTAGGGCACCAGTTGAGGTGCTACAATTCTGGTGAGGGGAGGGGAAGGAAACAGATTCTCCCAATTGCTATTCGGTGACTTCATGTGTAGATGGAGGTCGATAGGATTGGATCAGCTGTCAAACAATCTGTCACTACTGTGTCTCGGTGACACATGAGGAAAGGGAACTCAGCCGAGTTACTGGAAAGGTGCAGCACCTGTGGAACCGGGAGCCACAAACATGGAGTAGCTTCAGAAATGTAAAAAAATTAAAACAGAAACACCCTTCAAATCAATTCAATCAACTTTCAGCAGTTAATAAGGTACAAACCAGCAGGCCAGTAAGGAAAGATGAGCATTTCAAAAGGCGCAAAAACACACCATGGAGTGACCACTGGCTCAGGGGGATTATTCCTGCCTCTGAGTCACGAGGTGAAGGGGTTCAAGCCCCACTCCAGACAGGAGTGGAGAGTAGAATCCGGTCTCTAAATACTGGGTGATACCCAGCGGGACACCAGTGTCTGGATGGAGTGACCACTGGCTCAGGGGGACTATTCCCACCTCTGTCAGGAGGTGAAGGGTTCGAGCCCCACTTCAGACAGCCCTAGAGGGTGGAGTTCAGAGTGCTGTCTCTGACATCCAGCGAGAGTACTCGTGTACGATGGGTATGGGTACCCCTCCCCATCGTAAAGGGTAGCTGGGCTTTTTAGCCTTGGTTGCAGCCCACACAGGAGAAGGTTTTCTGAAGATAAAACTGTGAGGAAAGCAACAGGAAGCCAGCTCAGCTCCTCTTCCCTAGTGAGTGGCTCAAGTATCTTGTGTGGGAGAGTTGAGTTCGGACCTGCCACTGGAGCATGCCATCAGAAGTGCCCATTTGTGCTGCTGCATTAGGCAGCTGTTGCCATTGCCGTCACCTGCACTATACCCTGCAACAGCAGCCAATAAACAAAAAAACCTCTGCCCTGAAATCTAGGCAAACGCGTGCGCGAAGCTCTTTGGGCGACATTGTTGGTTCGTGTATTGAAGGAAGGGGGTTGCTAAGCAGGACGCCTGAATTAGGAGAATGAGTATAGAGATGGAGAGGAGAGCAGACAACATTGCTCCGATACTCATCTGTACGTCTTGAAGTACTTGCATTCAATATCTCTAAAGTCCCTCTTCAATGCCCACTTTCGTCAGCCCAGAGTGCAAATTACCATCCAACACTGGGCCCCTTGAATACTCTTCAAACGGGGCCACCGTCTCCAAACCACTTTCCCTTTAAAAGGACATAGTTGCCACTTGCCTCCTGTTACAAGGTCTTTGGATGAGTGAAGCACAGTTGTGCCAATCACTAAGAATTACACCAAGTGTAAATGTTCACATTTATTAATCCTGCACTCACACCCAGTATTAAATGACATTTGCTGACTCCTTATTTCCACTAAAAGCTCAAGTACAGCTGGTGTAGTCTGGGGAGAGGGTGGTTTCTTATCTGGCATCAGAATCAAGGCGGACTTCGATGTACTCCCCTTTTTTACTTGATGTTTTTCAGCAACACAGTCCGTGCGTTGACGACCGCTTTGAAGGCATCTTCGCTCCCCGGGGCGAGGCACTTGTCTGGGTGAAGGAGCATGGCCAGCTTCCGATAGGCTTTGTTTACCTCGTCCCTGTAAAAGTGGCACAGTCTCAGGGTCCATAATCGTGGCCCCCCCGCATTACACACACAATATAATGGGGCATGGCTGCAAATACACAGCCACTCACTCAGTATCTGACAGGAGATGAGGAGCACGAACATTTTGGATGCAACTCAGTTCTGACCTCAAATGGTCTTCCCTCTTTCCGATGCGTATGGGCCTGTTGTGCTGTTCCATTATTTTCTATTTTTGTGATCCCCACAGGAGGGGTGTAGTACTATAGTAAGAACATAAGAAACAGGAGCAGGAGTCGGCCAATCGGCCCCTCGAGCCTGCTCCGCCATTCAATAAGATCATGGCTGATCCAATCTTGGCCTCAACACCACTTTCCCGCTCTCTCCCCATACCCCTCGACTCCCTTGTAGTTCAAATGTCTGTCAATCTCCGCCTTGAATATATTCAATGACCCAGCCTCCACAGCTCTCTGGGGCAGAGAATTCCGAAGATTCACGACACTCAGAAGAAATTCCTCCTCATCTCCATCTTAAATGGGCGACCCCTTATTCTGAAACTTTGCCCCCTAGTTCTAGATTCCCCCACTAGGGGAAACATCCTCTCAGCATCCACCCTGTCAATCCCCCTCAGAATCTTATATGTTTCAGTAAGATCACCTCTCATTCTTCTAAACTCCAATGAGTACAGGCCCAACCTGCTCAACCTTTCTTCATACGTCAACCCCTTCATCTCAGGAATCAACCTAGTGAACCTTCTCTGCACTGCCTCCAATGCAAGTATATCCTTCCTTAAATATGGAGACCACAACTGTACGCAGTACTCCAGGTGCGGTCTCACCAGCGCCCTGTAAAGTTGCATCAAAACTTCCCTACTTTTATACTCCATACCCCTTGCAATAAAGGCCAACATTCCATTAGCCTTCCTAATTACTTGCTGTACCTACATGCTAACTTTTTGTGTTTCATGTACTAGGATACCCAGAACCCTTTGTACTGCAGCATTTTGAAGTCTCACTCCATTTAAATAATAATTTGCTTTTTCATTCTTCCTTCCAAAGTGGATAACCTCACATTTTCCCGCATTATACTCCATCTGCCAAATTTTTGCCCACTCACTTAACCTATCTATATCTCTTTGCAGACTCTGTATCCTCCTCACAACTTGCTAACCCACCTATCTTTGTATCATCAGCAAATTTGGCTACAGTACACTCGGTCCCTTCATCCAAGTCATTAATATAGATTGTAAATAGTTGAGGCCCCAGCACTGGCTCCAGGGTGGCCAAGGCTGGGAACTCAACATCCAGGAGTACTCAATATTCAGGAAAGATAGGAAAAAAGGAAAGGGACGTGGGGTAGCATTGCTGGTTAAAGAGGGGATTAACACAATTGAAAGGAAGGATATTAGCTCTGATGATGTGGAATCTGTATGGGTTGAACTGAGAAATAACAAGGGGCAAAAAACGTTAGTGGGAGTGATATATAGACCTCCAAACAGTAATGCGGAGGTTGGGGATGGCATTAAAAGGGAAATTAGAGAAGCGTGCAATAAGGGCACAGCAGTCATCATGGGTGACTTTAATCCACATATAGATTGGGCGAACCAAATTAGTAACAATACTATGGAGGAGGAATTCCTGGAGTGTTTACGGGATGGTTTCCTGGACCAATATGTCGAGGAACCAACCAGAGATCAGGCCATCTTAGACTGGGTATTATGCAATGAGAAAGGATTAATTAGCAATCTTGTTGTGCGAGGCCCCTTGGGTCGGAGCGATCATAATATGATAGAATTCTTCATTAGGATGGAGAGTGCAGTAGTTGACTCAGAGACTAGGGTCCTGAATTTAAATAAAGGAAACTACGATGGTATGAGGTGCGAGTTGGGTAGGATTGATTGGGGAATGTCACTGAAAGGGTTGACGGTGGATAAGCAATGGCAAACATTCAAAGACCACATGGACGAACTACAGAATTTGTTTATCCCAGTTTGGCATAAGAATAAAACAAAAAGGGTGACTCAACCGTGGCTAACAAGGGAAATTAGGGATAGCATAAGATCCAAGGAGAGGGCATATAAATTGGCCAGAAAAAGCAGTAACCCTGAGGATTGGGAGCAGTTTAAGATTCAACAAAGGAGGACAAAGGGATTAATTAAGAAGGGGAAAATAGAATACGAGAGTAAGCTTGCAGGGAACATAAAAACTGACTGTAAAAGCTTTTATACATATGTGAAGAGAAAAAGATTAGTGAAATTAAGCATAGGTCCCTTGCAGTCAGAATCAGGGGAACTTATAATGGGGAACAAAGAAATGTCAGACCAATTAAATACATATTTTGGTTCTGTCTTCACAAAGGAGGACACAAATAACCTCCCAGAGATGTTGGGGAACATAGGGTCTGATGAAAGGGAGGAACTGAAAGAAATCAGTATTTGTAGGGAAATGGTGTTAGGGAAATTGAAGGGATTGATGGCCGATAAATCCCCAGGGCCTGATAATCTACATCCTAGGGTACTTAAGAAAGTGGCCCTAGAAATAGTAGATGCATTGCTGATCATCTTCCAACATTCGATGGAATCTGGAACAGTACCCATGGATTGGAGGATAGCTAATGTTACCCCACTATTCAAAAAAGGTGGTAGAGAGAAAACGGGGAATTACAGACCGGTAAGCCTGACATCGGTTGTGGGGAAAATGCTAGAGTCCATTATAAAAGATGTAATAGCTGAGCACTTGGAAAACAGTGACAGGATCGGACAAAGTCAATATGGATTTACAAAAGGCAAATCATGCTTGACTAATCTACTGGAATTTTTTGAGGATGTAACTGGTAAAATAGATAAGGGAGAACCAGTGGATGTGGTGTATTTGGACTTCCAAAAGGCTTTTGATAAGGTCCCGCATAAGAGATTAGCGTGTAAAGTTAAGGCACATGGGATTGGGGGCAAGGTATTGACTTGGATAGAGAACTGGTTGGCAGACAGAAAGCAAAGAGTTGGAATAAACGGGTCTTTTTCTGAGTGGCAGGCAGTGACTAGTGGGGTACCGCAGGGATCAGTTCTTGGACCCCAGCTATTCACAATATATATTAATGATCTAGACAAGGGAACTAGATGTAATATCTCCAAGTTTGCAGACGACACAAAACTGGGCGGGCGTGTGTGCTGTGAGGAGGATGCCGAGAAACTCCAGGATGATTTGGACAGGTTGGGTGATTGGGCAGAAGCGTGGCAGATGCAATATAACGGGGATAAATGCGAGGTTATCCACTTTGGTGTCAAAAACAGAAAGGCAGATTATTATCTGAATGGCAATAGATTGGGAGAAGGGGAAGTGCAACGAGACCTGGGTGTCCTTGTGCACCAGTCGCTGAAGGTAAGCATGCAGGTGCAGCAGGCGGTTAAGAAGGCAAATGGTATGTTGGCCTTCATAGCGAGAGGGTTTGAGTACAGGAACAAGGATGTCTTGCTGCAGTTGTACAAGGCCTTGGTAAGACCACACCTTGAGTACTGTGTGCAGTTTTGGTCGCCTTATCTGAGGAAGGATGTTCTTGCCATGGAAGGAGTTCAGCGAAGATTCACAAGGCTGATACCTGGGATGGCAGGAATGACGTATGAAGAGAGATTGGGTCGATTGGGCTTATACTCGCTGGAGTTTAGAAGAATGAGAGGGGATCTCATTGAAACTTATAAAATTCTGACAGGACAGGACAAACTAGATGCAGGAAAGATGTTCCCGATGGTCGGGGAGTCCAGAACCAGGGGTCCCAGTCTAAGGATAAGGGGTAAGCCATTTAGGACAGAAATGAGGAGGAATTTCTTCACCCAGAGAGTGGTGAACCTGTGGAATTCTCTGCCACAGAAGGCAGTAGAGGCCAATTCATTAAATAGATTCAAGAAGGAGTTGGATATATTTCTTAAGGCTAAAGGGATCAAGGGATATGGGGAGAAAGCAGGGACAGGGTACTGAATTTGGATGATCAGCCATGATCGCATTGAATGGCGGAGCAGGCTAGAGGGGCCGAATGGCCTACTCCTGCTCCTATCTTCTATGATTCTATGATCCCTGTGGCACCCCACTAGTTACTGATTGCCAGCCAGAAAATGACCCATTTATCCCGACTCTCTGTTTTCTGTTAGTTAGCCAATCCCCTATCCATGCTAATATATTACCCCCAACCCCGTGCGCTCTTATCTTGTGCAGTAACCTTTTATGTGGCACCTTATCGAATGCCTTCTGGAAATCCAAATACATTACATCTGCTGGTTCCCCTTTATCCACCCTGTTTGTTACATCCTCAAAGAACTCTAGCAAATTTGTCAAACACGATTTCCCTTTCATAAAACCATGTTGACTCTGCTTGATTGTCTTATGATTTTCTAAATGTCCTGCTATTACCTCCTTAATAATGGATTCCAGCATAGAACCATAGTGGTTCTGTTACTGGACTAATAAGCAACATGAATTTGAACATTAGTTCAAATCTCACCAGACAGTTTGTGAATTTAAATTCATTTTAAGAATCTGGAAATAAATAGCTGGGATCAGTAAAAGTGACCACGAAGCTGCTGGATTGTCATAAAAACCCAACTGGTTCACTAATGTCCTTCAGGGAAGGAAACCTGCCATCCTTACCCAGTCTGGCCTCTATGTGACTCCAGTCCCATATCAACGTGGTTGACTCTTAACTGCCCTCTGATGTGGCCCAACAAGCCACTCAGTTGTATAAAACCACGAGTGGTTCAAGAAGGCGGCCCACCACCACCTTCTTAGGGCAACTAGGGATGGGCAATAAATGCCGGCCTGGTCTGAGATGCCCACATCCCGAGAATGAATTAAAACAAATGACCTCATCACTTTTATAGCTCACCAAGATCACCAGGGTTCGGAGGATATTGAGTGGGAAGGTGAGGAGAAAGTCTTGCAGTCCAGGCCCATCAGCTGCCATGTATTTCACAGTGGTGTATTCGGACCCACATACAGTTGTATAAAATACAGCCGGAATGTGGTACTGGTAAATGGCGGCCGGAGTTCCACAATCGTGGCCAGCCCGCGGTTCCCCGATCTCACCCCATCCACACTGGAGGGCGCAGTTGGTGCACTGATGCCAACACCAAAACTGTCCACGTGCAAAATTTGAGGTAACTTCCAGAAGCCCTGTGGAAGCTGTATCACAGGGTCTGGTGTTTTGGGGGCTGCTGTGTTCTACGGCTTCAGTGATGTGGCGGGGCTCACTCTTTCCCACCGAGAGTCTGCTGAATGTCAGATCCCCTCAGTCAATCAAATGGATTTTTTACAAAATCCAGCAGTTTTTGGGGTCAATTTTCCAATGCCAGCCCAAAAATAACCAGATTTATTGAATTCAATTCCAGTGCTTGAGAGTCCAGTCCCATAACCACTGGGCTGCCGGACCAGTAATCCAAGGTTAAATGAACGTTCCACCTGGGAGCAGGCTGAGCTAGTACAGGAGCCCTTCTCTACAGCAGTTGTTTATAAGCTAAAGCCACAAAATACAAGCTGCCAAATCACACTGGTAAATTTGTTATGGTCAAGACCAAATGTTCAAACTGTACAAACAGAACGATAGTCTGGAGGCAAAGCTTGCAGTTAGGGATGGGCTTTCAAGATAGAATGCCACCTTCAATACTCAGGAAGGACAAACAGTTGGCTCAGTTGTCCGAACAGAGCAGGAAAGGCCCCAGGCTCAACTCCCGGCCTGTGCTGAGTTAGCTGATGTCACCTAGTGTGGTACTGAGCCCCACACAGAGCAGGAAAGGCCCCAGGCTCAACTCCCGGCCTGTGCTGAGTTAGCTAATCTCACCTAGTGTGGTACTGAGCCCCACACAGAGCAGGAAAGGCCCCAGGCTCAACTCCCGGCCTGTGCTGAGTTAGCTAATCTCACCTAGTGTGGTACTGAGCCCCACACAGAGCAGGAAAGGCCCCAGGCTCAACTCCCGGCCTGTGCGGAGTTAACGGATTTTATTTGGCCTTGGTGCCTTTTTATTGGACGGGGGCCAGCTGGAGTTCCCACTCCTGATTACCAGTAACCGCTGGTGGAAAGTACAGCTGGGCAAGGACAGGATGAGCGGTGAGGCCCCCCAGAGCCTTATATGAACACACAGCTTGTTGACTGTGTCTGAGTGCTGGGACTGGCACTGAGCTCAGTGTGTCCGAGTTGTGGGACTGGCACTGAGCTCACTGTACGAGTGCTGGGACTGGCACTGAGCTCAGTGTGTCCGAGTGCTGGGACTGGCACTGAGCTCAGTGTCCGAGTGCTGGGACTGGCACTGAGCTCAGTGTCCGAGTGCTGGGACTGGCACTGAGCTCAGTGTGCCCGAGTGCTGGGACTGGCACTGAGCTCAGTGTGCCCGAGTGCTGGGACTGGCACTGAGCTCAGTGTGTCTGAGTGCTGGGACTGGCACTGAGCTCAGTGTGTCTGAGTGCTGGGACTGGCACTGAGCTCAGTGTCAACGAGTGCTGGGACTGGCACTGAGCTCAGTGTCCGAGTGGTGGGACTGGCACTGAGCTCAGTGTGCCCGAGTGCTGGGACTGGCACTGAGCTCAGTGTGCCCGAGTGCTGGGACTGGCACTGAGCTCAGTGTCCGAGTGCTCGGACTGGCACTGAGCTCAGTGTGTCTGAGTGCTGGGACTGGCACTGAGCTCAGTGTGCCCGAGTGCTGGGACTGGCACTGAGCTCAGTGTGTCCGAGTGCTCGGACTGGCACTGAGCTCAGTGTGCCCGAGTGCTGGGACTGGCACTGAGCTCAGTGTGCCCGAGTGCTGGGACTGGCACTGAGCTCAGTGTCTGAGTGCTGGGACTGGCACTGAGCTCACTGTGCCCGAGTGCTGGGACTGGCACTGAGCTCAGTGTCCGAGTGGTGGGACTGGCACTGAGCTCAGTGTGTCCGAGTGCTGGGACTGGCACTGAGCTCAGTGTGCCCGAGTGCTGGGACTGGCACTGAGCTCAGTGTCCGAGTGCTGGGACTGGCACTGAGCTCAGTGTGTCCGAGTGCTGGGACTGGCACTGAGCTCAGTGTCCGAGTGCTGGGACTGGCACTGAGCTCACTGTGCCCGAGTGCTGGGACTGGCACTGAGCTCAGTGTGCCCGAGTGCTGGGACTGGCACTGAGCTCAGTGTCTGAGTGCTGGGACTGGCACTGAGCTCAGTGTGCCCGAGTGCTGGGACTGGCACTGAGCTCACTGTGCCCGAGTGCTGGGACTGGCACTGAGCTCAGTGTGTCTGAGTGCTGGGACTGGCACTGAGCTCAGTGTCCGAGTGCTGGGACTGGCACTGAGCTCAGTGTGTCCGAGTGCTCGGACTGGCACTGAGCTCAGTGTGTCCGAGTGCTCGGACTGGCACTGAGCTCAGTGTGCCCGAGTGCTGGGACTGGCATTGAGCTCAGTGTGTCTGAGTGCTGGGACTGGCACTGCGCTCAGTGTCAACGAGTGCTGGGACTGGCACTGAGCTCACTGTGCCCGAGTGCTGGGACTGGCACTGAGCTCACTGTGCCCGAGTGCTGGGACTGGCACTGAGCTCACTGTGCCCGAGTGCTGGGACTGGCACTGAGCCACAAGCAGGCTAGTCTCAGATGGGTTTCCCTATTTCCGGTGGTGATGGGACCGATGGGAGTTTGCTTTACCTGGATGCTCCGGGCTTCATTCCCAGCATTTCCCAGCTATCCTTGCTGTTCCGTATCCTGCGGATGGTGTCTGCTTGCTCCTTGGTAAACCCCAGGCTCACGCTGGACTGAGGACGCTTACCATTCTCACACAAGTCAAGGATCGATGAGAAGAACATCTGCATCCAGATGGAATGTAGAAAGAGGGAAAACAGGAATTAAACTGTATTCAGTATAGAGCTCTTCCCAGAGCAGGGCACTCCCTGGACACCGCGCTGCCGGCAATCACCGCGCTGCCTTCTGCTTCGCTGCCTCTGGAAGCACCGGTGAAAATAATTTCTCTTGGTGGCCAGCCCCCGTGGACAGCAGCGGTATTGGGGCCACCAGCACTGGAGCGCCCATCTTCAGAGGTAAAATGAATGATTGCAAAGAGAAACCTTTTGGGGGGGGGCGGCAGAAGGGAGACATGCTTGTGTTGGAATGGGGTTCTGTATTGTGCCCAAAATAGGGAATGTGAACACACTCTGATCACAGACACGTTAATAAGCCACCCCACAATCACTCCTCCTCCTCGTAGATCTCTGCAACTTTTGTCCAGTCACTGGCTCTGTGGAACGACTCCACCCAATGTGTGTACCTGGAACATCTCGTTGATGCCCTCTCCAGACTGCGCCGAGGTTTCAAAGTAGTGGAATCCCCGGCTCTCGGCCCAGAGCCGCCCCTCGCTCTCATCGACCACACGACGCTTCCCACAGTCAACCTACAGAAAGAAAATAAAGAAAATCACACAGCATAAGAACAGGAGAACGACGTCCACTTGCACACCTCTCATACACATCAGGCAGCAGCTTTCATTTCTTCGATTCATTTTGTGCTGAAAGGGGAAAGTTAGCACCAGGAAAAGGAATACTTTCCACTCCAGGGACCCCGTGTCCCATCAAACACTCCCAGGGCAGGTACAGCACAGGTTAGATACAGAGTAAAGCTCCCTCTACACTGTCCCATCAAACACTCCCAGGGCAGGTACAGCACGGGTTAGATAGAGTAAAGCTCCCTCTACACTGTCCCATCAAACACTCCCAGGGCAGGTACAGCACGGGTTAGATACAGAGTAAAGCTCTGTAGAAGTGCAGTTTACTTTTAGACACAAACAAAATGGCTTTTCTGAGAAAAGAATTTAAAAAAGGAATTCAAAATGGCCGACAGTAGGAGTCACCATAATAAGTAAATCATTCTAATTAGCTGCAAGGATGGAGACAACTCAGAATTCCTTATCTAAGAAAAGCTTAGCAAAACAAGGCATCAATTAGTTCTAACCAGCTCAGGATGAGATAAGGTAAGCCATCAACCCACAGATTAGAGTTACATAGAGAATGAACACTGAACAAAGGGATCCCACAAGGAAGGTCTGGTTATCTGATCTTTAAGGAATTTCTGCTCGTTATTCTAACGAAAACTTATGCAATAACTCACAAGTTTGTGCCTCATTAATCAGTATGTTTAATACTATGTCATGTGGCCTGTTCTGTGTTCTTTTTGTATAAAGTATGTTCAAATCTTGTAAGATTTGAAGCATTCTGACATAGCAACTTGACTGTGTCAGAACCTTACCTTGTAACAAGTAAACTTTATTAAAAAGCCTTCTTTGACACGATATTCTATGTTTAAAAGAGTCTTACTCGGCATGTAAAACTTCGACAGCTCCCTCTACACTGTCCCGAGTCTGGATAGAGACCAGCTCGTGCAACGAGTAACATCACAAATTGTTACCTTATTCGCACAGACAACAAACACAATGTTCTCCATGTTCGCATGCGGCCCCAGTTCCTGCTTCATCTCAGCGAGCCAATTCTCCAGCGCATCGAAGGAGTCCTTCTGTCCGACATCATAGGCCAGGATCACCCCTTGAGTGTCTTTGTAAAACTCATTGCGCACCTGTTACAAACAAAACCTGTACTGAAAGACAAGCAATTTAAACAAAAGTGCTACTAACATTAGCGGATGTAATAGGGGAGCTGATAGTTGGCGGGGGGGGGGGGCACTATCTTTTGCAGTCCAGGATGGGAGGATTAGGGACACAACGCATGGCTAAAATAAGAGGCCTTCCATCTAATGGCGCATCGGCACCAGCTGTTGAGAAGACGAGAGCCATTCCGCAAGGAGAGGCTACATCTGAACAGGGTGGCAGCTAATGAACTGGCAAAATGGATACATAGGGAACTGAAGAGTCATTTAAACCAGGAAGGAGGGGACAGAATGGGGAATAAAAACAAGACTTGAAAAATTGGGGCTATATTGAACTGTTTTGAATTTGTGAACAGGAGAGGTTCAAGGATGATTTGATAGAGGTGTTTCAAATTATGAAGGCATAGGACAGAGTAAATAGACAGAATGTTTCCAGTCTAGAACTGGGGTCATAGATACAAAATCAAATGCAAGAGATTTAAGACCGAGAGCAGGATAAGCTTTTCTTTAAACAAAGAATGATGAGGCTGTGGATTTCACTCCCAGAGTTAGTGATTGAAGTAGAGACCAGGTCAACATTAAAGAATGGGTTAGAGAGGTGTCTGAAGGAAAGGGGGATAAAGGGGAATGGGAACAGGGCGGGTTCATGGGATTAGGATACTGTTTGTGTGGAGGATAAACAGGATTGACTGGCTGGGCTGAACAGCCCGTTTCTGTTACAACATCTGTATAATTTGAAAGTAAAAGATCCCATGGCACTATTTGAAGAGCAGGAGACTTCTTCCGGTTTCCTGGCCACATTTATCCTTCAACAAAAACAGATGAACTGGTCATTCAACTCGTTGCATTCCGTGGGACCTTGCTGTGTGCAAAGTGGCTACTGTGAGAACAACAGTGACTGTACTTCATTGGCTGGGAAGCACTGTGTCACACCCGGAATTGATAAAAGCCATACAAATGCAAGATCTTTCTCTCTCTTACCAACCTCATAGAAGAATGGATGACCCGCCATGTCAAAGATGTTAACTTTAATCTCTCGATCCCTCACCTGCACCCTGAGGGGGCAAAAAGCAAAACAAAACCGTCCAATAAGCAGCTTTGCATTATTCGTGCTCAACTGCACTTTTGTTCAGCAACATTTATCCAAACGACACCCCGAACCCTCGCTGTCCCGGGGCCCCGGACCCTCGCTGTCCCGGGGCCCCGGACCCTCGCTGTCCCGGGGCCCCGGACCCTCGCTGTCCCGGGGCCCCGGACCCTCGCTGTCCCGGGGCCCCGGAGCCCCGCTGTCCCGGGGCCCCGGACCCTCGCTGTCCCGGGGCCCCGGACCCTCGCTGTCCCGGGGCCCCGGACCCTCGCTGTCCCGGGGCCCCGGAGCCCCGCTGTCCCGGGGCCCCGGAGCCCCGCTGTCCCGGGGCCCCGGACCCCCGCTGTCCCGGGGCCCCGGACCCCCGCTGTCCCGGGGCCCCGGACCCCCGCTGTCCCGGGGCCCCGCTGTCCCGGGGCCCCGCTGTCCCGGGGCCCCGGAGCCCCGCTGTCCCGGGGCCCCGGAGCCCCGCTGTCCCGGGGCCCCGGAGCCCCGCTGTCCCGGGGCCCCGGAGCCCCGCTGTCCCGGGGCCCCGGAGCCCCGCTGTCCCGGGGCCCCGGAGCCCCGCTGTCCCGGGGCCCCGGAGCCCCCGCTGTCCCGGGGCCCCGGACCCCCGCTGTCCCGGGGCCCCGGACCCCCGCTGTCCCGGGGCCCCGGACCCCCGCTGTCCCGGGGCCCCGGACCCCCGCTGTCCCGGGGCCCCGGACCCCCGCTGTCCCGGGGCCCCGGACCCCCGCTGTCCCGGGGCCCCGGACCCCCGCTGTCCCGGGGCCCCGGAGCCTCGCTGTCCCGGGGCCCCGGAGCCTCGCTGTCCCGGGGCCCCGGAGCCTCGCTGTCCCGGGGCCCCGGAGCCTCGCTGTCCCGGGGCCCCGGAGCCTCGCTGTCCCGGGGCCCCGGAGCCTCGCTGTCCCGGGGCCCCGGAGCCTCGCTGTCCCGGGGCCCCGGAGCCTCGCTGTCCCGGGGCCCCGGAGCCTCGCTGTCCCGGGGCCCCGGAGCCTCGCTGTCCCGGGGCCCCGGAGCCTCGCTGTCCCGGGGCCCCGGAGCCTCGCTGTCCCGGGGCCCCGGAGCCTCGCTGTCCCGGGGCCCCGGAGCCTCGCTGTCCCGGGGCCCCGGAGCCTCGCTGTCCCAGGGCCCCGTGATCCCGGAGCCTCTCCTGGGCCCGGTGCACTTTCCCAGGGCCCTGTGATCCCGGAGCCTCTCCTGGGCCGGGTGCACTTTCCCAGGGCCCCGTGATCCCGGAGCCTCTCCTGGGCCGGGAGCACTTTCCCAGGGCCCCGTGGTCCCAGAGCCTCTCCTGGGCCGGGAGCACGTTCCCAGGGCCCCATGATCCCGGAGCCTCTCCTGGGCCGGGAGCACTTTCCCAGGGCCCCGTGATCCCGGAGCCTCTCCTGGACCGGGTGCACTTTCCCAGGGCCCCGTGGTCCTGGAGCCTCTCCTGGGCCGGGAGCACTTTCCCAGGGCCCTGTGTTCCCGGAGCCTCTCCTGGGCCGGGAGCACTTTCCCAGGGCCCTGTGTTCCCGGAGCCTCTCCTGGGCCGGGAGCACTTTCCCAGGGCCCCGTGATCCCAGAGCCTCTCCTGGGCCGGGAGCACTTTCCCAGGGCCCCGTGGTCCTGGAGCCTCTCCTGGGCCGGGTGCACTTTCCCAGGGCCCCGTGGTCCCAGAGCCTCTCCTGGGCCGGGAGCACGTTCCCAGGGCCCCGTGATCCCTGAGCCTCTCCTGGGCCGGGAGCACTTTCCCAGGACCCCGTGGTCCCAGAGCCTCCCTGGTTCCAGGTTCAAGGATGTCACTGAGCGGCTGCTGGACACTCTGAGGGGGGAGGGTGAACAGCCAGAGGTCGTTGTCCATATCGGTACCAACGACATAGGTAGGAAGGGGGATGAGGTCCTGCAGGCAGAGTTTAGGGAGCTAGGAAAGAGGTTAAAAAGCAGGACCGCAAAGGTAGTAATCATCGGATTACTACCAGTGCCACGTGCTAGTGAGTACAGAAATAGGAAGATAGAGCAGATGAATGCGTGGCTGGAGAGATGGTGTAGGAGGGAGGGCTTTAGATTCCTGAGGAATTGGAACTGTTTCTGGGGGAGGTGGGACCTCTACAAGCCAGACGGGTTGCACTTCAACGGGAACGGGACCAATATCCTCGCGGGAGGGTTTGCTAGTGTTGTTGGGGAGGGTTTAAACTAGCTTGGCAGGGGGATGGGAGCCTAAGTATAGAGTCAATAGGGAGGGAAGAAAAACTGGAATGGGAAAACAAAAACGTAGAAAGTAAATTGGAAGGACAGAGGAATCAAGGGCTAGATAGTGGTCAACAAGGAGGTTTGCCTGCACTAAATGGTATATACTTCAATGCAAGGAGTATAGCGAACAAGGCAGATGAGCTGAGGGCACAGGTAGATACTTGGGACTATGATATTATAGCTATTACAGAGACGTGGCTGAAAGAGGGGCAGGTATGGCAGCTAGAGGGAGGTAAAAAGGGAGGGAGGGGGATAGAGAGGGAGGTACAAAGGGAGGGAGGGGATAGAGAGGGAGGTAAAAAGGGAGGGGGGGTCGCGGTATTAATTAAAGAAACTATTACAGCTGTGAGGAGGGATGATATGTTGGAGGGATCATCAAACGAGGCCATATGGGTCGAATTGAAAAACAAAAAAGGTGCGATCACACTGCTGGGAGTGTACTAGAGACCCCCAAACAGTGAGAGGGAGATAGAAGAACAAAGATGTAGACAAATTTCTGAGAAGTGCAAAAACTATAGGGCAGTAATAGTAGGGGATTTCAACTACCCCAATATTAACTGGGATAAAATTAGTGTGAAGGGTATAGAGGGTGCGGAATTCCTAAAATGCATCCAGGAGAACTTTTTTAGCCAGTATGTAGCAAGCCCAACAAGGGAGGGGACGATTCTGGACTTAGTTTTAGGGAATGAAGCTGGGCAGGTAGAAGGCGTATCAGTGGGGGAGCATTTTGGTGCTAGTGACCATAATTCTGTTAAATTTAAGGTAAAAATGAGAAGTCGCACAACACCAGGTTATAGTCCAACAGATTTATTTAATTTTACAAGCTTTCGGAACAGTTCGCTCATTCGTCAGGTAAGTTAGCAGTGAGAGAATCTCCCAGAATTCACAATTTAAATATATTTTGTCTGTGTTTAAATTGTGAATTCTGGGAGATTCTCTCACTGCTAACTTACCTGACGAAGGAGCGAACTGTTCCGAAAGCTTGTAAAATTAAATAAATCTGTTGGACTATAACCTGGTGTTGTGCGACTTCTCATTTTTGTCCACCCCAGTCCAACGCCGGCATCTCCACATCATGAAATTTAAGGTAGTTATGGAAAAGGACAAGGGTCGACCAGGAATAAAAATTCTAAATTGGGGAAAAGCAAATTTTGCTAAACTCAGAGGGGATTTAGCCATCGTGGACTGGAACAGCTACTTGAAGGTAAATCAGTGTCAGAGCAGTGGGAGGCATTCAAGGAGGAGATCCGGAGGATTCAGACCAACTATGTGCCCTTAAAGAAAAAAGGTGGGACTAACAAATCTAGAGCCCCCTGGATGTCTAGAGACATACAGGGTAGGATAAAGAAAAAAGGGAGGCGTATGACAGATACCGAGGGCTAAATACTCCAGAATCTTTAGAGGAGTACGGCACTCGCCAGGGCCTGCGGCACTCACTCGCCACCGCCTGCGGCACTCGCCACAAACTCCATTCCCATCAGTGATCCCATCCCGTCCCTCCACTCTCTCAGGCTGAACCAGACTTTTCACAAGCTCGACATTCGATTTGGCCCCAAGCTGAGCTTCCGATCCAATCTCCACCCATCACAAAGACCAGCTCCAGAACACGGTACACCTGCTTCTACCTCAGTTCCTTAACCACTCATGTCCATTAGCTCCAGACTCGATTATTCCAATACTCTCTCGGCCGGCCTCCCACCCACACCCTTCTGTAAACTTCAGCTCATCCAAAACACTGCTGCATGTATTCCATCCCACACCAAGTGCCGCTCACCCATCACCCTGTGCTTGCAGACCTGCACTGGCTCACCTTCCTCCGACACATTAAACTTACATCTTCCTGCTTGTCTTTAACTTCCTCCATGGCCTTGCCCCTCCCTCTGATTCTGGCCTTTTTGCGCATCCCACTCCCCGCTTGGTGACAGATCTTTCAGCTGCCTCGGTCCTTGCAACTCCCTTCCTAAACCCCTCCACCTTTCCCCCCTTCGCCCCCAAACACATCTCTTCAGTTCCGGGCACCACACCTCAGGAAGGATATATTGGCCTTGGAGGGGGAGCAGCGCAGATTCACCAGAATGGGGTAAAAGGGTTAAATTATGAGGACAGGTTGCATAAACTATGCTGTATTGCCTTGAGTATAGAAGGTTGAGGGGTGATCTAATGGTTTAAAATGAGGAAGTATTTCTTCTGTTGGGGAATCCAGAACAAGGGGGAAATCTTAGAATTCGAGCCAGGCCATTCAGGGGTGATGTCAGGAAGCACTTCTTCACACAAAGGGTCATGGAAATCTGGAACTCTCGCCGCATGAGGCTGTAGATGCTGGGGGTTAATTGGAGCTTTCAAGACTGAGAGCGATAGATTTTTGGTGGGTAAGGGTATCAAGTGATATGGAGCTAAAGCGGGTAAATGGAGTTGAGGTACAGATCTAATTGAATGGTAGAACAGGCTCGAGGGGCTGAATGCCCTACTCCTCTTCTCATGTTCTTTGACTTGGTTTTCACCACCCCGATCTCTCCCTCCTTTCCCAATGCCTCTTTGTGAAGCATGCTGGAACATTATGTTAAAGGCACTCTATAAATGCAGCTGTTGTTACTCCTAATTATGCTAATTATCCTGTTAGATTATAACAGGACACTGACTGATTGCTCCCCTCTCTAACCCAGGGCACTGAGGCCAATTAAAGCACCCTAACACCCCCCCAGGCCAAGAGCAACCAAACCATGTTGGAATGGAACGGGGTTCCTGATCTCCGTGGCTTGGTGCACTGCATCGCTAAACCCGTTTCAAATCAATAATAAACTTTGCATTCTCACACTTTCATCAAGTACATGCCTATTTCAAATGATTAAAGTGTATGGATTCTCTTTTCATTAACGTCATGGTCCTTAACACTCAACAATTTACTATAAGCAAAACCAGATCACTAAAGATGGGGAGAAAATTAGCATCCCACACAATACTCACTTTGTAACTCCATAGTCGATTCCGATAGTCGCCAAGTATTTTGGGACAAACCTCTTCTCACAGTATCGTTTAATGATACAGCTCTGGAAAAAAACACAATTACCGTCAGCACTTTCACCTACACCAAAAAAGCACCACTTACCTGAGCCACACAGAACAGGAAGAGCCCAGGCCCCATTCCCGGCCTGTGCTGAGTGAGCTGATCTCACCCGGTGTGGTACTGAGCCCCACACAGAACAGGAAGAGCCCAGGCCCCATTCCCGGCCTGTGCTGAGTGAGCTGATCTCACCCGGTGTGGTACTGAGCCCCACACAGAACAGGAAGAGCCCAGGCCCCATTCCCGGCCTGTGCTGAGTGAGCTGATCTCACCCGGTGTGGTACTGAGCCCCACACAGAACAGGAAGAGCCCAGGCCCCATTCCCGGCCTGTGCTGAGTGAGCTGATCTCACCCGGTGTGGTACTGAGCCCCACACAGAACAGGAAGAGCCCAGGCCCCATTCCCGGCCTGTGCTGAGTGAGCTGATCTCACCCGGTGTGGTACTGAGCCCCACACAGAACAGGAAGAGCCCAGGCTCCATTTCCGGCCTGTGCTCATTGTCCAGTGACTCCTGTGCATGTCTGGATGTCAGGAAGGGATGGGATCAGGATTGGTAATGATGGGTCAGTGGCAGCTTGGATAAGGAATTGGCTTAAGGACAGAAAACAGCGAATTGTGGTAAATGACTGTTTTTCAGACTGGAGGATGGTAGACAGTGATGCTCCCCAAGGGTCAGTGCTGGGGACACTGCTTTTTTTGATATATAAAAATGACCTGGATATTGGAATACAAAGTAGAATTTCTAAATTTGCCGATGACACCAAACTTGGGGGTGTGTCAAACAGTGAGGATGATATCAATCGACTGCAACAGGACATAGAAAGGCTAGCAGAATGGGCAGACAAGTGGCAGATGGAATTTAATACAGAGAAGTGTGAGGTGATGCATTTTGGCAGAAGGAACAGGGAGAGGCAATATACACTGAATAGCAAAGTTTTAAAGAGTGCGCAGGGACAGAGGGACCTGGGAGTTGATGTGCATAGGTCCCTGAAGGTGGCGGGACATATTGAGAGAGTGGTTAGCAAAGCATATGGGATCTTGGGCTTCATAAATAGAGGTATTGAGTACAAAAGTAGAGAAGTTATGCTGAACCTTTATAAAGCGCTGGTTAGGCTACAACTGGAGTATTGCGTCCAGTTCTGGTCACCACAATTTAGGAAGGATGTGAAGGCCCTTGAGAGGGTGCAGAGGAGATTTACCAGAATGGTTCCGGGGATGAGGGATCTTAGCTACAAGGACAGGTTGGAGCAAAGGAGGTTGAGGGGTGATTTGATAGAGGTGTACAAGATTATGACGGGTTTGGATAGGCTCGACGGGGAAAGGCTGTTCCCACTAGTTCTTCTTCTTCTTAGGCAGTCCCTCGGAACCGAGGATGACTTGCTTCCACATTAAAAATGAGTTCACAGGTGACTGATGAGTCCAATGTGGGACCTACAGTCTCTGTCACAGTGGCTGAAGGGGCGGGTGGGTGGGGTGCTTGGGTTGACGTGCGCTCCTTGCGCTTGGCTTCCGCTTGCTCCCGGCGAAGAGACTCGAGGTGTTTGGCGCCTTCCCGGATGCTTCTCCTCCACTTTGTGCAGTCTTGGGCCAGGGATTCTCAGGTGTCAGTGGGGATGTTACACTTTTTCAAGGAGGCTTTGAGGGTGTCCTTGAAGCGTTTCCTCTGCCCACCTGGGGCTCTCTTGCCGTGCCGGAGCTCCGAGTAGAGCGCTTGTTTTGGGAGTCTCGTATTGGGCATGCGGACAATGTGACCTGTCCATCGGAGCTGATCGAGCGTGGTCAAAGCTTCGATGCTGGGGATGTTGGCCTGAGCAAGAACACTGACGTTGGTGCGCCTATCCTGCCAAAGAATTTGCAGGATCTTGCGGAGGCAGCGTTGGTGGTACCTCTCCAGTGCTTTGAGGTGCCTGCTGTACATGGTCCATGTCTCTGAGGCATACAGCAGGGCGGGTATCACTGCTGCTCTGTAGACCATGAGCTTAGTGCCGGGTTTGAGGTCCTGGTCTTCAAACACTCTTTCCCTCAGGCGACCGAAGGCTGCACTGGCACACTGAAGGCGGTGTTGGACTTCGTCATCGACATCTGCCCTTGTTGACAGTAGGCTCCCGAGGTATGGAAAGTGGTCCACGTTGTCCAAAGCCTTGTCGTGGATTTTGATAATCGGGGGGCAGCACTATGTGGTGGGGGCAGGTTGGTAGAGGACCTTTGTCTTACGGATGTTTAGTGTAAGGCCTATGCTCTCGTACGCTTCGGTGAAGGTGTTGACGATGGTTTGGAGTTCGACCTCCGAGTGAGCTGATGGTACAAGGACTAGGGGACACAGATTTAAGGTTTTGGGCAAGAGATACAGGGGGGATGTGAGGAAAAACTTTTTTACACAGCAAGTGGTGATGACCTGGAACTCGCTGCCGACGGAAGTGGTGGAAGCGGAGACACTCAATGTATTCAAGGGGAGACTGGATAGGCACTTGGGGGAAATAAACTTGCAGGGCTACGGGGATAGAGCGGGGGAATGGGACTGACTGGATTGCTCTACAGAGAGCCAGCACAGACTCGATGGGCCGAATGGCCTCCTTCTGTGCCGTTATGACTCTCTGACTCGCTCTATGACTCTATGGGGGAAAAATTCAGTTGGTTGCGCCTCCCGTTAGCGCCTTAAGAGGGCGCTAATGGGGCGCAAAGCAACTAGCGCCCGGGCGCGGCGATGTTTGCGCCACTCGTGAAATTAACTAGACATTTTGCGGCGGCGCTAAACAGTACCGCCACGATCTCCTGCGCCGGCAGATCGTGACGTCAGTCGAGTGCGCAATGCCCCGGTAGCGCCCCGGAGCGGATATTGAGTGGCGCCCCCTGCCTTACCGCCTGCCGCTAGCAACGACAGGTTGAGGGGAGCGTTTTGCAGTCAGGAAGGGACTGGGGGAGCGCTCTTTAAAGGCGACCACTTCCTGCCATTTTTTGTTGGTGACATTTTTGAACCACGCATTCTGAGAGAGAGACTTCTGGAGAGATTCAACGCTGTGTGAAGGAGTTTTGGGTACTGAGCAGCACTTTGCAGGTTCATTTTGATTTGCCCTTCCTTGTATCGATTTAGAAGAGACTATGGGGGCTGCACTCTGAGCTCTTTCCCTGGGCCTCTCCATTGTTCTTTCCAGCAGATTTGATGTACAGGTCTCTCCAGGCCGAGATTCAAGGCTGCAATGAGCAGGATGTGGATGGAAAGCAAGATCAACCTTCCTCTTCAAGAACTGGCCGGGGCCATTGTGTCTGTGTTCCATTGCTGACTGATATCACATGAGCTTCGCCAGCGCTCCGAGTTAGCGCCTCGCTCCTCGGCCTTTGCGCCTTAAGACAGATGTGTAGTGCCTGATTTAGCACTCCAATCACCTCCAGTGGCGATAAAAGTCAAGTTTGCAGTCGGAGGCGATAATTATAGCCAGGCCCTAATCTTTGCGCCCGGCCGATAATTGCGCCCCAAACGGGGCGATACTGAATTTTTCCCCCTATGTCTCCTGTGGTCCAGTAGTTCTACTGGTTGGGCTGAATGGCCTGTTTCTATGTTGTAACTTCTCTGTATTTCAACACCACGTCACACCCCCAGGACCTGCACCCCAACTTTCACTAATGCATCTGCGAAACAAGTTGCGTTACATTTCTAAAGGTTCCATTCTTATCTATCTAATCATAGCCAGAGAATCACCTGCAACAGCTTCTCTTCCCGCTCCCTCATCGTTGTCCCCCAAGGATCTATCCTTGGCCCCCTTCTATTTCTCATCTACATATTGCCCCTTGGAGACATCATCCGAAAACACAGCGTCAATTTCCACATGTACACTGACGACACCCAGCTCTACCTCACTGCCACCTCTCTCTCTAAATTGTCATACTGCTTGTCTGACATCCAGTTCTGGATGAGCAAAAATTTTCTCCAATTAAATATTGGGAAGACCGAAACCATTGTTTTCGGTCCCCGCCACAAACTCCGTTCCCTAGCCACTGACTCTAGCCCTCTCCCTAACATCTGTCTGAGGCTGAACCACACTGTTCGCAACCTTGGTGTCATTTTTGACCCTGAAATGAGCTTCCGACCACATATCCGCGGCATAACTAAAACCGTCTATTTCCACCTCCGTAACATCGCCCGTCTCCGCCCTTGCCTCAGCTCATCCGGTACTGAAACCCTCATCCATGCCTTTGTCACCTCCAGACTTGACTATTCCAATGCACTCCTGGCCAGCCTCCCACATTCCACCCTACGTAAACTTGAGGTCATCCAAAACTCGGCTGTCCGTGTCCTAACTCGCACCAAGTCCTGTTCGCCCATCACCCCTGTGCTCACTGACCTACATTGGCTCCCAGTTAAGCGGCGCCTCGATTTCAAAATTCTCATCCTCGTTTTCAAATCCCTCCACGGCCTCGCCCCTCCCTATCTCTGTAATCTCCTCCAGCCCCTCAACCCCCCACGAGATATCTGTGCTCCTCTAATTCTGCCCTCTTTATAATCAGGGATGCTCATCGCTCAATCTTTGGTGGCCGTGCCTTCTGTTGCCTGGGTCCTAAGCTCTGGAATTCCCTGCCTAAACCTGTCCACCTCACTACCTCTCGTTCCTCCTTTAAGATGCTCCTTAAAACCTACCAGTTTGACCAAGCTTTTGGTCACCTGCCCTAATTTATCCTTATGTGGCTCGGTGTCAAATTTTTTGTCTTAAAATACTCCTGTGCAGCACCTTAGGCCGTTTTACTGTGTTAAAGGCGCTATATAAATACAAGTTGTTGTTGTTGTTGTTGTTGAGTGTGATGGATAATTTTTCGGCAGAAAGGGCTATTAAGGGTATGAAAGAGAACGGATATGAAGAGTAGACCTTCAATGCTGGCCCCATAGTTGAACTTATGGTGGGCCTGTCTCCCACCTGTAGCACGGAAGCAATAAACTACTCCCAGTGTGTACAATATATAAACTTCCAAAAACATCAGCATGCTGTCTCCATCCAGCATATCACAAGATCACAGTGAATGAATGCAGCCCTTCAGCCCATCGGGTCTCGTCCTTCCACAATACCAACCCTTCCATGTTCACGACACAGTACCCGGCCATCTGTTGTAGGAGTCCGGTCTCTGCACAACAACAACTTGTATTTATGTAGCGTCTTTAACGTAGTGTAACATCCCGCGGCGCTGCACAGGAGCGTTATCACACAGAATTTCACACCGAGCCACACAAGAAGATATTAGAGCATCTTAAAAGAGGAAAGAGAGGTGAAGAGGCGGAGAGGTTTAGGGAGAGAATTTCAGAGCTTAGGGCCTCGGCAGCTGAAGGCACTGCCACTGATGGTGGAGCGATTAAAATCGGGGATGTTCAAGAGGCCAGAATTGGGGGAGCGCAGAGATCTCGGGGGGCGGGGGGGGATGTGGGGCTGGAGGAGATTAGAGATAGGGAGGGGGCGAGGCCTTGGAGGGATTTGAACAGGAGGATGAGAATTTTAAAATTGAGGCGTTGCTTAACCGGCAGCCAATGTAGGTCAGCGAGCACAGGGGAGATGGGCGAGTGGGACTTAGTGTGAGTTAGGACACGGGCAGCACAGTTTTGGATGACCTTCAGTTTACGGAGGGTGGAACTAGGCAGGCAAGTCAGGAGTGCATTGGAATAGTCAAGTCTAAAGGCATAGATGAGGATTTCAGCAGCAGATGAGCTGAGGCAGGGGCAGGGGCAGAGTCAGGCGATGTTATGGAGGTGAAAATAGGCGGTCTTCATGATGGCGTGGATATGTGGTAAGAAGCTCATCTCGGTGTCAAATACAACACCAAGGTTGCGAACAGTCTGGTTCAGCCTCAGACAGTTGCCAGGGAGCACTTTCTCTCCACTGCACTAACATCACTTTTGACTCCTATCTAAGGTTAGGTTCGAAGACTTCAGATTCAGGGAGAGTCCATCTTTGGTCTGTGCTAATCTCAGCCTGTGCGGCCATGCAGACACTACAATTGCTCTCAGTGTCCCCAGCAGATGAGGACAGCGTCTAGTTGTGTGGTGATGCCCCCCATGGTAAATACCTGCCAAAACTCATCATCTCGGCTCATACAAAAAAACAGCACTTGGGCAATGCACTGAGTGTCTGTGGGGCCCAACCCTGGCATACAGGTCAGTGCATTCAGCAGGGCAGAGTGGGGGGGTGGCGCTGGGTGTGGAAAGCCCCCAATATTCACTTGAATCAGATGGCACAGGAAGGAAAACGGTGATCCCACTACAAGCGAGTTCAGCTCCATAGTTCACAAGGTGAGCAAGTTAGAGCAGCCGAGGGGACCAGTTCAGGGTTTATTTATTTTTGGTGAAATTTTGTGCTGGCGGATCAGTAATTTTTCATATCAGTCACCCAATACCAGTATCCAGCACACCCAGCCCAGGTACACACAAGCTAGACACAACATAAATGGCTATAAGCCCAACATTAACACGTTAGATCTCTGACACAGAGCAGTACAAGGGAACCCAAAAATAAGTCATTGGAAGGAACTTAGTAGATTTAATTGAAGTTTAAAAAATGGTAATGGAGAAAATAATGGGACTTAAGATAGACAAATCTCCAGGACCTGATGGTTTCCACCCAGAGTATTAAAAGAAACAGGTGAGGAAATTGCAGATGCATTAATCATAATTTTCGAAAGATTCAGGAATTGTGCTGTTGGATAGCAAAATTGTAAATGTCACTCTAAGAAGGGAAGGAGAGAGAAACCAGATAACTACAGACCTGTCAGTTTAACATCAGTTGTGGGGAAGTGACTGGAATCTCAGAGACAGAGTGACTGAGCATTTTTTTTATCAGGTATTATAGAATTACATAGAATTTACAGCACAGAAAAAAGGCCATCTCGGCCCAATGGTTGAGTGCCAGAGCACCACCTCACACTGATCAAAGAGTCAGTATGGCTTTGTGAGGGTAGTCACTGACTAAGCTCATTGAATTTTTTGAGGATGTCACTAGCATGGTGGATAGGGATGTCTATCAATGTTGCCTATATGGACTTCCAGAAGTGCTTCAATAAGGTTCCGCACAAGAGATTATCAGCAAAATTGAGAGCGCATGGAATTGGAGGTAACCTTGTGACATGGATTGGTAAGGTGCCAGCCATGACTCAGAAGTGGCATTCTCGCCCAAGTCAGAAGGTCATGGGTTCAAGGCCTACTCCAGTGACTTGAGCACAAAATTAGGGAGTGCTGCACTGTCGGAGGGGCAGTACTGAGGGAGCGCTGCACTGTTGGAGGGGCAGTACTGAGGGAGCGCTGCACTGTCGGAGGGGCAGTACTGAGGGAACGCTGCACTGTCAGAGTGCCAGTACTGAGGGAGCGCTGCACTGTTGGAGGGGCAGTACTGAGGGAGTGCTGCACTGTCGGAGGGCCAGTACTGAGGGAGCGCTGCACTGTTGGAGGGGCAGTACTGAGGGAGTGCTGCACTGTCGGAGGGGCAGTACTGAGGGAGCGCTGCACTGTCGGAGGGGCAGTAATGAGGGAGTGCTGTACTGTCGGTGGGGCAGTACTGAGGGAGTGCTGCACTGTCGGAGGGCAGTACTGAGGGAGCGCAGCACTGTCGAAGGGGCAGTACTGAGGGAGCTCAGCACTGTCGAAGGGGTGGGATTTCCTGAACCGCTGGTAGCGGTTTGATACAACTGAGTGGCTGCCTAGGCCACTTCAGAGGGCAGTTAAGAGTTAAGCACGTGGGTGTGGGACTGGAGTCACTTAGAGGCCAGACCGGGTAAGGACGGCAGGTTCCCTTCCCTAAAGGACATTTTAAATTAACATTCACTCAAACTACTTAAAACCACCCAAAACCAAAATTGAATCTTGGCAGAGAATGAGTTAAATGGGAGGGAAAGCGAAGAAATACTTACATTTATCAAAAGTGCGGGACACAATGAATTACTCAAGTGCAGGGACTCAGGCAAATGCAGCAGCCACTGTACGCCAGCAACTAGGAGCGAGCAGTGCCTCAGTTGTCAGTGGCTGGGAGAACTCTCTGTGCTTCACCTGAGGAAGGGGCGATCGATAGCTCCGAAAGCTTGTGATTTGAAATAAAACTGTTGGACTATAACCTGGTGTTGTGCGACCCTTCAAGAAAAGCCATGGGATTTTTAACCTGCACCTGACAGGACCTCAGCCACAGGAGCACTCCGACAGGAGTTCTGCATTGTAGCACCAGCCTATGTTTATACACTCATGTGCAAACCACAATCTCTGACTCAAGGCAAGAAAGGAAGGGGGTGAGATGGCACATCTCACAAGCACAGGAGTCATGATTATATGTCAGCCCACCTCACAAGTGTGCGCAACACCAGACCTGCTCTCAATACAGCCAAGCACTCAACATCTTCATTTTGCTGACTAACGGTCAGTGGTGTTTTTTGCATAACTGTCGGAGAGGGGAAGTGTGGCTGTATTTTCAGTGGCATTTCTTTTCCGTGTGAAGTCAGGTTAAACATATACCGTGCCGAGCAGCATGACTGAAGTGCTTGTATGTTTGACTGCAGTACAGAAACATAGACACACAGAGCGGTCATATTAGGGAATGGCTCAAGACTGTCACCAGAGACAGGGAGAGTCAGAGGGTTTGTAACAACTGTGTGCATTGGTGTAAGGACGCAATCACAATACTCTCACAGTTCCAGGTGTAAGGCAATCACGTTGAGCAATATTTACAGAATTCACTGGACTGCAACATTGAAAGGGAGCAACTTGCATCTAGATAGCACCTTTCGTGTCCTTAGGATATCCCAAAGCACTTCACAACCAATTCATTAATTTAGAAGTCTGTAGTTACACAGGCAAACAATTTGCACACAACATCCCAGCAAACAGCAAATGAGAGAACCTGAAAAGTTCATCTGTTTCGGTGGTGTAAATATTGGCCAGCAACAGTGGGTAAACTCCCCTGCTCTTCTTCAAATAGTGCCATGGGATCTTTTACGTCCACCTGAACAGGTAGACGGGGTCTCTGTTTAACGCCTCATCTGAAAGACGGCACCACCGATGCTGCAGCACTCCCTCAGTACTGTCCTGGAGTGTCAGCCTGGATAATGTTCTGAAATCCTGCAGAGGGGCTTGAATTCGCAATCTCCTGACAGAGAGGAGTGGGACCCACTCAGCCAAACCTGACACTGCTCCAGTTTGTCCTGTACTATTTTAAAACTGTACAAGGCAAGTTTACAGGGTGTCATGTGTCACTGCTCAAAGTATTCAAAACTCTATTGCTGTCCAACTGCCCCTATACACTTTCCTCTCATCCACACTGCCTTCGCTGCAGTCCTTCCTCTTGTGCTCACACCTTCTAATCAAGCCTGTACCTTTCAACAACAACTTGCATTATATAGATTTTTTTCGTTGTGACGGAAGGTCATCGACCTGAAATGTTAACTCTGTTTCTCTCTCCCCAGATGCTGCCTGACCTGCTGAGTATTTCCAGCATTTTCTTTTTTTATTTCAGATTTCCAGCATCTGCAGTATTTTGCTTTTGCATTTATATAGTGCCTTCAACGCCCCCACCCCTACCCCCCTCCCGGGGCCCCGCCCCCTCACCTGTCCCCGGGGCCCCGCCCCCTCGCCTGTCCCCGGGGCCCCGCCCCCTCGCTTGTCCCCGGGGCCCCGCCCCCTCGCTTGTCCCCGGGGCCCCGCCCCCTCGCTTGTCCCCGGGGCCCCGCCCCCTCGCTTGTCCCCGGGGCCCCGCCCCCTCGCTTGTCCCCGGGGCCCCGCCCCTGCTTGTCCCCGGCCCCGCCCTCGCTTGTCCCAGGGGCCCCGCCCCCTCGCTTGTCCCCGGGGCCCCGCCCCCTCGCTGTCCCCGGGCCCCGCCCCCTCGCTTGTCCCCGGGGCCCCGCCCCCCGCGCTTGTCCCCGCCCCCTCACCTGTCCCCGGGGCCCCGCCCCCTCACCTGTCCCCGGGATCCCGCCCCCTCAACTGTCCCCGGGGCCCCGCCCCCTCACCTGTCCCCGGGCCCCGCCCCCACAGATGCGTCCCCGGGGCCCCGCCCCCTACACCTGTCCCCGGGATCCCGCCCCCCCTCACCTGTCCCCGGAATCCCGCCCCTTCACCTGTCCCCGGGATCCCGCCCCTTCACCTGTCCCCGGGGCCCCGCCCCCTCACTTGTCCCCGGGGCCCCGCCCCCTCACTTGTCCCCGGGGCCCCGCCCCCTCACTAGTCCCCGGGCCCCGCCCCCTTCACTTGTCCCCGGGTCCAGCCCCCTCATCCCGGCCCGCCCCTCACTTGTCCCCGGCGGCCCCGCCCCCTCACTTGTCCCCGGGCCCCGACCCCTCACTTGTCCCCGGGGCCCGCCCCCTCACTTGTCCCGGGGCCCCGCCCCCTCACTTGTCCCCGGGGCCCCGCCCCCTCACTTGTCCCCGGGGCCCCGCCCCCTCACATGTCCCCGGGGCCCCGCCCCCTCACCTGTCCCCGGGGCCCCGCCCCCTCACCTGTCCCCGCCCCCTCACCTGTCCCCGGGGCCCCGCCCCCTCACCTGTCCCCGGGCCCCGCCCCCTCACCTGTCCCCGGGCCCCGCCCCCTCACCTGTCCCCGGGCCCCGCCCCCTCACCTGTCCCCGGGCCCCGCCCCTGACCTTACCTTGCCCACCTCCGCGCTGCCCAAGCTGATCACCTTCACCCGCAGCGGCTTCTTGTTCTCCTTCCGCTTCTGCAGGTGAGTTTCCATGGCAACAGACCGCCGCCCGGCTCAGCCCCGAGCCCTGGCGCCGTGCTCACTGCCTGCCCGCTCTCCGCGGGGCCTCACTGCCTGCCCGCTCTCCGCGGGCACTCACTCCCTGCCGGCTCTCCGCGGGGCCTCACTCCGCGGACCACACCAGCCTCTCGCCGGCCGCCGCAGTCGCCACAACCTCTCAGATCTCGCGAGCGCGCTTACAACCCCAGCCCCGCCCGGCAGCTTCTCGCGAGACTCTGCGCACCCGGACACGTGACTCACTGCCCTGCACCCCAAGCCTGTTAGTGTACCCCTCGCCAGCCAATTCACCCCTCGCCAGCCAGTGCACCCCTTGCCAGCCATTGCACCCCTCGCCAGCCAGTGCACCCCTCGCCAGCCAGTGCACCCCTCGCCAGCCAATTCACCCCTTGCCAGCCAGTGCACCCCTTGCCAGCCATTGCACCCCTCGCCAGCCAGTGCACCCCTCGCCAGCCAATTCACCCCTTGCCAGCCAGTGCACCCCTCGCCAGCCAATTCACCCCTTGCCAGCCATTGCACCCCTCGCCAGCCATTGCACCCCTCGCCAGCCAGTGCACCCCTCGCCAGCCAGTGCACCCCTCGCCAGCCAGTGCACCCCTCGCCAGCCAGTGCACCCCTCGCCAGCCAGTGCACCCCTCGCCAGCCATTGCACCCCTCGCCAGGCATTGCACCCCTCGCCAGGCATTGCACCCCTCGCCAGGCATTGCACCCCTCGCCAGCCATTGCACCCCTCGCCAGCCATTGCACCCCTCGCCAGCCATTGCACCCCTCGCCAGCCATTGCACCCCTCGCCAGCCATTGCACCCCTCGCCAGCCATTGCACCCCAACCCAGCCATTGCACCCCAACCCAGCCACTGCACCCCAACCCTGCCAGAGCACCCCAACCCTGCCAGAGCACGCCAACCCAGCCAGTGCACCCCTCCCCAGCCAGAGCACCCAGAGCCCAGGCACCGCTCCCCAGCCAGGGCACCCAGAGTCCAGGCACCCCTCCCCAGCCAGTACACCCAGAGTCCAGGCACCCCTCCCCAGCCAGGGCACCCACAACCCCGCAACACCACCCCACCCAGAGCCCCGTCACCCCACCCCAGCCAGAGCACCCAGAGCCCCACCCCAGCCAGAGCACCCAGAGCCCCGTCACCCCACCCCAGCCAGAGCACCCAGAGCCCCGTCACCCCACTCCAGCCAAAGCACCCAGAGCCCCACCCCACCCCAGCCAGAGCACCCAGAGCCCAGGCACCCCACCCCAGCCAGAGCACCCAGAGCCCCGTCACCCCACTCCAGCCAGAGCACCCAGAGCCCCACCCCACCCCAGCCAGAGCACCCAGAGCCCCGTCACCCCACCCCAGCCAGAGCACCCAGAGCCCCACCCCACCCCAGCCAGAGCACCCACAGCCCAGGCACCCCTCCCCAGCCAGAGCACCCAGAGCCCCACCCCACCCCAGTCAGAGCACCCACAACCGTGCCGTGAAGAGGACACAAAGAACCTGCAAAGGGATATAGATAGGCTCAGTGAGTGGGCAAACATTTGGCACATGGAGTATAATGTGGGAAAGTGTGAGGTTATCCACATTGGTAAGAAAAATAAAAAAGCAAATTATTATTTAAATGGAGATTGATTACAAAAAGCTACAGTTCAGAGGGACCTGGGGGTCCTTGTGCATGAAACACAAAAAGTTAGCATGCAGGTACAGCAAGCAATCAGGAAGGTAAATGGAATGTTGGCCTTTATTTCAAGGGGGTTGGAGTATAAAAGCAGGGAAGACCTGCTACAACTGTACAGGGTATTGGTGTGACCACACCTGGAGTACTGCGTACAGTTTTGGTCGCCTTATTTAAGGAGGGATATACTTGCATTGGAGGCAGTTCAGAGAAGGTTCACGAGGTTGATTCCTGAGATGAAGGGGTTGACTTATGTAGAAAGGTTGAGCAGGTTGGGCCTATACTCATTGGAGTTTAGAAGAATGAGAGGTGATCTTATTGAAACATATAAGCTACTGAGGGGGCTCGACAGGGTAGATGCAGAGGATGTTTCCCCTCATGGGGGAATCTAGAACTAGGGGGCATAGTTTCAGAATAAGGGGTTGCCCATTTAAAATTGAGGTGAGGAGGAATTTCTTCTCTCAGAGGGTTGTAAATCTGTGGAATTCTCTGCCCCAGAGGGCTGTGGAGGCTGGGTCATTGAATATACTTAAGGTGGAGATAGACAGATTTTTGAACAAGAAGGGAGTGATGGGTTATGGGGAGTGGGCAGGGAAATGGAGCTGATCGCAAGATCAGATCAGCCACGATCTCATTAAATGGCGGAGCAGGCTCGAGGGGCCAAATGGCCTACTCCTGCTCCTATTTCTTATGTAACCCTGCCACTCCACCCCGAGCACCTACAACCATACCACCCCACCCTAGCCAGATGACCCAGAACCCACTCGCCCCACCCCAGCCAGAGCCCAGGCACCCGACCCCAGCCAGGGCACCCACAACCCCGCCACCCCACCCGAGCCAGTGCACCCACCGCCCCCACCCAGAGCCCAGGCACCCCACCACCCCACCCAGTGCACTCACAACTCTGCCATCACACCTCACCCGGAGCACCCATCTCCTTATGTGGCTCGTGTAAAAAAATTTTGATAACGCTCCTATGAAGAGCCTTGGGACGTTTTACTACGTTAAAGGCGCTATATAAATGTAGGTTTTAGTTATAGTAGAGTCTGGGGCTCGCCACAAGACCTGTGGTGAGGTTTGGGGAGGGTGGAGAGGAGGCAGGGGAGGAATGGGGGTGGGTGAGGTGGTGAGATTGGGGTGAGATGTAGGGGTAGGGTGGGGAAGGGAGGGTGGGATTTAGTAGTGGGGATTGAGGGGGTGGGGGAGGTTGGAGAGGGTGAGAGTTTGGGGTGTTGGGGGTTTGGGGTGAGGGTGTTGAGGGGTTTGGGGGTGAGGGTATTGGGGGGTTTAGGGGTGAGGGGTTTGGGGTGAGGGTGTTGGGGGTGAGGCTGAGGTGGGTTTGGGGGTGAGGGTGTTGGGGTGAGGGGTTTTGGGGGTGAGGGTGTTGTGGTGAGGGGGTTTGGGGGAGAGGGTGTTGGGGGTGAGGGGGTTTGGAGGTGAGTGGGTTTGGGGGTGAGGGTGTTAGGGTTTGGGGGTGAGGGTGTTGGGGGGGTGAGGGGGTTGGGGGGTGAGGGGGTTTGGAGGTGAGGGGGTTTGGGGGTGAGGGTGTTGGGGTGAGGGTGTTGGGGGGTGAGGGGGTTTGCAGGTGAGGGAGTTTGGGGGTGAGGGTGTTGGAGGTGAAGGGGGTTTGGAGGTGAGGGGGTTTGGGGGTGAGGGTGTTGGGGGCGAGGGGGTTGGGGGTGAAGGGGGTTTGGGGTGAGAGTGTTGGGGTTTGGGGGTGAGGAGTGTTTCGGGGGGTGAGGAGTGTTTCGGGGGGGTGAGGAGTGTTTCGGGGGGGTGAGGAGTGTTTCGGGGGGGGTGAGGAGTGTTTCGGGGGGGTGAGGAGTGTTTGGGCGTGTGAGGAGTGTTTGGGGGGGGGTGAGGAGTGTTTGGGGGGGGTGAGGGGTGTTGGTGGGGGGGCTAGTGGGGCGGTGTTTGGGGTCCCGGGGTGTTTGGGGACCCGGGGTGTTGGTGAGGGTGTTGGGGTCCCGGGGTGTTGGGGTTCCGGGGTGTTCGGGGTGTTGGGGTTCCGGGGTCCCGGGGTGTTGGGGTTCCGGGGGGGAGTGTTGGGGTCCGGGGGGGCGGTGTTGTGGGGGGGGGGCGGTTTGGGGTCCCGGACTGTTTGGGGGGGGGGGGGGTGTGTTGGGGTCCCGAGGTGTTGGGGTCCCAGGGTGTTGGGGTCCCGGGCTGTTGGGGTCCCGGGCTGTTGGGGTCCGGGGGTGTTTCGGGTTCCGGGGTGTTTCGGGTTCCGGGGTGTTTGGGGTCCCGGGGTGTTGGGGTCCGGGGGTGTTTGGGGTCCCGGGGTGTTTGGGGTCCTGGGGTGTTGGGGTCCGGGGTTGTTTGGGGTCCCGGGGTGTTGGGGTCCCAGGGTGTTTGGGGTTCCGGGGTGTTTGGGGTCCGGGGGGGTGTTGTGTTTGGGGTTCTGGGGTGTTTGGGGTCCCGGGGTGTTTGGGGTCCCGGGGTGTTGGGGTCCCGGGGGTGTTTGGGGTCCCGGGGTGTTTGGGGTCCCGGGGTGTTGGGGTCCCAGGGTGTTTGGGGTTCCGGGGTGTTTGGGGTCCAGGGGGGGGGTGTTTGGGGTTCCGGGGTGTTTGGGGTCCGGGAGTGTTTGGGGTTCCGGGGTGTTTGGGGTCCGGGGGTGTTGGGGTTCCGGGGTGTTTGGGGTTGGGGGGGGGGGGGTGTTGGGGTCGGGGGGGGGAGGGGTTTGGGGTCCCGGGGTGTTGGAGTCCCGGGGGGGGGGGGGGTTGGGGTCCCGGAGTGTTGGGGGTAAGGGGGGGGGGCGGGGTTTGGGGTCCCGGGGTGTTTGCGGGGGGGGGTGTTTGAGATCCCGGGGTGTTTGGGGTCCCGGGGGGGGGGGGGGGTGTGTTGGGGTCCCGGGGTGTTTGGGGTTCCGGGGTTTGGGGTCCCGGGGTGTTTGCAGGGGAGGTGGGTGTGTTGGGCTCTCGGGGTGTTTGGGGTTCCGGGGTTTGGGGTCCCGGGGTGTTTGCAGGGGGGGGTGCGTTGGGGTCCCGGGGTGTTTGGGGTTCCGGGGTTTGGGGTCCCGGGGTGTTTGCAGTGGGGGGGGGTGTGTTGGGGTCCCGGGGTGTTTGGGGTTCCGGGGTTTGGGGTCCCGGGGTGTTTGCAGGGGGGGGGGGTGTTTGGGGTCCCGGGGTGTTTGCAGGGGGGGTGGGGTTTGGGGTCCCGGGGTGTTTGCAGGGGGGGGGGGTTTGGGGTCCCGGGGTGTTTGCAGGGGGGGGGGGGTTGGGGTCCCGGGGTGTTTGCAGGGGGGGGGGGTTTGGGGTCCGGGGGGGGGGGGTTTGCAGGAACGCCGACACTGAGCCCGCGCCTCCCAGTATTTGAATTGTAACGGCTGCCGGCGCGCGGCCCGCGGGGCGGGGGGGGGGGGGAGTCTCCAGGGCCCGGGCCGCACAGAGAGAGAGAGAGAGAGCGGGAACCCGGCCCGGCATGACAGGTGAGCGGCCGGTAGACGGGAGAGGGATAAAACCGCCCCATAAAACATCCCATAATCTCCACCCCATAAAACACCACATAAACACCACCCCTTTAATACCCGCACTCACCCCCGTACCCCCTTTAATACCCACACTCACCCCGTACCCCCTTTAATACCCACACTCACCCCCGTACCCCCTTTAATACCCACACTCACCCCCGTACCCCCTTTAATACCCACACTCACCCCGTACCCCCTTTAATACCCACACTCACCCCCGTACCCCCTTTAATACCCGCACTCACCCCCGTACCCCCTTTAATACCCGCACTCACCCCCGTACCCCCTTTAATACCCGCACTCACCCCCGTACCCCCTTTAATACCCACACTCACCCCGTACCCCCTTTAAGACCCACACTCACCCCCGTACCCCCTTTAATCCCCGCACTCACCCCCGTACCCCCTTTAATACCCGCACTCACCCCCGTACCCCCTTTAATCCCCGCACTCACCCCCGTACCCCCTTTAATACCCACACTCACCCCCGTACCCCCTTTAATACCCGCACTCACCCCCGTACCCCCTTTAATAACCACACTCACCCCCGTACCCCCTTTAATACCCACACTCACCCCCGTACCCCCTTTAATACCCACACTCACCCCCGTACCCCCTTTAATACCCGCACTCACCCCCGTACCCCCTTTATTACCCGCACTCACCCCCATTACCCCCTTTAATACCCGCACTCACCCCCGTAAGCATGCAGGTGCAGCAGGCGGTTAAGAAGGCAAATGGTATGTTGGCCTTCATAGCGAGAGGGTTTGAGTACAGGAGCAAGGATGTCTTGCTGCAGTTGTACAGGGCCTTGGTGAGACCACACCTTGAGTATTGTGTGCAGTTTTGGTCACCTTATCTGAGGAAGGATGTTCTTGCCATGGAGGGAGTGCAGCGAAGATTCACCAGACTGATACCTGGGATGGCAGGAATGACGTATGAAGAGAGATTGGGTCGATTAGGCTTATATTCGCTGGAGTTTAGAAGAATGAGAGGGGATCTCATTGAAACTTATACAATTCTAACAGGACTAGACAGACTAGTTGCAGGAAGGATGTTCCCGATGGCGGGGGAGTCCAGAACCAGGGGTCACAGTCTAAGAATAAGGGGTAAGCCATTTAGGACTGAGATGAGGAGGAATTTCTTCACCCAGAGAGTGGTGTACCTGTGGAATTCTCTACCACAGAAGGCAGTTGAGGCCAATTCATTAAATATATTCAAGAAGGAGTTAGATATATTTCTTAAGGCTAAAGGGATCAAGGGATATGGGGAGAAAGCAGGGACAGGGTACTGAATTTGGATGATCAGCCATGATCTCATTAAATGGCGGAACAGGCTCAAGGGGCCGAATGGCCTACTCCTGCTCCTATCTTCTATGAATGTCAACGGACTCTCTCTTGTTGGAGATAATCATTGCCTGGCACTTGTGTAGCGCGAATGTTACTTGCCACTTATCAGCCCAAGTCTGAATGTCGTCCAGGTCTTGCTGCATGCGGGCATGGACTGCTTCATTATCTGTGGAGTTGCGAATGGCACTGAACACTGTGCAGTCATCAGCAAACATCCTCATTGCTGACCTTATGTTGGAGGGAAGGTCATTGATGAAGAAGCTGAAGATGTTTGGGCCTTGGACACTGCCCTGAGGAACTCCTGCAGCAATGTCCTGGGGCTGTGATGATTGACCTTCAACCACTGCAACCATCTTCCTTTGTGCTAGGTATGACTCCAGCCAGTGGAGCGTTTTCCCCCTGATTCCCATTGACTTCAGTTTTACCAGGGTTCCTTGATGCCACACTCGGTCGAATGCTGCCTTGATGTCAAGGGCAGTCACTCTCACCTCACCTCTGGAATTCAGCTACTTTGTCCATGCTTGGACCAAGGCTCTAATGAGGTCGGGAGCCGAGTGGTCTTTGCGGAACCCAAACTGGGCATCAGTGAGCAGGTTTTTGGTGAGTAAGTGCCGCTTGATAGCACTGTTGATGACACCTTCCATCACTTTGCTGATGATTGAGAGTAGACTGATGGGGCGGTAATTGGCCGGATTGGATTTGTCCTGCTTTTTGTGGACAGGACATACCTGGGCAGTTTTCCACATTGTTGGATAGATGCCAGTGTTGTAGCTGTACTGGAACAGCTTGGCTAGAGGCGCGGCTAGTTCTGGAGCACAAGTCTTCAGCACGATAGCCAGAATGTTGTCAGGGCCCATAGCCTTTGCTGTATCGAGTGCGCTCAGCCGTTTCTTGATATCACGTGGAGTGAATCGAATTGGCTAAAGACTGGCTTCTGTGATGGTGGGGACCTCAGGAGTAGGCTGATATGGATCATCTACTCGGCACTTCTGGCTGAAGATGGTTGCAAACGCTTCAGCCTTGTCTTTTGCACTCACGTGCTGGGCTCCACCATTGAGGATGGGGATATTCATGGAGCCTCCTCCTCCCGTTAGTTGTTTAATGGTCCACCACCATTCACGACTGGATGTGGCAGGACTGCAGAGCTTTGATCTGATCCGTTGATTGTGGGATCGCTTAGCCCTGTCTATAGCATGCTGCTTCTGCTTTTTAGCATGCATGTAGTCCTGTGTTGCAGCTTCCCCAGGTTGGCACCTCATTTTTAGGTACGCCTGGTGCTGCTCCTGGCATGCTCTTCTATACTCCTTATTGAAGCAGGATGGTCCCCTGGCTTGATGGTAATGGTAGAGTGAGGGATATACCATACTATGAGGTTACAGATTGTGGTGGAATACAATTCTGCTATATAAATTACCTAGACTTAGGTATAGGGAGTACATTTTGTAGTTTGCAGATGATACAAAACTTGACAATGTAGTAAATAGTGAGCAGGATAGTAGCAGACTTCAGGGGGACATCGACAGACTGGTGAAATGGTCAGACACATGGCAGATGCAATTTAATGCAGACAAGTGTGAAGTGATGCACCTTTTGAGAAACAATATGGAGAGGCAGTATAATCTAAATGGCACTTTTTTGAGGGGGGTGCAAGAGCAGAGGGACCTGGGGGTGCATATTCACAAGTCATAGAGTCATAACGGCACAGAAGGAGGCCATTTGGCCCATCGAGTCCGTGCCGGCTCTCTGTAGAGCAATCCAGTCAGTCCCATTCCCCCGCTCTATCCCCGTAGCCCTGCAAGTTTATTTCCCTCAAGTGCCTATCCAGTCTCCCCTTGAAAACATTGAGTGTCTCCGCTTCCATCACTTCCGTCGGCAACGAATGTGCGGGTTAGGTTGATTTGGATATGATAAATTGACCCTTAGTGTTAGGGGGGGATTAAATATGTGGGGTTATGGGGATAGGATGGGATATGTTTGGGGGAATTAAATACGTGGGGTTACGGGGGTAGGGTGGGATATATGTACTGTGGGGATTAAAGCAGGGACAGGGTACTGGATTTGGATGATCAGCCATGATCGTATTGAATGGTGGAGCAGGCTCGATGGGCCGAATGGCCTACTCCTGCTCCTAGATTCTATGTTTCTATGTTTCTATGAATTCCAGGTCATCACCACTCGCTGCGTGAAAAAGTTTTTCCTCACATCCCCCCTGTATCTCTTGCCCAAAACCTTAAATCTGTGTCCCCTAGTCCTTGTACCATCAACTAGTGGGAACAGCCTTTCCCCGTCCAGCCTATCCAAATCCATCATAATCTTGTACACTTCTATCAAATCACCCCTCAACCTCCTTTGCTCGAATTAAAACAAATCCAGCTTCTCCAACCTGTCCTTGTAGCTAAGATCCCCCATCCCCGGAACCATTCTGGTAAGTCTGCTCTGCACCCTCTCAAGGGCCTTCACATCCTTCCTAAAGTGTGGTGACCAGAACTGGACGCAATACTCCAGTTGTGGCCTAACCAGCGCTTTATAAAGGTTCAGCATGAATAATAAGATAAGTGTCAGGTAACACCGCACCACAGAAGTGCCAGGCAATGACTATCTCCAACAAGCGAGAGTCTACACACCACCCCTTGACATTCAATGGCATTACCATCACCGAATCCCCCACCATCAACATCCTGTGGGTCACCATTGATTAGAAGCTTAACTGAACCAGCCACATAAATACTGTGGCAACAAGAGCAGGTCAGAGGCTAGATATTCTGCGGCGAGTGTCTCACCTCCTGACTCCCCAAAGGCTTTCTACCATCTACAAAGCACAAGTCAGGAGTGTAATGGAATACTCTCCACTTGCCTGGATGAGTGCAGCTCCAACAACACTCAAGAAGCTCGACACCATCCAGGACAAAGCAGCCCGCTTGATTGGCACCCTCTCTAACCTTAAACATCCACTCCCTCCACTACCGGCGTACCGTAGCTGCAGTCTGTACCATCTACAAGATGCACTGCAGCAACTCGCCAAGGCTTCTTTGGCAGCACCCCCCAAACCCTTGACCTCTACCACCTGGAAGGACAAGGGCAGCAGGCGCATGGGAACACCACCACCTCCAAGTTCCCCTCCAAGTCACACACCATCCTGACTTAGAAGTATATCGCCGATCCTTCATTGTCGTTGGTTCAAAATCCTGGAACTCCCTCCCTAACAGCACTGTGGGAGTACCTTCACCACACGGACTGCAGCGGTTCAAGAAGGCGGCTCACCACCACCTTATCAAGAGCAATTAGGGCTGGGCAATAAATGCTGGCCTTGCCAGCGACGCTCACATCCCATAAAAACAAATTTTAAAAAAAGCATAACTTCTCTACTTTTGTACTCAATACCTCTATTTATGAATCCTAAGATCCCATATGCTTTGTTAACCACTCTCTCAATATGTCCTGCCACCTTCAGGGACCTATACACTTTAACTCCCAGGTCCCTCTGTCCCTGCGCATTCTTTAAAACTGTGCCATTAAGTGTATATTGCCTCTCCCTATTCCTTCTGCCAAAATGCATCACCTCACACTTCTCTGTATTAAATTCCATCTGCCACTTGTCTGCCCATTCTGCTAGCCTTTCTATGTCCTGTTGCAGTCGATTGATATTATCATCACTGTTTGCCACACCCCCAAGTTTGGTGTCAGTGGCAAATTTAGAAATTCTACTCTCTATTCCAATATCCAGGTCATTTTTATATATCAAAAAAAGCAGTGTCCCCAGCACTGACCCTTGGGGAACACCACTGTCTACCATCCTCCAGTCTGAAAAACAGTCATTTACCACAACTCGGTGTTTTCTGTCCTTAAGCCAATTCCTTATCCAAGCTGCCACTGAGCCACCTATTCCATGAGCCTCAATTTTGTTAACCAGCCTTCTATGTGGTACTTTGTCAAATGCCTTCCAAAAATCCATGTAGCCAACATCCATTGCATTCCCTTCATCAATCCTCCCTGTTACTTCATCAAAAAATTCAATTAGATTAGTCAAACACGATCTGCCTTTTACAAACCCATGTTGGCTCTTCTTAATTAGCTTAAACCTCTCCAAGTGCCCGTTAATTTTTTACTTGATTATTTTTTCTAAAACTTTACCCACCACGGATGTTAAACTGACCGGCCTGTAGTTACTAGGATTGTCCTTACACCCTTTCTTGAACAATGGTGTCACATTTGCCACTTTCCAATCCTCATGCACCTTCCCCGCGTCTAGGGAAGATTGGAAAATTATGGCAAGCCCTTCCTTGAAGGTGGCAGGGCAAGTTGATAAGGTGGTTAAGAAAGTGTATGGGATACTTGGCTTTGTAAATAGGGCATTGAATACAAAAACAAGGAAGTCATGCTAAACCTTTACAAATCACTGGTTCGGCCTCAGCTGGAGTATTGTGTCCAATTCTGAGCACCACACGTAGGAAGGATGTCGAGGCCCTGGAGAGGTTTACCAGGATGATACCAGGGATGAGGGACTTCAGTTATGTGGAGAGATTGGAGAATCTGGGATTGTTCTCCTTGGAGCAGAGAAGGTTAAAGGGAGACCGAATAGAGCTGTTCACAATTATGAGGGGTTTTGATAGAGCAAGTAGGGAGAAACCTTTTCCTCCAGCGCAGTGCTGAGGGAGTGCCGCACTGTCAGAGGTTCCGTCTTTCGGATGAGACGTTCAACTGAGGCCCCGTCTGCTCTCTCAGGTGGACGTAAAAGATCCATGGCACTATTTCGAAGAAGAGCAGGGGAGTTCTCCCCGGTGTCCTGGCCAATATTTGTCCCTCAACCAACATAACAAAAAAACAGATTATCTGGTCATTTTCACGTTGCTGTTCGTGGGAGCTTGCTGTGCGCAAATTGGTTGCCGCGTTTCCCACATTACAACAGTGACTCCACTTCAAAAGTACTTCATTGGCTGTAAAGCGCTTTGAGACGTCCGGTGGTCATGAAAGGCGCTATATAAATGCAAGTCTTTTTTCTTTTTCTGGGAAGTGGGTCAGTAACCAGAGGTCATAGATTTTAAATTAATTGGCAAAAGAACTAGAGAGGAGATGATATTTTTTCACACAGAGGGTTGTTAAGATCTGGAACACACTGCCTGAAAAAGTGGTGGAATCAGATCTCATCGGAATTTTCAAAAGGCAATTGGACATGTACTTGAAGAGGACTCATTTGCAGGGTTGTGGGGAAAGAGCAGGGGAGTGGGACTAAATTGGTAGCTCATTCAAAGAGGCACGACGGGCCGAATAGTCCCCTTCTGTGCTGCAAGATTCTATGATTATAAAAAACGGTAACTTAACAGCATAACATTTTGTCAAATACCCTTGGTGAATTACAATTTCTTGAACTTATGCTTCCTACCGCTTTTACATGGTGCATCCCGTGTGGGTTCAGCAGAGGCAGACTGATCAGATCCCTGCCCTGACTGCTGAGATGCTTTTGTCCGACGCCCTCTGTGTTCTGGAGACCCTGAGGGCCCCACCAAAGACTGCTCCACCTGCACCTGTGCAGGGGCAGACTCAGCCATCGGGACACGAAGTAGCATGTCAGGTTCTAGTTGAGGCGGGACAACTGATGAGAAGTGGGAGCACTTTGAGTGGAGTTCCCACTTCCATATCCCCTTTTGCCATCATCCCATTCATGGGCCAGCACCACATCACTTCTACCACTCTGTTGCAGAACAGCTTGATGGAGATTAGTGACGCGTTGTAAGGGCACGGATAAGATAGTTGTCATCCTCTTTAAGGCGGCAGACATCTCTTGCACGGCCGTGGTCATGGCCTGCACGGACTTGTTTGAGAGCTGTGCTTAAAGCTCCATGGAGGTGGCCGCTCTCTCCATGTCAGTACCTGGCTAAATTGGTGATGCGCCTCTAGCATTCTCCTTCTCAGCGATAGCATCTGTGTCCAGCTGAGCAGAGCTTGGACAGGATTTCCCCCACCCCCCCCGCGATGTGGACTGTCCACAGCTGTCCCTGCCACCAGTGTCTGCTCATGCTCACTTGTGAGTTGTGAATCACCAGGTGAAAACCCAACAAAGTGTCTAAGTGGAGCCACCGAAGTGCGCGTATCTGTGCTGGTGCATGGCTGTACGTCCTGTGATGGTGCACCCTCAGAAGGAATTAAGTCCTCTGAGGAATCGTCCTCATGGATGTCCTGCGACACTTGCTGTACGCGTGAAGGTCCTGGAAGACAAAAGAAAGGGATATAATTTAGTCGTGTCAAAGTCACAACCTTGACATAATCAGTCTTCTCATCGTTCAGTTATTGATGAAATGAAGTCAGCATATGTGTGTCAGAGATATTTGTAATTCTGTACCCAGCTATCTGCGAGTTCCCAGTCTCCCCATTTCCAAGAGGGACGCAGATGTGCCACTTATCTCCAGGGCGTCCTCCTCTGCATCTGTGAGCTGGACTATCTGTGGCAGCCCACCTCCAGTCCTGTTCCTCTCCCTTGCGTTTTGTGCTCTCGTCTCCTACAGGGGTTGAGAAAACAGAGCTGTGAGTGAGTGAAGGTCTGGGATTGACCTGATGGATGCAGTGCCTTCGGTGGGGGTGACTTCGAGACAGATGCATCACATTGCATAAGGATTGGGGTGAGTGGTAACGGTGGATGGATAAATGGGGAGTTGATGAAGTGCATAGAAAGTGAAGGCTGGGTGTTGCTGAAAGTTGAGTGGGTGTGAGGAGCGATGTCATGGAGAACGTTTGGCAAGACAGAATGAAAGGGGAGCGGGGGCTTAAACCGCAGGATGTAGTTGAATCAGCAAATGTACTCACTTTTCCTGACCTGGTTAGGTCATTAAACCGCTTCCTATATTGTGTCCAAGACCGGGGCACAATGCTCTCCTGCTCACCTCCTCAGGTACCTCCAACCACGCCGCCTTGGTGGGAGCAGCAAGTTTCTTCCTCCCATTGATGGGGAAAATGATGTCCCTCCTGCTCCTGACTGCACCCAGCAGTAATTGCAGTGAGACGTCTGGGTGCTGCCCTTGCTGTTTGTGTACGATCCATTGTGAACACCTCCAATTTCCATCTGTACATTATCCCTTTAAATACAGCCACGATCGTGTCATGCGGGTCTGCATCTCGCCCGCGGTGCAGCTCGGAGATGCGAAACCCAAAAGTCAAAATTCATTGCTCCAATTTAGTTGCGATCACAGATTCTGACCCGCTGAGTTGACATCTGGGATTCGCCCACGCAATACCCCCTGCTCAGAAACCGCCTTCAGATTAATATCAGGGCCAATAAGTTTGCGAGATAAATGTCTCTCCCTGTCATGTTGTAGGTTGGGTATGAAGTGCTGCAGTAGTGAAGATTGTGTTTTACTGTCTATGTGTTGTGTGTGCAGTGTTTTTACCATTCAGCTGAATCAGGTCTGTCTAAGCTGCACAGCCCCTGATGTAAATGTAAAATTTATAAAGTTAATGCTGGTGTTCTTGATAAGTGTTGCTGTCAGTGCGAGACTGTGATGTGTTTTGCATTCCAAGCTGTGCACTGAGGCCTGTTATTTGTGTGTATCTGAGTGTGAAAGGACTGGAAATGGGTCTAAGTGTGTCACTGGTATCACAACGCCCTTGAAGGGAGAAAGAGGAAGGCGGAGGGAGAAGGCTGGGAAGAGAAAGCTGTGCTCCCTGCTCTCTGTTCAGTCTAGAAATCTGCTTCCAGCTGACAGTACAATAGCAGCCTTCCAGGCATCGGGAGAGATCAGTGCTGATTTCTCGTCTTTTCATCCCCTTCAAAGTGCTTTCTTCTTTGCCAAGTGAAACCCAGCACTCAGATTTACTGGAATGCCAACGGGTGAACATAGAAGCATTCCTAATGGACTGCTGTGGAATTGCTGACCACCATGTTGGAAATGGTAAGTATCTAAAAATGACAAGTGTTTTGCAGGCTCTGTCCTCTTCACGGTCGCCTCCTAACTCCCCCATTCTGTACCTGTCTCCACATTAGATAGTAAGATTGCGGCGGTGGAGGGGACTGTTATTTACTGTAACTAGCAGCCAAAGACAGGAGCTATCATACGCAAGGCATTCAGAGCGGATTTTAGATAAATGGTGGATGATATTTTGTGAATAAAACAGGCAACAATATCACTGCTTAGTGAGCAAATAGCATTTGAATAAATTGCTGTCACGGATTAATTAATGACAGTCTTCTCTATGATCTTTCCCTCTGTGAAGTACGTTTTAACTGCACTGAGAATCCAGCCCCCCCCCCCCCCCCCCCCCCCATAAGCTGGGTGTCTGCCAGGGAGAAGCTGCTGATGCTGATGTAATGCACGCAGTGCCGAAGCATTGTATCAAGGACTGAGAGACTTAATACACTCGTCCCCTGAGAGGAAGAAAGGAACACCACTGGATCAATGATTCCTCCTTCATTCATCCCTCACTGGCTGTGCTGAATGAAAGGTCTGTGTGTGTCTGTCATTCAGTATTCGTCAGACCACTGCTGGCGTCACACAGGGGCTAAGGTCATCTGTTTCTATCATTTCTTGGAGAGATTCAATTCTTTCAGATGCCTGACTGGGATTGAGGGAGAGATGGTATAGTCCGCTGTAAGATGTACGGTAAGGATTTAACTAATGATCTTATGAGAGTCCAGGCCTGATACTAATAAAATAAAAATGGAAAATAAGCCAATATGTTTTAAAGCCGTTTTGAGTGATGCATTAAATTAAATGCTGTCTGTGGATAGTTTCTGACTGAAATACTATTCTCATTTTGTAGAGCTCCTATCTATTAAGTTTTACAACAGATGTTGTATATGAAGTGTTTTAAAATATGTTTGTGAGGTAGCTGCAGTGGTTCACATCTGCTGAATTACATCATATGTGTAGAGTTGGCAGCACAATGGCACTGCTCTAACTTAACGCTGCAGTAACGCAGATTCCCCATAAACCCAGCATGTAAGTGAGCCGTGCCCAGCCGATGTGAGCCAGGTTGGCATTAGGACTACCACAATTGACCCAGGTGCCCCTGGGATATGGAAAGGCAAAGTCAGCCAGGGTTCCTGGTCCTGATCACGAGCCAGTGATTCCTGAAAAGTGCATGTGTGTGGATATTAGGTGAGGACAGCATCGGGCTCGTCTGTGATGCACGCCACACTCGACTAGCCCGCTGACTGTCTAGGCTCACTCCTGAAGAATGGTCACTGGAGTGAGCTACTGATTCTGGCTGGCAGCTCTGCAACTGTAGAAAGGAATCAGCACCTTTCAGAAAGGAAAGAAAGAGCAAGAGAATGGTGGAGCTGATGATTGAGATTCGATAACCCTGGCCCCTGAGTTGCTGATGGTGTGCTAATGTAGTGAGCTGCTGTGGAGAAACCAGGCACTAGCGCACAAACAGAAGGCAGTCTCGGACTGAGAGTCGTTGTCAGACTGCGGCTCCGCAACTCCTGGTTGCTGGCATTAAAGGCTGCCCAACCTTTGAGCTACAGGTGGTATGGTCTCACAAGGAGAGGAGCAATGGGATGAAAACGGGTTTCATGGTAAACGCTTTCTGTAACTGGAACACTTCCAGTTTCCTGAGAAATTGTCAGCATGAGCACTTTCAGGTTGTATAATCCTGGCTACGTGCAGAGTAAAGCTCCCGCTACACTGTCCCATCAAACACTCCCAGGGCAGGTACAGCACAGGGTTAGATACAGAGTAAAGCTCCCACTACACTGTCCCATCAAACACTCCCAGGGCAGTACGGGACGGGTTAGATACAGAGTAAAGCTCCCTCTACACTGCCCCATCAAACACTCCCAGGGCAGGTACAGCACGGGTTAGATACAGAGTAAAGCTCCCTCTACACTGTCCCATCAAACACTCCCAGGGCAGGTACAGCACAGGTTAGATACAGAGTAAAGCTCCCTCTACACTGTCCCATCAAACACACCCGGGTCAGGCACAGCACGGGTTAGATACAGAGTAAAGCTCCCTCTACACTGTCCCATCAAACACTCCCAGGGCAGGTACAGCACGGGTTAGATACAGCGTAAAGCTCCCTCTACACTGTCCCATCAAACACTCCCAGGGCAGACACAGCACGGGTTAGATACAGAGTAAAGCTCCCTCTACACTGTCCCATCAAACACTCCCAGGGCAGGTACAGCACGGGTTAGATACAGAGTAAAGCTCCCTCTACACTGTCCCCATCAAACACTCCCAGGGCAGGTACAGCACGGGTTAGATACAGAGTAAAGCTCCCTCTACACTGTCCCATCAAACACTCCCAGGGCAGGTACAGCACGGGTTAGATACAGAGTAAAGCTCCCTCTACACTGTCCTATCAAACACTCCCAGGGCAGGTACAGCACGGGTTAGATACAGAGTAAAGCTCCCTCTACACTGCCCCATCAAACACTCCCAGGGCAGGTACAGCACGGGGTTAGATACAGAGTAAAGCTCCCTCTACACTGTCCCATCAAACACTCCCAGGGCAGGTACAGCACGGGTTAGATACATAGGCCGTAATTTTCTGCAGGTAGGCGGGTTGTGGGCAGGGGGCCTCTGAGGTGGGTGAGCTGGGAGGCTGGGTTTCCTGCAGGACCTGATGACTTTAACAGCGGGACCTGATTTTCATGTGAGGCCTATGTTTTCCCGCCCACAGCCAGCCAGATTGAGCAGCTGGCTGGCTAGCTACGGGCAGGTAGGCCTGCAGCTGCAGAGAGGGAGGGAGGGTTTGGTCCAGGGGAAGGATAGGGACGGGGGTCGGTGGTGGATCGTGAGGGGAGTCGGTTGGGGAGCAGGGTCGGACAGGGATCGGGATGGTCGGCCGGGGGTGGGGGGAGACAGAATAAGGGTCGGCCACCGGAGGATTGTGGCCGGCCTCATCCTCAGCGGTGGGGTAGTGGGGAGGCCTCATGCTGGGCCTCGGAAGGCGATCGGAGGGCTGGGGGGTGATAAGAGGCCTCGTAAGGGGGTCTCCGATCATGGGGGTGTGTATGATCGGGAACCTGGAGCCAGGAGGTAGGTATGAAGCCACTTACCTCCTGGATCCAGCAGTCCCTGCCTCGCTTTAACTGCTGGGTTTCACGAATTGTGTTAAACCCGTCCACATGCAGTTAAGTTCAAAATCGAGATTTAAAATAAGAGGCTTCCAGCTTCATTATAATATTTAAATTGACGTCCGGCCCATGGGAGCGGGTTGGTCGTCCTCCCCCCGTCCCAATCGTCCTGCCTCCATTAAAACAGGAAGTGGGCGGGTTGGAGGCGGGATCAGGTCGGGAATCCCATTTTTAACAATTTAACTGTCCCCACGCTCCAAACCCACCTGTTTTTTTAGCAGAAAATTCCGCCCATAGTAAAGCTCTCTCTACACTGACCCATCAAACACCAGGGCAGGTACAGAGTAAAGCTCCCTCTACACTTTCCCATCAAACACTCCCAGGGCAGGTACAGCACAGGTTAGATACTGAGTAAAGCTCCCTCTACACTGTCCCATCAAACACTCCCAGGGCAGGTACAGCACAGGTTAGATACAGAGTAAAGCTCCCTCTACACTGTCCCATCAAACACTCCCAGGGCAGGTACGGCGCTGGTGAGACCACACCTGCAGTACTGCGTACAGTTTTGCTCTCCTTATTTAAGGAGGGATATACTTGCATTGGAGGCCGTTCAGAGAAGGTTCACTAGGTTAATTCCTGAGATGAAGGGGTTGTCTTATGAGGAAAGGTTGAGCAGGTTGGGCCTATACTCATTGATAAGGTTCCCCATGGTCGTCTCATGAAGAAAGTAAGGAGTTGTGGGATAGAGGGAAATTTGGCCGATTGGATAAGTAACTGGCTATCTCATAGAAGGCAGAGGGTGGTGGTGGATGGAACATTTTCGGACTGGAGACCAGTTACCAGCGGTGTGCCACAGGGGTCGGTGCTGGGTCCTCTGCTGTTTGTGATTTTTATCAATGACTTGGAGGAGGGGACTGAAGGGTGGATCAGTAAATTTGCTGATGACACCAAGATTGGTGGAGCAGTGGATGAGGTGGAGGGCTGTTGTAGGCTGCAAAGAGACATTGATAGGATGCAGAGCTGGGCCGAAAAAGGGCAGATGGAATTTAACCCTGATAAGTGCGAGGTGATTCATTTTGGTAGGGCAAATTTGAATAAGGATTACAGGGTCAACGGCAGGGTTCTGAGGAACGTGGAGGAGCAGAGGGATCTGGGGGTTCATATCCACAGATCTCTGAAGGTTGCCACTCAAGTGGATAGAGCAGTAAAGAAGGCCTATGGTGTGTTGGCGTTTATTAACAGAGGGTTTGAGTTTAAGAACCGTGAGGTTATGCTGCAACTGTACAGGACCTTGGTGAGACCACATTTGGAATATTGTGTGCAGTTCTGGTCACCTCACTATAGGAAGGACGTGGAAGCATTGGAAAGAGGGCAAAGGAGATTTACCAGGATGCTGCCTGGTTTGGGGGGGAGGTCTTATGAGGAAAGATTGAGGGAGTTGGGGCTTTTCTCTTTAGAGCGGAGGAGGATGAGAGGCGACTTAATAGAGGTTTATAAGATGATGAGGGGGATAGATAGAGTGGATGTTCAGAGACTATTTCCTCGGGTAGAGGCAGCTGTTACAAGGGGGCATAACTATAAGGTGCATGGGGGGAGATATAGAAGGGATGTCCGAGGTAGATTCTTTACTCAGAGAGTGGTTGGGGTGTGGAATGGACTGCCTGCTGTGATAGTGGAGTCGGACACTTTAGGAACTTTCAAGCGGTTATTGGATAAGCACATGGAGCACACCAGAGTGATAGGGAGTGTGATAGCTTGATCTTGGTCTCGGACAATGCTCGGCACAACATCGAGGGCCGAAGGGCCTGTACTGTGCTGTACTGTTCTATGTATCTATGTAAGAATGAGAGGTGAACTTATCGAAACATATAAGATTCTGAGGGGGCTTGACAGGGTAGATGCAGGGAGAATGTTTCCCCTCGTGGGGGAATCTAGAACTAGGGGGCACAGTTTCAGGATAAGGGGTCGCCCATTTAAAACGGAGATGAGGAGGAATTTCTTCTCTCAGAGGGTCGTGAATCTTTGGAATTCTCTACCCCAGAGAGCTGTGGAGGCGGAGTCATTGAATATATTCAAGGCAGAAATAGACATATATTTGAGCTACAGGGGAGTCGAGGGTTATGGAGAGCAGGCGGGAAAGTGGAGTTGAGGCCAAGATCAGATCAGCCATGATCTTATTGAATGGCGGGGCAGGCTCAAGGGGCCAAATGGCCTGCTCCTGCTCCTATTTCTTATGTTCTAGCATGGGTTTGATACAGAGTAAAGCTCCCTCTACACTGTCCCATCAAACACTCCCAGGGCAAGTACAGCACGGGTTAGATACAGAGTAAAGCTCCCTCTACAGAGGCGGCGGACCTGGGTGGAGCGACAGCGGCGAGGCGGCGGCAGTAAAAGGCGGCAGCGACCAGGTAGGCCCACAGAGGCGGTGGACCTGGGTGGAGCGACAGCGGCGAGGCGGCGGCAGTAAAAGGCAGCAGCGACCAGGTAGGCCCACAGAGGCGGTGGACCTGGGTGGAGCGACAGCGGCGAGGCGGCGGCAGTAAAAGGCAGCAGCGACCAGGTAGGCCCACAGAGGCGGTGGACCTGGGTGGAGCGACAGCGGCGAGGCGGCGGCAGTAAAAGGCAGCAGCGACCAGGTAGGCTTACCAATCTGAGCCCCGAGAGCGGGAGAGAGAGAAGTAAATATAATCAAAGTGTGACGTCACCAGAAAGCAGGTAAGTGATTGGTTGGTGAGTATTCCTCTTTTTCTCCTTTTTCCAAACTTAAATTTTGTGGTTTATAGTTTCTAGGGTCTCTGTGGGGTAGCGGGGAAAGTTGGTAAACAAGGGCCCTATATCATTTAATTATAGTATAATTGGTGGGATTGATTTGATTTTATTTAAGTTCAATTAATTAAAGGGTAAGTCATGGCAACACAGCTCGGCCCCGTGGTATGCTCCTCCTGCGCTATGTGGGAAATCAGGGACACTTCCTGTGTCCCTGACGACCATGTGTGCAGGAAGTGTATCCAGCTGCAGCTACTGGCAGACCGCATTGTGGCGCTGGAGCTGCGAATGGATACATACTGGAGCATTCGCGATGCTGAGGACCTCGTGGATAGCACGTTTAACCAGTTGGTCACACCGCAGGTAAAGGTTGCACAGGCAGAAAGGGAATGGGTGACCACCAGGCAGAGTAGTAGGCGCAGGCAGGTAGTGCAGGAGTCCCCTGTGGACATCCCCCTCTCAAACAGATATACCGCTTTGGATACTGTTGAGGGGGATGGCTTATCAGGGGAAGGCAGCAGCAGCTAACTTCCTGGCACCATGGGTGGTTCTGCTGCACAGGACGGGAGGAAAAAGAGTGGGAGAGCTATAGTGATAGGGGATTCTATTGTAAGGGGAATAGATAGGCGTTTCTGCGGCCGCAAACGAGACTCCAGGATGGTGTGTTGCCTCCCTGGTGCAAGGGTCAAGGATGTCTCAGAGCGGCTGCAGAACATTTTGGAAGGGGAGGGTGAACAGCCAGTTGTCGTGGTGCATATAGGTACCAACGATATAGGTAAAAAACGGGATGAGGTCCTAAAAGCAGAATATAGGGAGTTAGGAGGTAAATTAAAAAATAGGACCTCAAAGGTAGTAATCTCAGGATTGCTACCAGTGCCATGTGCTAGTCAGAGTAGAAATAGAAGGATATTTCAGATGAATATGTGGCTAGAGGAATGGTGCAAGGGGGAGGGATTCAAATTCCTGGGACATTGGAACCAGTTCTGGGAGAGGTGGGACCAGTACAAATCGGACGGTTTGCACCTGGGCAGGACCGGGACCGATGTCCTTGGGGAAGTGTTCGCTAGTGCTCTGGGGGAGGGTTTAAACTAAAAGGGCAGGGGGTTGGGAACCTGAGCAGGGAGACAGAGGAAAGGGAAACAAGGATAGAAGCAAAAGTCAGGAAGGAAAAAAACAAAGGTGTCAGAGAAATCAAGGGTTTAAATCAAAAGTGGCCACAGTAAATAATAATTCTAAAAGGTCTAAGAGCGTTAAAAAAACAAGCCTGAAGGCTTTGTGTCTTTAATGCGAGCAGCATTCGTAATACGGTGGATGAATTAGCTGCGCAAATAGAGGTAAACGAATGTGATATGATTGGGATTACGGAAACATGGCTCCAGGGTGACCAAGGCTGGGAACTCAACATACAGGGCTATTCAATATTCAGGAAAGATAGGCAAAAAGGAAAAGGAGGTGGGGTAGCATTGCTGGTTAAAGAGGGGATTAACACAATTGTAAGAAAGGATATTAGCTCTGATGATGTGGAATCTGTATGGGTAGAACTGAGAAATACCAAGGGGCAGAAAACGCTAGTGGGAGTGGTGTATAGACCTCCAAACAGTAATACGGAGGTTGGGGATGGCATTAAAAGGGAAATTAAAGAAGCGTGCAATAAGAGCACAGCAGTTATCATGGGCGACTTTAATCTACATATAGATTGGGCTAACCAAATTAGTAACAATACTGTGGAGGAGGAATTCCTGGAGTGTATACGGGATGGTTTCCTGGACCAATATGTCGAGGAACCAACTAGAGATCAGGCCATCTTAGACTGGGTATTATGTAATGAGAAAGGATTAATTAGCAATCTTGTTGTGCGAGGCCCCTTGGGTCGGAGCGATCATAATATGATAGAATTCTTCATTAAGATGGAGAGTGAAGTAGTTGACTCAGGGTCCTGAATTTAAATAAAGGAAACTACGATGGTATGAGGCGCGAGTTGGGTAGGATTGATTGGGGAATGTCACTCAAAGGGTTGATGGTGGATAGGCAATGGCAAACATTCAAAGATCACATGAATGAACTACAGAATTTGTTCATCCCAGTTTGGCATAAAAATAAAACAAAAAATGTGACTCAACCATGGCTAACAAAGGAAATTAGGGATAGCATAAGATCCAAGGAGAGGGCATATAAATTGGCCAGAAAAAGCAGAAAACCTGAGGATTGGGAGCAGTATAGGATTCAGCAACGAAGGACAAAGGGATTAATTAAGAGGGGGGAAATAGAGTATGAGAGTAAGCTTTCAGGGAACATAAAAACTGACTGTAAAAGCTTTTATAGATATGTGAAGAGAAAAAGATTGGTGAAGTCAAGCGTAGGTCCCTTGCAGTCAGAATCAGGGGAATTTATAATGGGGAACAAAGAAATGGCAGATCAATTAAATACATACTTTGGTTCTGTCTTCACAAAGGAGGACACAAATAACCTCCCAGAGATGTCAGGGAACATAGGGTCTAATGAGAGGGAGGAACTGAAAGAAATCAGTATTTGTAGGGAAATAGTGTTAGGGAAATTGACGGGATTGAAGGCCGATAAATCCCCAGGGCCTGATAATCTACATCCCAGGGTACTTAAGGAAGTGGCCCTAGAAATAGTAGATGCATTGCTGGTCATCTTCCAAAATTCTATCGACTCTGGAACAGTTCCCATGGATTGGAGGGTAGCTAATGTTACCCCACTATTCAAAAAAGGTGGTAGAGAGAAAACGGGGAATTATAGACCAGTAAGCCTGACCTCGGTAGTGGGGAAAATGCTAGAGTCCATTATAAAAGATGTAATAGCTGAGCACTTGGAAAACAGTGACAGGATCGGACAAAGTCAACATGGATTTACAAAAGGTAAATCGTGCTTGACTAATCTACTGGAATTTTTTGAGGATGTAACTGGTAAAATAGATAAGGGAGAACCAGTGGATGTGGTGTATTTGGACTTTCAGAAGGCTTTCGATAAGGTCCCGCATAAGAGATTAGCGTGTAAAGTTAAGGCACATGGGATTGGGGGCAAGGTATTGACTTGGATTGAGAACTGGTTGGCAGACAGAAAGCAAAGAGTTGGAATAAATGGGTCTTTTTCCGAGTGGCAGGCAGTGACTAGTGGGGTACCGCAGGGATCAGTCCTAGGACCCCAGCTATTCACAATATATATTAATGACCTAGACGAGGGAATTGGATGTAATATCTCCAAGTTTGCAGACGACACAAAGCTGGGTGGGAGTGTGTGCCGTGAGGAGGATGCCGAGAAACTCCAGTATGATTTGGACAGGTTGGGTGATTGGGCAGAATCATGGCAGATGCAATATAATGTGGATAAATGCGAGGTTATCCACTTTGGTGTCAAAAACAGGAAGGCAGATTATTATCTGAATGGCAATAGATTGGGAGAAGGGGTAGTGCAACGAGACCTGGGTGTCCTTGTGCACCAGTCGCTGAAGGTAAGCATGCAGGTGCAGCAGGCGGTTAAGAAGGCAAATGGTATGTTGGCCTTTGTAGCGAAAGGGTTCGAGTACAGGAACAAGGATGTCTTGCTGCAGTTGTACAGGGCCTTCGTGAGACCACATCTTGAGTATTGTGTGCAGTTTTGGTCGCCTTATCTGAGGAAGGATGTTCTTGCCATGGAGGGAGTGCAGCGAAGATCACCAGGCTGATACCTGAGATGGCAGGAATCGCGTATGAGGAGAGATTGGGTCGATTGGGCTTATACTCGCTGGAGTTTAGAAGAATGAGAGGGGATCTCATTGAAACTTATAAAATTCTACCAGGACTAGACAGACTAGATGCAGGAAGGATGTTCCCGATGGCCGGGGAGTCCAGAACCAGGGGTCACAGTCTAAGGATAAGGGGTAAGCCATTTAGGACTGAGATGAGGAGGAATTTCTTCACCCAGAGAGTGGTGAACCTGTGGAATTCTCTACCACAGAAGGCAGTAGAGGCCAATTTATTAAATATATTCAAGAAGGAGTTAGATATATTTCTTAAAGCTAAAGGGATCAAGGGATATGGGGAGAAAGCAGGGACAGGGTACTGAATTTGGATGATCAGCCATGATCTCATTGAATGGCGGAGCAGGCTCGAGGGGCTGAATGGCCTGCTCCTGCTTCTATCTTCTATGTTTCTATGTTTCTACACTGTCCCATCAAACACTCCCAGGGCAGGTACAGCACGGGTTTGATACAGAGTAAAGGGGAGCTGTACACTGTCCCATCAAACACTCCCAGGGCAGGTACAGCACGGGTTAGATACAGAGTAAAACTCCCTCTACACTGTCCCATCAAACACTCCCAGGGCAGGTACAGCACGGGTTAGATACAGAGTAAAGCTCCCTCTACACTGTCCCATCAAACACTCCCAGGGCAGATACAGCACGGGTTAGATACAGAGTAAAGCTCCCTCTACACTCTCCCATCAAACACTCCCAGGGCAGGTACAGCACGGGTTAGATACAGAGTAAAGCTCCCTCTACACTCTCCCATCAAACACTCCCAGGGCAGGTACAGAAAGCTCCCTCTACACTCTCCCATCAAACACTCCCAGGGCAGGTACAGCACGGGTTAGATACAGAGTAAAGCTCCCTCTACACTCTCCCATCAAACACTCCCAGGGCAGGTACAGCATGGGTTAGATACAGAGTAAAGCTCCCTCTACACTGTCCTATCAAACACTCCCAGGGCAGGTACAGCATGGGTTAGATACAGAGTAAAGCTCCCTCTACACTCTCCCATCAAACACTCCCAGGGCAGGTACAGCATGGGTTTGATGTAGACTAATCAGAGTGTGAGGTGATACATTTTGGTAGGAGGAATAAGGAGACCTCCTACTCCTTGGAAAATAAGACTCTAAATGGAGTAGAGGAGAAAAGGGATGGAGCGGAACAGATTCACAAATCATTAAAAGTAGCAATGCAGGTTAACAATGCCATAAAAAATTCAAATAGAACACTGGGGTTCATTTCTCGAGGAATAGCATTCAGAGGCAGCGAAGTTATGTTAAACTTATATAGAACTGTGGTTCGCTCACACTTGTATCTTGTGGCGGCAGAGGGCATGGCTGAGGTACTAAATGAGTACTTTGCATTGGTCTTCACAAAAGAAGAGGACGCTGCCAATGTCACAGTAATGGAGGAGGTAGTAAAGAAATTAGATAGGATAAAAATAATTAAGTGGTGGTACTTAAAAGGTTGGCTGCTCTCAAAGTAGAAAAGTCGCCTTTCCGGATGCTGTGGGAAGTAAGAGTGGAAATTGCGGAGCCTCTGGCCACCATCTTTCAATCTTCCTTAGATATGGGATTGGTGCCAGAGGACTGGAGAATTGCAAATGTTACACCCCTGTTCAAAAAAGGGGACATAAGACAAAAAGGGGGGTAGGGAAAAAGCAGGTAATTACAGACCTGTAAGCCTTACATCAGTTGTGGGCAAAATGCTGGAGTCCATCATTAAGGATGAAATAGCGGAGCACTTAGCAAATGGGGACAGGATAGGACAGAGTCAACATGGATTTACAAAGGGTAAATCGTGCTTGACTAATCTATTGGAATTTTTTGAGGGAGTAACTGGTAAAATAGATGGGGGAGAGCCAGTAGATGTGGTGTACCTGGACTTCCAAAAGGCCTTCGACAAGGTCCCACATAAAAGATTAGCATGGAAAATTGAAGCTCATGGGATAAAGGGGAAAGTATTGACGTGGATAGAGAACTGGCTGTCAGATAGAAAACAGAGAGTTGGAATAAACGGCTCATTTTCTGAATGGCAGGCAGTAACAAGTGGGGTACCACAGGGATCTGTCCTGGGTCCCCAGCTGTTCACAATTTACATTAATGACCTGGATCAGGGAGTCGGATGCAGCATTTCCAAATTTGCAGACGACACTAAACTAGGAGGGGGGGTGGGCTCAGAGGAGGAGACCAGGAAGCTCCAGAGCGATTTGGACAGACTGGGTGATTGGGCGGATAAATGGCAGATGCACTATAATGTGGACAAGTGCGAAGTTATCCACCTTGGGTGCAGGAACGGGAGGGCAAATTATTATTTAAATGGCAATAAATTGGGAGAGGGGGAAGTACAGAGAGACCTGGGTGTTCTTGTACACCAGTCACTGAAGGCGAGCATGCAGGTGCAACAGGCGGTCAAGAAGGCAAACGGTATGCTGGCCTTCATAGCAAAAGGGTTGGAATACAGGAACAGGGATACCTTGCTGCAGCTGTACAGGGCACTGGTGAGACCACACCTCGAGTACTGTGTACAGTTTTGGTCGCCTCATCTGAGGAAAGATGTTCTTGCCATGGAGGGGGTGCAGCGGCGATTCACCAGGCTGATACCAGGAATGGCGGGATTGACCTATGAGGAGAGACTATGTAGTTTAGGGATGTACACACTGGAGTTTAGAAGATTGAGAGGGGACCTCATAGAAGTGTATAAAATTCTGACAGGTCTAGACAGACTAGATGCAGAAGGAATGTTTCCCTTGGCGGGTGAGAACAGAACTAGAGGACATAATTTAAGGATAAGGGCTAAACCATTTAGGACAGAAATGAGGGGGAATTTCTTCACTCAGAGGGTGGTGAACCTGTGGAACTCATTGCCACAGAGGGCAGTGTACGCCAGCTCATTAAATATATTTAAGAGGGAATTAGATATATTTCTACAGGCAAAAGGGGTTAAGGGTTACGGAGAGAAGGCGGGGACGGGATACTGAATTGGAGGATCAGCCATGATCTCATTAAATGGCGGAGCAGGCTCGAAGGGCCGGATGGCCTACTCCTGCTCCTATTTTCTATGTATCTATAAGAAATAGGAGCAGGAGTAGGCCAATTGGCCCCTCGAGCCCGCTCCGCCATTCAATAAGATCATGGCTGATCTGATCCTAACCTCAAATCTAAAGAACACAAGAAGTAGGAGCAGGACCCGGCCACTCAGCCCCTGGGCCCGCTCCGCCACCCACAGGGCCTTGACCGATCTGAACTCAGCCTCATGTCCAATTTCCTGCCCGCTCCCTGTAACCCCTAATTCCCTTTACCTCTAGGAAACTATCTATTTCTGTTTTAAATTTATTTAATGATGCAGCTTCCACAGCTTCCTGGGGCAGCAAATTCCACAGACCTACTACCCTCTGGGTGAAGAAGTTTCTCCTCATCTCAGTTTTGAAAAAGCAGCCCCTTATTCTAAGATTATGCCCCCTAGTTCTAGTTTCACCCATCCTTGGGAACATCCTTACCGCATCCACCCGATCAAGCCCCTTCACAATCTTATATGTTTCAATAAGATCGCCTCTCATTCTTCTGAACTCCAATGAGTAGAGTCCCAATCTACTCAACCTCTCCTCATATGTCCACCCCCTCATCCCCGGGATTAACCGAGTGAACCTTCTTTGTACTGCCTCGAGAGCAAGTATGCCTTTTCTTAAGTATGGACACCAAAACTGTACGCAGTATTCCAGGTGCGGTCTCACCAATACCTTATATAACTGCAGCAATACCTCCCTGTTTTTATATTCTATCCCCCTAGCAATAAAAGCCAACATTCCGTTGGCCTTCTTGATCACCTGCTGCACCTGCATACTAACTTTTTGATTTTCTTGCACTCGGACCCCCAGATCCCTTTGTACTGCAGTACTTTCCAGTTTCTCGCCATTAAGATAATAACTTGCTCTCTGATTTTTCCTGCCAAAGTGCATAACCTCACATTTTCCAATATTGTATTGCATCTGCCAAATCTCTGCCCACTCACCCAGCCTGTCTATATCCCCTTGTAGGTTTTTTATGTCCTCCCCACTTTCTACTTTCCCTCCCATCTTTGTATGCGGGAGAGGGATAAACCCGGCAACTACAGGCCAGTCAACCGAACGTCAGTGGTGGGGTAACTTTTAAAGACCATAATCGGCAACAAAAATAATTGGCACTTGGAAAGACGTGGGATTAATAAATTACAGCCAGGATGGATTTGTTCAAAGGTAAATCATGTCTGACAAACTTGATCGAGTTGTTTGATGAAGTAACGGAGAGGGTTGATGAGGCTAGTATGGTTGATGTGTATATGGACTTTCAAAAGACGTTTGATAAAGTGACACATAATAAACTTGTTCACAAAATTAAAGCCCATGGGATTAAAGGGGCAGTGGCTGTGTGGATATGAAATTGGCTAAGAGACAGAAAGCAGAGAGTAGTGGTGAACAGTTATTTTACAGACTGGAGGGAAGTATACAGTGGTGTTCCCCAGGGGTCAGTGTTAGGACCACTGCTCAATCAGAAAGTTAACATGCAGGTACTATGCCCCCAAGGAAAGCAAATGGTATGTTGTCCTTTATTGTAAGGGGGTTGGATTATAAGAGTAAGGAAGTCTTGCTGCTATTATATAGGGCTTAGGTGAGACTGCACCTGGAGTACTGTGTACAGTTTTTGTCTCCTTACCTATTGAAAGATATATTTGCATTGGAGACGGTGCAACGAAGGTTAACTAGATTTTATCCTGGAATGAGAGGGTTGTCCTATGAGGAGAGATTTAGTAGAATGGGCCTATACTCTCTGGAGTTTAGAAGAATGAGAGGTGATCTCATTGAAACATATAAGATTCTGAGGGGGATTGACAGGGTAGATGCTGAGAGATTGTTTCTATTGGCTGGAGAGTCTAGAACTTGGGGGCATAGTCTCAGGATAAGGGGTTGGCCATTTAGGACTGAGATGAGGAGGAATTTCTTCACTCAGAGGGGTGTGAATCTTTGGAATTCTCTACCCAAGTGGGCTGTGGATGCTCAGTCATTGAGTATATTCAAGAATGAGATACAGGAAACTCTTGTTTAACCGGCACCTAAATATCCGGAATTCTCTCTTAACCGGCAAAAATCATCCTCCGAAAACTCCTCTCAAATAACCGGCAATGTTGCCGAGTCGCAGTCCGAGTCTCCCGCAAACGCCGAGTACTCCGAAAACTCCTCTCAAATAACCGGCAATGTTGCCGAGTCCGAGCCCGAGCCCGTGAACGCCGAGTTAGTCAGTGGGGGTAGTACTGTACTTAATCAAGCATCTTCCACCATCCATTTAACACAACATTCTGTAGGTGAGTACCCAAATACTGTATACTGCACATTTCTTGATTTTTTAATTTTTCTTTGTTAAAAATAGCCTCGGTAGATATAACTCTCCGTTATCCGGAACTTTCGATCAACCGGCACCACGCCGGTCCCGTCGGTGCCGGATACCAAAGAGTTTCCTGTAGATAGATTTTTGGACACTAAGGGAATCAAGGGATATGGGGATAGGGCAGGAAAGTGGAGTTGAGGTCGAAGAACAGCCATCATCTTATGTTCTTATAATAATGATCTGGACTTCGGTATAAAGGGCATAATTTCAAAGTTTGCAGATGACACGAAACTCGGAAAAGTAGTAAACAGGAGGATAATAACAGACTTTAGGAGGAGATAGACAGACTGGTGAAATGGGCAGACACATGGCAGATGAAATTTAATGTAGGGAAGTGTGAAGTGATTCATTTTGGAAGGAAGAATGAGGAGAGGCAATATAAACTAAATGGTGCAATTTTAAAGGGGGAGCAGGAACAGAGAGACCTGGGGGTGTACGTACACTAATCTTTGAGGTGGCAGGACAGGTTGAGAAGGCTGTTAAAAAGCACACAGGTTCCTGGGCCTTTTAAATAGAGGCATGGAGTACACAAGCAACAAAGTTATGCTAAACTTTTATAAATCATGGGTTAGACCCCAGCTGGAGTATTGTGTTCAGTTCTGGGCACCACACATAAGGAAGGATGTCAAGATCTTGGAGCGGGTGCAGAGGAGATTTACTAGAATGGTACCAGGGATGAAAGACTTCAGTTATGTGGAGAAGCTGGGATTGTTCTCCTTAGAGCAGAGAAGATTAAGGGAAGATTTAATAGAGGTGTTCAAAATCATGAAGGCGTTTGATATAGTAAATAAGGAGAAACTGTTTCCACCAGCAGATGTGTCGGGAACCAGAAAACACAAATTGAAGATAATTGGCAAAAGAACCGGAAGTGAGATGAGGAGAATTTTTTTACGCAGCGAGTTGTTGTGATCTGGAATGCGCTGCCTGAAAGGGAAGCAGATTCAATAGTAACTTTCAAAAGGGAATTGGATAAATACTATGAAAAGTAGAAATTTGCAGGGCTATGGGGAAAGAGCGGGGGGAAGTGAGACTAATTCGATAGCTCTTTCAAAGAGCCGGCACAGGCACAATGGGCCGAATGACCTCCTTCTGTGCTGTATGATTCTGTGACTTTAGCTACACCAGTCAATGGGTTCTTTACCCACTCAGCTATCTGGGTGCTATTTTCAATTCTCTAACACTTTGTCACAGTGTGAGAGAGGTTTACATTGCAGCAAGACTATGCAATCAGTTTGAGAAGCATATTTACAGATATTTTGCTGCAGCGTTTAGAAAATTTGAAAGTAAATGCTGAGTGGTATTTGTTTGCGAGCATCTAGTGTCCCCTCCAAACCTCAAGATGGTGGCCTGCAGCATTTGTCCCTGTTTCTCAGGGCAGGCAGCATCAATCCCTGTTTCTCAGGGCAGGCAGCATCAATCCCTGTTTCTCAGGGCAGGCAGCATCAATCCCTGTTTCTCAGGGCAGGCAGCATCAATCCCTGTTTCTCAGGGCAGGCAGCATCAATCCCTGTTTCTCAGGGCAGGCAGCATCAATCCCTGTTTCTCAGGGCAGGCAGCATCAATCCTGGTGCAGACTCAGCACCTTGGCTCAGCTAAAACTGCAGATGCTGTTTCTTGATATAGAAGTGCTGACAACAGGACGCCCTTGAGAGGGTGCAGAGGCAAGCAGCTGTGACCATTCCAAGTGATAGGAAGCCAAGTTATAAGTAAGACCATTGTTTTTTTTTTTGTTTTCACAGAAAAATAGGCAGCATTCGTAAAACTGCTGGAATTCAATTTAATAAGTCTGAATTCCACAGAATCTCACAAATGACAGTAGTGGATGTCACGTGGGCCTTCACTCCAGTGCTGGCGCTAGCCCGAATAGCATTTCCCAATCCTTTTCCCATATCACTTATACACTTCATTTTCAAATAATTCTCTAATCCCTTCCAAACATTGGGTTCATTGACTCTATAAAACAGTAATTCAGGTTATGTGACAAGTTAAAAGATTTTGAGATTTGGAAGAGAGACTTTGAGATGGGCTATTGATGTTTTCAAGATTAGTAAGGGAATTGATGTGACTGATCTAACAAATTGTTGGCTATTGTGAAGGTTTGTAATGATTTACAAATTATTGGGAGTTTTTGATGGGACAGTGGAGATGGAGCTATACTCTCTATCTAACCCGTGCTGTACCTGCCCTGGGAGTGTTTGATGGGACAGTGTAGAGGGAGCTTTACTCTGTATCTAACCCGTGCTGTACCTGCCCTGGGAGTGTTTGATGGGACAGTGTAGAGGGAGCTTTACTCTGTATCTAACCCGTGCTGTACCTGCCCTGGGAGTGTTTAATGGGACAGTGTAGAGGGAGCATTACTCTGTATCTAACCCGTGCTGTACCTGCCCTGGGTGTGTTTAATGGTCATGATGCGGAGACGCCGGTGTTGGACTGGGGTGGACAAAATTGAGAGGTCGCACAACACCAGGTTATAGTCCAACAGTTTTATTTGAAATCACAAGCTTTCGGAGCTATCGATTGCTCCTTCCTCAGGTGAAGTACTGAGTGAAGACTTCACCCGACGAAGGAGTAGTAAGCTCCGAAAGCTTGTGATTTCAAATAAAATTGTTGGACTATAACCTGGTGTTGTGCGACCTCTCAATTTTGTGTTTAATGGGACAGTGTAGAGGGAGCATTACTCTGTATCTAACCCTGTGCTGTACCTGCCCTGGGAGTGTTTGATGGGGACAGTGTAGAGGGAGCTTTACTCTGTATCTAACCCGTACTGTCCCTGCCCTGGGAGTGTTTGATGGGACAGTGTAGAGGGAGCTTTACTCTGTATCTAACCCGTGCCGTACCTGCCCTGGGAGTGTTTGATGGGACAGTGTAGAGGGAGCTTTACTCTGTATCTCACCCGTGCTGTACCTGCCCTGGGAGTGTTTGATGGGATAGTGTAGAGAGAGCTTTAGTCTGTATCTAACCCATGCTGTACCTGCCCTGGGAGTGTTTGATGGACAAAATTGAGAGGTCGCACAACACCAGGTTATAGTCCAACAGTTTTATTGTAGAGGGAGCTTTACTCTGTATCTAACCCATGCAATACCTGCCCTGGAAGTGTTTGATGGGACAGTGTAGAGGGACCTTTACTCTGTATCTAACCCCTGCTGTACCTGCCCTGGGAGTGTTTGATGGGACAGTGTAGAGGGAGCTTTACTCTGTATCTAACCCATGCTGTACCTCCCCTGGGAGTGTTTGATGGGACAGTGTAGAGGGAGCTTTACTCTGTATCTAACCCATGCTGTACCTGCCCTGGGAGTGTTTGATGGACAAAATTGAGAGGTCGCACAACACCAGGTTATAGTCCAACAGTTTTATTTGAAATCACAAGCTTTCGGAGCTATCGATTGCCCCTTCCTCAGGTGAAGTGTTTGATGGGACAGTGTAGAGGGAGCTTTGTATCCCTGTTCCGACGGCATTTAAAATGCTGCAGCCACACAAAGATCTTTTTGTTATTCATTCATGGGTCGTGGGCGTCGCTGGCAAGGCCAGCATTTATTGCCCATCCCTAATTGCCCTTGAAAGGTGGTGATGAGCCGCCGCCTTGAACCACTGCAATCCGTGAGGTGGAGGTACTCCCACCGTGCTGTTAGGGAGGGAGTTCCAGGATTTTGACCCAGTGACAGTGAAGAAACGACGATACTTGCAGGCCCATCCGCCTGCTGCCCTTGTCCTTCTAGGTGGTAGAGGTCGCGGGTTTGGGAGGTGCTGCCGAAGAAGCCTTGGCGAGTTCCTGCAGTGGATCTTGTAGATGGTACACACTGCAGCCACGGTACGCCGGTGGTGGAGGGACTGAATGTTTAAGGTGGTGGATGGGGTGCCAATCAAGCGGGCTGCTTTGCCCTGGATGGTGTCGAGCTTCTTGAGTGTTGTTGGAGCTGCACTCATCCATGCAAGTGGAGAGTATTCCATCACACTCCTGACTTGTGCCTTGTAGATGGTGGAAAGCCTTTGGGGAGTCAGGAGGTGAGACACTCGCTGCAGAATACCTAGCCTCTGACCTGCTCTTGTTGCCACAGTATTTATGTGGCTGGTCCAGTTAAGTTTCTGGTCAATAGTGACCCCAGGATGTTGATGTTGGAGGATTCGGCGATGGTAATGCTGTTGAATGTCAAGGGGCGGTGGTTAGACACTCTTGTTGGAGATAGTCATTGCCTGGCACTTGTGCGGTGCGAATGTTACCTGCCACTTATCAGCCCAAGCCTGAATGTCATCCAGGTCTTGCTGCATGCGGACATAGACTGTTTCATTATCTGAGGAGTTGCGAATGGAACTGAACACTGTGCAATCATCAGCGAACATCCCCACTTCTGATCTTATAGAATCATAGAATGATACAGCACAGAAGGAGGCCATTCGGCCCATCGCGCCTGTGTTGGCTCTTTGAAAGAGCTCTCCAATTAGTCCCACTCCCCCCCTGCTTCGCTCTTTCACTGTGGTCCTGCAATTTTTTTCCCTTCAATTATTTATCCAATTCACTTTTGAAAGTTACTATTGAATCTGATGGAGGGAAGGTCATTGATGAACCAGCTGAAGATGATTGGGCCTAGGACACTGCCCTGAGGAACTCCTGCAGCGATGTCTTGGGGCTGAGATGATTGGCCTCCAACAACCACAACCATCTTCCTTTGTGCTAGGTATGACTCCAGCCAGTGGAGAATTTTTCCTCTGATTCCCATTGACTTCAGTTTTACAAGGACTCCTTGATGCCACACTTGGTCAAATGCTGCCTTGATGTCAAGGACAATCACTCTCACCTCACCTCTGGAATTCAGCTCTTTTGTTCATGTTTGGATCAAGGCTGTAATGAGGTCTGGAGCCGAGTGGTCCTGGCGGAACCCAAACTGAGCATTAGTGAGCAGGTTATTGGCGAGTAAGTGCAGCTTGATAGCACTGTCGATGTCACCTTCCATCACTTTGCTGATGATTGAGAGTAGACTGATGGGGCAGTAATTGGCCGGATTGGATTTGTTCTACTTTTTGTGGACAGGACATACCTGGGCGGTTTTCCACATTGTCAGGTAGATGCCAGTGTCGTAGCTGTACTGGAACAGCTTGGGTAGAGGCACGGCTAGTTCTAGAGTACAGGTCTTCAGCACGACAGCCGGGATATTGTCAGGGCCCATAGCATTTGCTGTATCCAGTGCGCTCAGCCGTTTATTGATATCATGTGGAGTGAATTGAATTGGCTGAAGACTGGCTTCTGTGATGGTGGGGACCTCAGGAGGAGGCCGATATGGATCATCCACTCGGCACTTCTGGCTGAAGATGGTTGCAAATGCATTAGCCTTGTCTTTTGCACTTGTGTGCTGGGCTCTGCCATCATTGAGGATGGAGATATTCATGCCTCCTCCTCCCGTTAGTTGCTTAATGGTCCACCACCATTCACAACTGGATGTGGCAGGACTGCAGAGCTTTGATCCGATCCGTTGATTGTGGAATCGCTTAGCTCTGTCTATAGCATGCTGCTTCCATTGTTTAGCCTGCATGTAGTCCTGTGTTGCAGCTTCCCCAGGTTGGCACTGTATTTTTAGGTACGTCTGGTGCTGCTCCTGACATGCTCTTCTACACTCGTTGTTGAACCAGCGTTGGTCGCCTGACTTGGTGTTCATGGTAGATATGCCGGGACCTGAGGTTACAGACTGTGGTGGAATACAATTCTGCTGCTGCCCCACAGCGCCTCATGGATGCCCAGTTTTGAGCTGCTAGATCTGTTCTGAATCTATCCCATTTCGCACGGTGGTAGTGCTACACAACATGATGGAGGGTGTCCTCAGTGTGAAGAGGACCAGACTTCGTCTCCACAAGGACTGTGCGGTGGTCACTGCTACCAATACTGTCATGGAGATACATCTGCGACAGGTAAATTGGTGAGGACGAGGCCAAGTAGGTTTTTCACACATGCTACAGGCCCAGTCTGGCAGGTATGTCCTTCAGGACTCAGCCAGTAGTAGTGCTACTGAGCCAGTCTTGATGATGGACATTGAAGTCCCCCACCCAGAGTACATTCTTGTCCCTTGCTACCCTCAACATGGAGAAGTACTGGTTCATCCGCTGAGGGAGGGCGGTAGGTGGTAATCAGCAGGAGGTTTCCTTGCCCATGGGTCCAGAGTCAATGTTGAGAACTCCCAGGGCCACTCCTTCCTGACTGTATACCATTGTGCCGCCACCTTTGGTGGGACAGGACATACCCAGTGACAGTGAAGTCTGGGACACTGGCTGAAAGGTATGATTCTGTGAGTATATGTCAGGCTGTTGTTTGACTAGCCTGTGGGACAGTTCTTCCAATTTTGGCACAAGTCCCCAGATGTTGGTGAGGAGGACTTTGCAGGGTCGGCTGGGCTGGGTGTGCCGTTGTCGTGTCCGTAGCCGGTGCCGAGGACGACCATCAGGTTTTATTCTTATTATTGTTTCTCGTAGCGGTTTGTTACAACTGAGTGGCTTGCTAGGCCATTTCAGAGGGCAGTTGAGAGTCAACCACATTGCTGTGGGTCACGTATAGGTCAGAGTTCCTTCCCTAAAGGGCATTAGTGAACCAGATGGGTTTTTACGACAATCCGATAGTTTCATGGTCACCATTACTGATGTTTATTTAATTCAGATTTATTTAATTAACTGAATTTAAATTCCCCAGTTGCCGTGGTGGGATTTGAATTCTTGTCTCTGGATCATTACTCTAGGCCTCTGGATTACTAGTCCAGTAACATAACCACTGTGCTACCGTTCCCAAAGGTGGTTGTTCCCCTTTGAAACTGAATAGAGATGTTCAAAATCATGAATGTTTTGGATGGAGTAATTAAGGAGAAACTATCATTGCTGTATCATTCTATGATCGTTCCATGTCCCGGTGCAGGGGTCGTGGATCGGTCCATGTCCCGGTGCCGGGGGTCGTTGATCGGTCCATGTCCCGGGGCCGGGGGTCGTTGATCGGTCCATGTCCTGGTGCCGGGGGTCGTTGATCGGTCCATGTCCCGGTGCCGGGGGTCGTTGATCGGTCCATGTCCTGGTGCCGGGGGTCGTTGATCGGTCCATGTCCCGGTGCCGGGGGTCGTTGATCGGTCCATGTCCCGGGGCCGGGGGTCGTTGATCGGTCCATGTCCCGGTGCCGGGGGTCGTTGATCGGTCCATGTCCCGGGGCCGGGGGTCGTTGATCGGTCCATGTCCCGGTGCCGGGGGTCGTTGATCGGTCCATGTCCCGGTGCCGGGGGTCGTTGATCGGTCCATGTCCCGGTGCCGGGGGTCGTTGATCGGTCCATGTCCCGGTGCCGGGGGTCGTTGATCGGTCCATGTCCTGGTGCCGGGGGTCGTTGATCGGTCCATGTCCCGGGGCCGGGGGTCGTTGATCGGTCCATGTCCCGGTGCCGGGGGTCGTTGATCGGTCCATGTCCCGGTGCCGGGGGTCGTTGATCGGTCCATGTCCCGGTGCCGGGGGTCGTTGATCGGTCCATATCCCGGTGCCGGGGGTCGTTGATCGGTCCATGTCCCGGTGCCGGGGGTCGTTGATCGGTCCATGTCCCGGTGCCGGGGGTCGTTGATCGGTCCATGTCCCGGTGCCGGGGGTCGTTGATCGGTCCATGTCCCGGTGCCGGGGGTCGTTGATCGGTCCATATCCCGGTGCCGGGGGTCGTTGATCGGTCCATGTCCCGGTGCCGGGGGTCGTTGATCGGTCCATGTCCTGGTGCCAGGGGTCGTTGATCGGTCCATGTCCCTGTGCTGGGGGTCGTGGTCTGGTCCATATCCCGGTGCCGGGGGTCGTTGATTGGTCCATGTCCCAGTGCCGGGGGTCGTGGTCCGGTCCATATCCCGGTGCCGGGGGTCGTGGACCGGTCCATATCCCGGTGCCGGGGGTCGTTGATCGGTCCATGTCCCTGCGCTGGGGGTCGTGGATCGTTCCATGTCCCTGTGCTGGGGGTCGTGGTCCGGTCCATATCCCGGTGCCGGGGGTCGTTGATCGGTCCATGTCCCTGTGCTGGGGGTCGTGGATCGTTCCATGTCCCTGTGCTGGGGGTCGTGGATCGTTCCATGTCCCTGTGCTGGGGGTCATGGATCGTTCCATGTCCCGGTGTCGGGGGTTGCAGTGTTTTGATGCACAGTTTCGGAATGATGAGTTCCCTGAGGTTCAGTAGTCCGTGTATGGCGAGGGATATTATTACTGGGCTACAAATCAATGGATAAAGTTGTCTCTGCCACTTAGTGAAATGCAACTCATGTGTCGCTGTGATGAGTCGGTAAGATGTTTTCAGAACTTTCAGCTGCAGTCAGGATCATTCTGATACAACATTGTTCAAATGTCACTGTGTAGGTATCTTGGTCAAAGTGTTTTTAATCTGTTGTAAAGATCAGCTGGTCTCGCTGGTAAAGTGAATTATTACTGCCACAAAAAATGCCTAAATCCCACACCTGTTGTGTTTTTGCTGCAGTATTTTTTCCACAGCACGTTGCCTGGTTAAGTGGGTCAGTGACACGCAAACACTTGTGCTTCCTTCCAGGTGTCTGCGGCTGCTGTGGAGCTCTGCGCCCACGCTACAAGAGACTAGTGGACAACATCTTCCCCGAGGACCCCGAGGTAAACAGCTTCCCCTTTATTTAAAGCATTTATTTGTAAGATTGAGTGGTCAGTGATGCACTCGCAGGTTCTGCAGGCAGGGCACTCGCTGAATGCATTTCCCTGTAGCATCCACTTGAAGATAGTGCAGAGGAGTATCAGGTCGAGTAGCGTGCCCAGACTGACGGGGTGCGGGTTTCTATTCACAGTGGTCTCCATGGCAAGGTCACTATGTTTTGCTTCCGTTTTTGGCCTGATTACTCTCCCCTCCCTCTCTCGATGGAAGGAGCGTGACTCCTTCCTGTAGTTCAGTTGGGCGAGTCAGTTACCCTCTGGTGCCTTGTCCAAGTGGGTTCCAATGTGGAGATTTGACAATGCAGCTCTATCCTGTGCATCCCACACGCCCGCACCAGTACACCCAGTGGGTCGGGTGGGGGAGTGGGGTCATTGTCTAGTGACAACTTCGACCATTTACACTGCTGCTACCCAGTGGTTTTGAGGCCAGTTATATAGGCCCAGATATTCCGATCGCAGGCCTCCCGCGGGCGGAGGGCTGCGATCTGGAAAAATCTGCGCCCTGACCTGAGGGCTCCCGGGAGGCGCACAATTCCGCTGCTGGGCCTCTCCAAACTGCCAGTGCACAAGACCCACGTATCCCAGAGGCGCAGGTAGTTCACAGCATCCCTGGGATCACGTGGGCCATGGGGAGCCAATCAGTGAAGGGTATCTCCCTTCATACATTTGTCTGGAAGACCTGTCAAATATATGAATGGGGATCACCCCCAAAACATAGCAAAACTTCAAATAAATTTTTAAAAAAACATCACATTTTTAAAATGACTTGAAATTACATAAATTAACTATTTTAAACAAAATTTATTTTTTTTTGAAAAAATAATTATAAGTTTTTAACGGGGCTAAAAATAAACTTACCTTTCTTTAAAGTATTTTTAAATGATAAATCAGTGGAAGAATTTTTTTTTATTTTTTTAACTTTTTTTCAACACTTATCCTGGTAAAACATCACAGTTGTACAGGGCCTTGGTGAGACCACACCTTGAGTACTGTGTGCAGTTTTGGTCGCCTTATCTGAGGAAGGATGTTCTTGCCATGGAAGGAGTTCAGCGAAGATTCACAAGGCTGATACCTGGGATGGCAGGAATGACATATGAGGAGAGATTGGGTCGATTGGGCTTATACTCGCTGGAGTATAGAAGAATGAGAGGGGATCTCATCGAAACATATAAAATTCTGACAGGTCTGGACAAACTAGATGCAGGAAGAATGTTCCCGATGGTCGGAGAGTCCAGAACCAGGGGTCATAATCTAAGGATAAGGGGTAAGCCATTTAGGACAGAAATGAGGAAGAATTTCTTCACCCAGAGAGTGGTGAACCTGTGGAATTCACTACCACAGAAGGTAGTTGAGGCCAAGTCATTAAATATATTCAAGAATGAGTTAGATATATTTCTTAAAGCTAAAGGTATCAAGGGATTTGGGGAGAAGGCAGGTACAGGGTACTGAGTTTGGATGATCAGCCATGATCTCATTGAATGGCGGAGCAGGCTCGAGGGGCCGAATGGCCTACTCCTGCTCCTATCTTCTATGTTTCTATGTTTTCTATGTAAAAGCAGGCCTTACGCCTGCTTTTACCAGGCGCAAGAATTGTAAGTGTTTTCTGCGGGCGGAGAGTCTCCAAAAAGCGGAACTCTCCGCCCGCAGAGGCCCTTCTCCCGGGCAGGCGGAGGATCTGTCAAGAGCTTTCTTGACAGATCGGAAATGCGGGTTTCCAGCGCATGCGCAGTGCATACCTGAAACCGGCATTTCCAATGTCCCTACGGGTGAGTACACAACGCGTACCCACCCGTAGGGATCGGAATATCCGGGGTATAAAGTCCAAACTACTGCTCTTGCTGACATCGGCTAACTCCGCTCAGAGCACAGCGCAGTCCTCGGACTTTGTGGTCTGGATGGCTCACTAAACATTCCAACACTCCCAGTTCATGCTCACACTCTCCAACCCCCCCAATTCACTCTGACTCTCTCCAACACCCCCCAATTCACTCTGACCCTCTCCAACCCCCCCAATTCACTCTGACCCTCTCCAACCCCCCCAATTCACTCTGACCCTCTCCAACCCCCCCAATTCACTCTGACCCTCTCCAACCCCCCCAATTCACTCTGACTCTCTCCAACCCCCCCAATTCACTCTGACCCTCTCCAACCCCCCCAATTCACTCTGACTCTCTCCAATCCCCCCAATTCACTCTGACTCTCTCCAACCCCCCCAATTCACTCTGACTCTCTCCAACCCCCCCAATTCACTCTGACTCTCTCCAACCCCCCCAATTCACTCTGACCCTCTCCAACCCCCCCAATTCACTCTGACTGTCTCCAACCCCCCAATTCACTCTGACCCTCTCCAACCCCCCCAATTCACTCTGACTCTCTCCAACCCCCCCAATTCACTCTGACCCTCTCCAACCCCCCCAATTCACTCTGACCCTCTCCAACCCCCCCAATTCACTCTGACTCTCTCCAACCCCCCCAATTCACTCTGACCCTCTCCAACCCCCCCAATTCACTCTGACTCTCTCCAACCCCCCCAATTCACTCTGACCCTCTCCAACCCCCCCAATTCACTCTGACTCTCTCCAACACCCCCCAATTCACTCTGACCCTCTCCAACCCCCCCAATTCACTCTGACTGTCTCCAACCCCCCCAATTCACTCTGACTCTCTCCAACCCCCCCAGAACCAGGGGTCCCAGTCTAAGGATAAGGGGTAAGCCATTTAGGACAGAAATGAGGAGGAATTTCTTCACCCAGAGAGTGGTGAACCTGTGGAATTCTCTGCCACAGAAGGCAGTAGAGGCCAATTCATTAAATAGATTCAAGAAGTAGTTGGATATATTTCATAAGGCTAAAGGGATATGGGGAGAAAGCAGGGACAGGGTACTGAATTGGGATGATCAGCCATGATCGCATTGAATGGCGTAGCAGGCTGGAGGGGCCGAATGGCCTACTCCTGCTCCTATCTTCTATGATTCTATGATTCACTCTGATCCTCTCCAACTCCCTCAATTCACTCTGACTGTCTCCAACCCCCCCCAATTCACTCTGACCCTCTCCAACCCTCCCAATTAATGCTGACACTCTCCTCTCTCTCACTCAGTTCATGCTCACACTCTCCTATCCCACATTATCCTGGCCCAATACTTCTCCATTCAGCACAAGTTGACAGTCTTCTCCCCTCCAAGAGGCTGATTTGACACAGGCATTGTACTGCCCATACTCAAGTTAATTCTGGCACTCTCCACTCCTTTCCCCTCCTGCCACCCCCTCAGCCCGGCTGCAGACAGCTGATTTTTCCTTTGTAAGAGATTCTGTGAGCTGCATTCCCACCCCCACTACGCAGAGGAATGAATCTCTTTCAACAATAATATGTTGCGGCCAAAGCTTTTGAGTGGCTCTGTCAATATGGGCATGCAGACTGTGCCCTGAAAACACTCACTGTCTTGGTCAAATGTGAAGAGTTCAATATACGGAGTCCATGTATAGTAGATCGTACGTTGTGGTCTCACCTTGAACGCTCCATTTACAGGCGCCAGAGGCAGTAGATTTTTCAAGGTCGCCGACTTATGCCGTTCACGTAGGTGGGATAGTACATCGTGTCTAAACGTGTTGTACCTGCCCGGAAATGTTTCATGGGACTGTGTAGAGGGAGCTTTACTCTGTATCTAATCCGTGTTGTACCTGCCCTGGGAGTGTTTGATGGGACAGTGTAGAGGGAGCTTTACTCTGTATCTAACCCGTGCTGTACCTGCCCTGGGAGTGTTTGATGGGACAGTGGAGAGGGAGCTTTACTCTGTATCTAATCGTGTGGCCTGGTGTTTGATGGGACAGTGGAGAGGGAGCTTTACTCTGTATCTAATCCGTGTTGTACCTGCCCTGGGAGTGTTTGATGGGACAGTGTAGAGGGAGCTTTACTCTGTATTTAACCCGTGCTGTACCTGACCTGGGAGTGTTTGATGGGACAGTGTAGAGGGAGCTTTACTCTGTATCTAATCCGTGCTGTACCTGCCCTGGGAGTGTTTGACGGGACAGTGTAGAGGGAGCTTTACTCTGTATCTAACCCGTGCTGTACCTGCCCTGGGAGTGTTTGATGGGACAGTGTAGAGGGAGCTTTACTCTGTATTTAACCCGTGCTGTACCTGACCTGGGAGTGTTTGATGGGACACTCTGATGTAACATTTATCCAAAGGTATACAATGGAAATCAGAGCAAACTGTTTAGTGCAGTGGGCTGGGTGGACTGTCTAGTCCCAGGATGGAAAGATCCTGCCCCAGCTTCAGCTGTTCTCCCAGTTGCCTGCCTCAAGGGTCCAGCAGTGGTTTGTTGTGTGTCAGTGGTTGCAGGTAAGGAGCTGTGTTCACTGCCGACTCACTCTGTTCATTGTTTACAGGATGGGTTGGTGAAAGCCAACATGGAGAAGTTGACGTTCTACGCCCTGTCTGCTCCGGAGAAGCTGGACCGGATTGGTGCGTATCTCGCAGAGAGACTGAGCAGAGACGTGACCAGGCACCGATATGGGTACGGAGGCTGCAGGGCCCGCAATTCACAGCTTTACATGTACTGGGGTGGGCACCTGGGCAGTGCTGGGCATTGAACACTGACCTATCCTGTCTGGGACATGGGCTGTGCTGGGCATTGAACACTGACCTATCCTGTCTGGGACATGGGCTGTGCTGGGCATTGAACACTGACCTATCCTGTCTGGGACATGGGCTGTGCTGGACATTGAACACTGACCTATCCTGTCTGGGACATGGGCTGTGCTGGGTGTTGAACACTGACCTATCCTGTCTGGGACATGGGCTGTGCTGGGCATTGAACACTGACTATCCTGTCTGGGACATGGGCTGTGCTGGGTGTTGAACACTGACCTATCCTGTCTGGGACATGGGCTGTGCTGGGTGTTGAACACTGACCTATCCTGTCTGGGACATGGGATGTGCTGGGCATTGAACACTGACCTATCCTGTCTGGGACATGGGCAGTGCTGGGTGTTGAACACTGACCTATCCTGTCTATCTCCACTTTAAATGTATTTAATGACCCAGCCTCCACAGCTCTCTGGGGCAGAGAATTCCACAAATTTACGACCCTCTGAGAGAAGAAGTTCCTCCTCATCTCAGTTCTAAAAGGGCGACCCTTTATTCTGAGACTGTGCCCCCGAGTTCTAGAATTCCCCATGAGGGGAAACATCCTCTCTGCATCTACCCTGTCGAGCCCCCTCAGTATCTTATATGTTTCGATAAGATCACCTCTCATTCTTCTAAATTCCAATGAGTATAGGCCCAGCCTGCTCAACCTTTCCTCATAAGGCAACCCCTTCATCTCTGGAATTAACCTAGTGAATCATCTCTGAACTGCCTCCAATGCAAGTATATCCTTTCTTAAATAAGGAGACCAAAACTGTACGCAGTACTCAAGGTATGGTCTCACCAATACCTGGTACAGTTGTAGCAGGACTTCCCTGCTTTTATACTCCAACCCCCTTGAAATAAAGGCCAACATTCCATTTGCCTTTTTGATTACTTGCTGTACCTGCACGGGCCAACAGCGAGGTCGGGAGGACCACAGTGCATCCTACGAAACCCAGGCAGCGAGGACCTGCGGAAAGGAGGGAGGAGGACAGTAGCATTATGTTTGTGTGTGTGTGTGTGCTAGGCCGTTGTAGCAGAGCCTGGTCTCCAATCATCTTGGATCCACCTTGCCATTGGACCAAGACCTTGCTCTGTCAAGCCCGTGTGGTAGCTGGTGTGCAACGGCCACCCCACGTTAAAAGAATTCACGCACAGGCATCTTCCACCCTTTAAAATGAAGTTCGGAGCCTGGAACGTCAGGACCCTCATGGATAACCCCAACAGTGACAGACCGGAACGCCGTACTGCTATCGTTGCCCGGGAGCTCAGACGTTTCGACATTGACATCGCTGCCCTAAGTGAGACCCGTCGGGCAGGGGAAGGCCAGCTCAAGGAGCAAGGCGGTGGCTACACCTTCTTCTGGAAATGCAAACCTGAAGAAGAACGCCGCCTCCATGGGGTAGGCTTCGCCATAAAAAATGAACTAGTTGGGCGTCTCAGAGACTCTCCTAGCAGTATAAACGAGTGCCTCATGACTCTTCGGCTCACCCTAACCCGGAACCAGTGCGCTACGGTCATCAGTGCGTACGCCCCAACACTGGAAGCCACAGACGAGACCAAAGAGGAATTCTACTCTAGCCTCGAACAATCCCTGTCCCGAGTCCCAACGGGCGACAAGCTGATCCTCCTTGGAGACTTTAACGCCAGAGTTGGAAAGGACACTGACCTCTGGGGAGGTGTGATCGGCAGAGAGGGGGTAGGGAAAGCCAACTCCAACGGTACCCTCCTCCTGTCGAAATGCTTAGAACATGGCCTTGTCATAATCAACACCTTGTTCCGTCAGAGAGACAAGTACAAGGCTTCATGGCAGCACCCTCGCTCCAAGCACTGGCACCTGCTGGACTAAGTCATCGTCCGAGCGAGGGACCGCAAGGACGTCCGCATCACCCGCGCCATGACAGGAGCTGACGACTACTGGACAGACCACCGCCTAATCCGCTCTGTCATCTCCATCAATGTAGCCCCAAAACAGCAGCGGCAACAGAAACAATGCCGCAGGAAAATTAACGCTGGAGCACTCAAAGACCCCGCTAAGAAAGCCCTATTCAGCCTGCGCCTCACAAAAAAACTGACGACTCCCAGTGATGCAGAGACACAGAGTGCCCACAGCGCCTGGTCTGCACTCAAGGCCTCCATAATCAGCACCTGTGAAGAGACGCTCAGTCACTCGACCAGGAAACATCAAGACTGGTTCGACGAGAACGACCAGGAGATCCAGGAGCTAATAAGCCGCAAGCGCAAGGCATTCCTGATCTGGAAACAGCAACAGCACTCGAGAGCAAGAAAGCAGCTCTACAGACGCCTGAAGGCCGAGGTCCAACAAAAACCTTGTGACCTAAAGAACAGATGGTGGGTGGAGAAAGCGCAGGAGATCCAGCAGCTAGCCGACAACCACGACGTGCGTGGATTCTTTAGCGCAGTCAAGACCATCTACGGCCCAAGCACCCAAGGCCCTACCCCACTGCGGGCCAAGAACGGAGAGGTACTCATCAAGGACAGAGGGGCAGTCAGTGCCCGCTGGAAGGAGCACTTCGAAGATCTCCTTAACCGCGACTCTGTCTTCGACGCGAGTGTCCTCAACTCCATCCCGCAGCATGCTACCCGCCACCACCTCAGCACAACCCCAGCCTGGCATGAGGTTGAAAAGGCCATCCGACAACTGAAGAACAACAAGGCCTCAGGAGCAGATGGAATCCCCGCCGAGGCACTAAAGCATGGTGGAGAAGCACTACTGGCGCGAATTCATGAACTCATTTCTCTTATATGGAAAGAGGAGAGCATGCCAGGGGATCTCAGAGACGCCATAATTGTGACCATCTTCAAGAAAGGTGACAAGTCCAATTGCGGTAATTACAGAGGAGTTTCCCTGCTGTCAGCCACAGGGAAAGTCATCGCAAGAATCCTCCTCAATCGCCTTCTCCCAGTGGCCGAAGAGCTCCTCCCAGAGTCGCAATGCGGATTCCGCCCACTAAGGGGCACAATGGACATGATCTTCACCGCACGTCAATTACAAGAGAAATGCAGGGAACAGCACCAACCGCTGTACATGGCCTTCTTTGATCTCACAAAGGCCTTCGACACTGTCAACCGTGAGGGATTATGGAGTGTCCTCCGCAAATTCAGCTGCCCTCAAAAGTTTGTCACCATCCTCCGACATCTTCACGATGACATGCAAACCGTGATCCTGACCAACGGTTCCACCACAGACCCAATTCACGTACGAACCGGAGTCAAGCAAGGCTGTGTCATCGCACCAACGCGCTTCTCGACCTTCCTGGCTGCAATGCTCCATCTCACCCTCAGTAAGCTCCCCGCTGGAGTGGAGCTAATTTACAGAACAAACGGGAAACTGTTCAACCTCCGTCGCCTCCAGTCCAGATCCAAGGTCGTCCCATCCTCTGTCGTCGAATTACAGTACGCAGACGACGCTTGCGTCTGCGCTCACTCTGAGGTCGAACTCCAAACCATCGTCAACAGCTTCACCGAAGCGTAAGAGAGCATGGGCCTTACACTAAACATCCGTAAGACAAAGGTCCTCTACCAACCTGCCCCCGCCACACAGTACTGCCCCCCGATTATCGAAATCCACGACAAGGCCTTGGACAACGTGGACCACTTTCCATACCTTGGGAGCCTACTGTCAACAAGGGCAGACGTCGACGACGAAGTCCAACACCGCCTTCAGTGTGCTAGTGCAGCCTTCGGTCGCCTGAGGAAGAGAGTGTTTGAAGACCAGGACCTCAAACCCGGCACTAAGCTCATGGTCTACAGAGCAGCAGTGATACCCGCCCTGCTGTATGCTGTATGCCTCAGAGACATGGACCATGTACAGCAGGCACCTCAAAGCACTGGAGAGGTACCACCAACGCTGCCGCCGCAAGATCCTGCAAATCCATTGGCAGGATAGGCGCACCAACTCAGTGTTCTTGCTCAGGCCAACATCCCCAGCATCGAAGCTTTGACCACGCTCGATCAGCTCCGATGGACGGGTCACATTGTCCACATGCCCGATACGAGACTCCCAAAACAAGCGCTCTACTTGGAGCTCCAGCACGGCAAGAGAGCCCCAGGTGGGCAGAGGAAACGCTTCAAGGACACCCTCAAAGCCTCCTTGAAAAAGTGTAACATCCCCACTGACACCTGGGAATCCCTGGCCCAAGACCGCACAAAGTGGAGGAGAAGCATCCGGGAAGGCGCCGAACACCTCGAGTCTCTTCGCCGGGAGCAAGCGGAAGCCAAGCGCAGGCAGCACAAGGAGCGCACGTCAACCCAAGCACCCCACCCACCTGCCCCTTCAACCACCGTCTGCCCCACCTGTGACAGAGACTGTAGGTCCCGCATTGGACTCATCAGTCACCTGAGAACTCATTTTTAATGTGGAAGCAAGTCATCCTCGGTTCCGAGGGACTGCCTAAGAAGAAGAAGTACCTGCATGCTAACTTTTTGTGTTTCATGCACAAGGACCCCCAGGTCCCTCTGAACTGTAGCATTTTGTAATCTCTCTCCATTTAAATAATAGTTTTCTTTTTTCTTTTTCCTGCCAAAGTGGATAACCTCGCACTTTCCCACATTATACTCCATCTGCCAAATGTTTGCCCACTCACCTAGCCTGTCTATATGCCTTTACAGACTCTTTGGGGGAAAAATTCATTTGGTTGCGCCTCCCGTTAGCGTCTTAAGAGGGCGCTAATGGGGCGCAAAGCAACTAGCGCCGGGGCGCAGCGATGTTTGCGCCGCTCGCGAAATTAACTAGACATTTTGCGGCGGCGCTAAACACTAGCGCCACGATCTCCTGCGCTGGCAGATCGTGACGTCAGTCGAGTGCGCACCGCCCCGGTAGCGCCCCGGAGCTGATATTGAGTGGCGCCCCCTGCCTTACCGCCTGCCGCTAGCAACGACAGGTTGAGGGGAGCGTTTTGCAGTCGGTAAGGGACTGGGGGAGCGCTATTTAAAGGCGACCGCTTCCTGCCTTTTTTTGTTGGTGACATTTTTGAACCACGCATTCTGAGAGAGAGAGAGAGAGAGACTTCTGGAGAGATTCAACGCTGTGTGAAGGAGTTTTGGGTACTGAGCAGCACTTTGCAGGTTCATTTTGATTTGCCCTTCCTTGCATCTATTTAGAAGAGACTGTGGGGGCTGCACTCTGAGCTCTTTCCCTGTTTCTCTCCATTGTTCTTTCCAGTAGATTTGATGTACAGGGATCTCCAGGCCGAGATTCAAGGCTGCAATGAGCAGGATGTGGATGGAGAGCAAGATCAACCCTCCCCTTTAAGAACTGGCCGGGGCCATTGTGTCTCTGTTCCATTGCTGACTGACATCACATGAGCTTCGCCAGCGCTCTGAGGTAGCGCCTCGCTCCTCGGCCTTTGCGCCTTAAGACAGGTGTGAAGCGCCTGATTTAGCGCTCCAATCACCTCCAGTGGCGATAAAAGCCAAGTTTGCAGTTGGAGGCGATAATTAGCGCCAGGCGCTAATCTTTGCGCCCAGCCGATAATTGCACCCAAATGGGGCAATACTGAATTTTCCCCCCTTTGAGTCCTCTGCACAACTTTCCCACCCATCTTTGTATCATCCGCAAACTTGGCTACATTACACTCGATCCCTTCATCCAAGTCATTAATGTAGATTGTAAATAGTTGGGGCCCCAGCACCGATCCTTGTGGCACCCCACTAGTTACCATTTGCCAACCAGAAAATGACCCATTTATCCCGACTCTCTGCTTTCTGTTAGTTAGCCAATTCTCTATCCATGCTAATATATTACCCCCAACTCTGTGAGCTCTTATCTTATGCAGTAACCTTTTATGTGGCACCTTATCGAATGCCTTCTGGAAATCCAAATACACCACATCCACTGGCTCACCCTTGTCCACCTGCTTGTTACATCCTCAAAGAACTCCAGCAAATTTGTTAAACATGATTTCCCTTTCATAAAACCATGCTGACTCTGTTTGACTGCATTATGATTTTCTAAATGCCCTGCTACTGCTTCCTTAATGAAGGACTCCAGCATTTTCCCAACGACAGATGTTAGGCTAACTGGTCTATAGTTTCCTGTTTTCTGTCTTCCTCCTTTCTTAAATAGGGGTGTTACATTAGCGGTTTTCCAATCTGCTAGGACCTCTCCAGAGTCCAGGGAATTTTGGTATATTGCAACCAATGCATCCACTATCTCTGCAGCCACTTCTTTTAAGACCCTGGGATGCAGGCCATCTGGTCCAGGGGACTTGTCGTCTTTTAGTCCCATTATTTTACCGAGTACCATTTCTTTAGTGATAGTGATTGTCTTTAGTTCCCCACTCCCTGTGGCCCCTTGATTATCCTTTATTGGGATGTTGTTAGTCTCTTCTACAATGAAGACAGATGCAAAATATTTGTTCAGAGTCTCTGCCATTTCCCCGTTCCCCATTATTAATTCCCCAGTCTCATCCTCTAAGGGACCATCATTTACTTTAGCTACTCTCTTCCTTTTTATATACCTGTAGAAGCACTTACTATCTGTTTTAATGTTTCTTGCCAGCTTACTCTCATAATTCATCTTCTCCCTCTTTATTATTTTTTTAGTCATCCTTTGCTGGTTTTTAAAAATTTCCCAATCCTCTGGTCTCCCACCAATCTTGGCAACATTATATGCTTTCGTTTTCAATTTGATACCATCCTTTACTTCCTTAGTTAGCCACGGATGTTGCTCCCTTCTCTTAAAATCTTTCTTTCTCACTGGAATATATTTTTGTTGAGAGTTATGACTGAGCTATATTGTTGGGGAAATGGGCTGTGCTGGGTGTTGAACACTGACCTATCCTGTCTGGGACATGGGCTGTGCTGGGCATTGAACACTGACCTATCCTGTCTGGAACATGGGCTGTGCTGGGTGTTGAACACTGACCTATCCTGTCTGGGACATGGGATGTGCTGGGTGTTGAACACTGACCTATCCTGTCTGGGACATGGGCTGTGCTGGGTGTTGAACACTGACCTATCCTTACTGGGACATGGGCTGTGCTGGGCATTGAACACTGACCTATCCTGTCTGGGACATGGGATGTGCTGGGCATTGAGCACTGACCTATCCTGTCTGGGACATGGGCTGTGCTGGGCATTGAGCACTGACCTATCCTGTCTTTTTTTTTAAATTTGTTTTTATGGGATCAGGGCGTCGCTGGCAATGCCAGCATTTATTGCCCATCCCTAGTTGCCCTTGAGAAGGTGGTGGTGAGCCGCCTGCTTGAACTGCTGCAGTCCTTGTGGTGATGGTACTCCCACAGTGCTGTTAGGTAGGGAGTTCCAGGAATTTGACCCAGTGACGATGAAGGATCAGCGATATACTTCTAAGTCAGGATGGTGTGTGACTTGGAGGGGGACTTGGAGGTGGTGGTGTTCCCATGTGCCTGCTGCCCTTGTCCTTCTCGGTGGAAGAGGTCACGGGTTTGGGAGGTGCTGCCGAAGAAGCCTTGGCGAGTTGCAGCGCATCTTCTAGATGGTACACACTGCAGCCACGGTACGCCGGTGGTGGAGGGTGTGAATGTTTAAGGTGGTGGATGGGGTGCCAATCAAGCGGGCTGCTTTGTCCTGGATGGTGTCGAGCTTCTTGAGTGTTGTTGGAGCTGCACTCATCCAGGCAAGTGGAGAGTATTCCATCACACTCCTTACTTGTGCCTTGTAGATGGTGGAAAGTCTTTGGGGAGTCAGGAGGTGAGACACTCGCCGCAGAATACCTAGCCTCTGACCTGCTCTTGTTGCCATAGTATTTATGTGGCTGGTCCAGTTAAGTTTCTGGTTAATGGTGACCCCCGGGATGTTGATAGTGGGGGTTTCGGCGATGGTAATGCCATTGAATGTCAAGGGGAGGTGGTTAGACTCTCGCTTGTTGGAGATAGTCATTGCCTGGCACTTCTGTGGCGCGAATGTTACCTGCCACTTATCAGCCCAAGCCTGAACGTCGTCCAGGTCTTGTTGCATGTGGGCATGGACTGCTTCATTATCTGTGGAGTTGCGAATGGCGCTGAACACTGTGCAGTCATCAGCAAACATCTCCATTTCTGACCTTATGTTGGAGAGAAGGTCATTGATGAAGCAGCTGAAGATGGTTGGGCCTAGGTCACTGCCCTGAGGAACTCCTGCAGAGATGTCCTGGGGCTGTGATGATTGACCTTCAACCACCACAACCATCTTCCTTTGTGCTAGGTGTGACTCCAGCCAGTGGAGCGTTTTCCCCCTGATTCCCATTGACTTCAGTTTTACTAGGGCTCCTTGATGCCAGACTCGGTCAAATGCTGCCTTGATGTCAAGGGCAGTCACTCTCACCTCACCTCTGGAATTCAGCTCCTTTGTCCATGTTTGGACCGAGGCTGTAATGAGGTCGGGAGCCGAGTGGTCTTGGCGGAACCCAAACTGGGCATCAGTGAGCAGGTTATTAGTGAGTAAGTGCCACTTGATAGCACTGTCGATGACCCCTTCCATCACTTTGCTGATCATTGAGTAGACTGATGTTGCGGTAATTGACCGGGTTGGATTTGTCCTGCTTTTTGTGGACAGGAGATACCTGGGCAGTTTTCCACGTTGTCGGATAGATGCCAGTGTTGTAGCTGTACTGGAACAGCTTGGCTAGAGGCGCGGCTAGTTCTGGAACACAAGGCTTCAGCACGATAGCCGGGATGTTGTCGGGGCCCATAGCCTTTGCTGTATCCAGTGCGCTCAGCCGTTTCTTGATATCACGTGGAGTGAATCGAATTGGCTGAAGAATGGCTTCTGTGGTGTTGGGGACCTCGGGAATAGGCCGATATGGATCATCCACTCGGCACTTCTGGCTGAAGTTGGTTGCAAACGCTTCACCTTGTCTTTTGCACTCACATGCTGGGCTCCACCATCATTGAGGATGGGGATATTCTTGGAGCCTCCTCCTGTTAGTTGTTTAATGGTCCACCACCATTCACAACTGGATGTGGCAGGACTGCAGAGCCTTGATCTGATTCGTTGATTGTGGGATCGCTTAGCCCTGTCTATAGCATGCTGCTTCTGCTTTTTAGCATGCATGTAGTCCTGTGTTGCAGCTTCCCCAGGTTGGCACCTCATTTTTAGGTACGCCTGGTGCTGCTCCTGGCATGCTCTTCTACACTCGTTGTTGAACCAGGGTTGGTCCCCTGGCTTGGTGGTAATGGTAGAGTGAGGGATATGCCGGGCCATGAGGTTACAGATTGTGGTGGAATACAATTCTGCTTCTGCTGATGGCCCACAGCGCCTCATGGATGCCCAGTTTTGAGCTGCTAGATCTGTTCTCAATCTATCCCATTTAGCACGGTGGTAGTGCCACACAACACGATGGAGGGTGTTCTCAGTGTGAAGACGGGACTTCGTCTCCACAATGACTGTGCGGTGGTCACTGCTGCCAAAGCTGTCATGGACAGATGCATCTGCGACAGGTAGATTGGTGAGGACGAGGTCAAGTAGGTTTTTCCCTCTTGTTGGTTCACTCACCACCTGTCGCAGGCCCAGACTGGCAGCTGTGTCCTTCAGGACTTGGCCAGCTCGGTCAGTAATGGTGCTACCGAGCCACTCTTGGTGATGGACATTGAAATCCCCCACCCAGAGTACATTCTGTGCCCTTGCTACTCTCAGTGCTTCTTCCAAGTGATGTTCAACATGGAGGAGTACTGATTCATCAGCTGAGGGAGGGCGGTAGGTGGTAATCAGCAGGAGGTTTCCTTGCCCATGCTTGACCTGAAGCCATGAGACTTCATGGGGTCCGGAGTCAATGTTGAGGACTCCCAGGGCCACTCCTTCCCGACTGTATACCACTGTGCCACCACCCCTGGTGGGTCTGTCCTGCTGGTGGGACAGGACATACGCAGGGATGGTGATGTAGGAGTTTGGGACATTGGGGAAATGGGCTCACTCCCAGCGCTGGCTACCCACTGCAGCGTCACTCATGTGGCTCTTCCTATATGCACCTGGACATGAGTGTTGTCTGTGGAGCTCACCCTGTCCTTACTGTTGCCTTTCCAACAGGAGCCATGGTCATGGTCAGGAGTGGCAACCCTTCCTAACTCAGAGGCATTAGGAGTGACCAATAAATCTAGTCTTGCCAGCATGGCCCACAACACTAGATCATATATACAAAGAAACTGGAGGAAGGATAGTGCAGGTTTTGGGAAAAATCAGTCAAAATTTGTACATCTTCTCCAGAAATAATGCTTCCTCATTAGAGTGTAGACAGTATGTTATCAGAGTGTAGACAGTATGTTATCAGAGTGTAGACAGCATGTTATCAGAGTGTAGACAGTATGTTATCAGAGTGTAGACAGCATGTTATCAGAGTGTAGACAGCATGTTATCAGAGTAGACAGCATGTTATCAGAGTGTAGACAGCATGTTATCAGAGTGTAGACAGTATGTTATCAGAGTGTAGACAGCATGTTATCAGAGTAGACAGCATGTTATCAGAGTGTAGACAGCATGTTATCAGAGTGTAGACAGCATGTTATCAGAGTGTAGACAGCATGTTATCAGAGTGTAGACAGCATGTTATCAGTGTAGACAGCATGTTATCAGAGTGTAGACAGCATGTTATCAGAGTGTAGACAGCATGTTATCAGAGTGTAGACAGCATGTTATCAGAGTGTAGACAGCATGTTATCAGAGTGTAGACAGCATGTTATCAGTGTAGACAGCATGTTATCAGAGTAGACAGCATGTTATCAGAGTGTAGACAGCATGTTATCAGAGTGTAGACAGCATGTTATCAGTGTAGACAGCATGTTATCAGAGTAGACAGCATGTTATCAGAGTGTAGACAGCATGTTATCAGAGTGTAGACAGTATGTTATCAGAGTGTAGACAGCATGTTATCAGAGTGTAGACAGCATGTTATCAGAGTGTAGACAGCATGTTATCAGAGTGTAGACAGTATGTTATCAGAGTGTAGACAGCATGTTATCAGAGTGTAGACAGCATGTTATCAGAGTGTAGACAGCATGTTATCAGAGTGTAGACAGCATGTTATCAGAGTGTAGACAGCATGTTATCAGAGTGTAGACAGTATGTTATCAGAGTGTAGACAGCATGTTATCAGAGTGTAGACAGCATGTTATCAGAGTAGACAGCATGTTATCAGAGTGTAGACAGCATGTTATCAGAGTGTAGACAGCATGTTATCAGAGTGTAGACAGCATGTTATCAGAGTGTAGACAGTATGTTATCAGAGTAGACAGCATGTTATCAGAGTGTAGACAGCATGTTATCAGAGTAGACAGCATGTTATCAGAGTGTAGACAGCATGTTATCAGAGTGTAGACAGCATGTTATCAGAGTGTAGACAGTATGTTATCAGAGTGTAGACAGCATGTTATCAGAGTGTAGACAGCATGTTATCAGAGTGTAGACAGCATGTTATCAGAGTGTAGACAGCATGTTATCAGAGTGTAGACAGCATGTTATCAGAGTGTAGACAGCATGTTATCAGAGTGTAGACAGCATGTTATCAGAGTGTAGACAGCATGTTATCAGAGTGTAGACAGTATGTTATCAGAGTGTAGACAGCATGTTATCAGAGTGTAGACAGTATGTTATCAGAGTGTAGACAGCATGTTATCAGAGTGTAGACAGTATGTTATCAGAGTGTAGACAGCATGTTATCAGAGTGTAGACAGCATGTTATCAGAGTGTAGACAGCATGTTATCAGAGTGTAGACAGCATGTTATCAGAGTAGACAGCATGTTATCAGAGTGTAGACAGCATGTTATCAGAGTGTAGACAGTATGTTATCAGAGTGTAGACAGCATGTTATCAGAGTGTAGACAGCATGTTATCAGAGTGTAGACAGCATGTTATCAGAGTGTAGACAGTATGTTATCAGAGTGTAGACAGCATGTTATCAGAGTGTAGACAGCATGTTATCAGAGTGTAGACAGCATGTTATCAGAGTGTAGACAGCATGTTATCAGAGTGTAGACAGCATGTTATCAGAGTGTAGACAGCATGTTATCAGAGTAGACAGCATGTTATCAGAGTGTAGACAGCATGTTATCAGAGTGTAGACAGCATGTTATCAGAGTGTAGACAGTATGTTATCAGAGTGTAGACAGTATGTTATCAGAGTGTAGACAGCATGTTATCAGAGTGTAGACAGTATGTTATCAGAGTGTAGACAGTATGTTATCAGAGTGTAGACAGTATGTTATCAGAGTGTAGACAGTATGTTATCAGAGTGTAGACAGTATGTTATCAGAGTGTAGACAGCATGTTATCAGAGTGTAGACAGCATGTTATCAGAGTGTAGACAGCATGTTATCAGAGTGTAGACAGTATGTTATCAGAGTGTAGACAGCATGTTATCAGAGTGTAGACAGCATGTTATCAGAGTGTAGACAGCATGTTATCAGAGTGTAGACAGCATGTTATCAGAGTGTAGACAGTATGTTATCAGAGTGTAGACAGCATGTTATCAGAGTGTAGACAGCATGTTATCAGAGTGTAGACAGCATGTTATCAGAGTGTAGACAGCATGTTATCAGAGTGTAGACAGCATGTTATCAGAGTGTAGACAGCATGTTATCAGAGTGTAGACAGCATGTTATCAGAGTGTAGACAGCATGTTATCAGAGTGTAGACAGCATGTTATCAGAGTGTAGACAGTATGTTATCAGAGTGTAGACAGTATGTTATCAGAGTGTAGACAGTATGTTATCAGAGTGTAGACAGTATGTTATCAGAGTGTAGACAGTATGTTATCAGAGTGTAGACAGCATGTTATCAGAGTGTAGACAGCATGTTATCAGAGTGTAGACAGCATGTTATCAGAGTGTAGACAGCATGTTATCAGAGTGTAGACAGCATGTTATCAGAGTAGACAGCATGTTATCAGAGTGTAGACAGTATGTTATCAGAGTGTAGACAGTATGTTATCAGAGTGTAGACAGCATGTTATCAGAGTGTAGACAGTATGTTATCAGAGTGTAGACAGTATGTTATCAGAGTGTAGACAGTATGTTATCAGAGTGTAGACAGCATGTTATCAGAGTGTAGACAGTATGTTATCAGAGTGTAGACAGCATGTTATCAGAGTGTAGACAGCATGTTATCAGAGTGTAGACAGCATGTTATCAGAGTGTAGACAGCATGTTATCAGAGTGTAGACAGCATGTTATCAGAGTGTAGACAGCATGTTATCAGAGTGTAGACAGCATGTTATCAGAGTGTAGACAGTATGTTATCAGAGTGTAGACAGCATGTTATCAGAGTGTAGACAGCATGTTATCAGAGTGTAGACAGCATGTTATCAGAGTGTAGACAGCATGTTATCAGAGTGTAGACAGCATGTTATCAGAGTGTAGACAGCATGTTATCAGAGTGTAGACAGCATGTTATCAGAGTGTAGACAGCATGTTATCAGAGTGTAGACAGCATGTTATCAGAGTGTAGACAGCATGTTATCAGAGTGTAGACAGCATGTTATCAGAGTGTAGACAGCATGTTATCAGAGTGTAGACAGCATGTTATCAGAGTGTAGACAGCATGTTATCAGAGTGTAGACAGCATGTTATCAGAGTGTAGACAGCATGTTATCAGAGTGTAGACAGCATGTTATCAGAGTGTAGACAGCATGTTATCAGAGTGTAGACAGTATGTTATCAGAGTGTAGACAGCATGTTATCAGAGTGTAGACAGTATGTTATCAGAGTGTAGACAGCATGTTATCAGAGTGTAGACAGCATGTTATCAGAGTGTAGACAGCATGTTATCAGAGTGTAGACAGCTGTTATCAGAGTGTAGACAGCATGTTATCAGAGTGTAGACAGCATGTTATCAGAGTGTAGACAGCATGTTATCAGAGTGTAGACAGCATGTTATCAGAGTGTAGACAGCATGTTATCAGAGTGTAGACAGCATGTTATCAGAGTGTAGACAGCATGTTATCAGAGTGTAGACAGCATGTTATCAGAGTGTAGACAGTATGTTATCAGAGTGTAGACAGCATGCTATCAGAGTGTAGACAGCATGTTATCAGAGTGTAGACAGCATGGTTATCAGAGTGTAGACAGCATGCTATCAGAGTGTAGACAGCATGTTATCAGAGTGTAGACAGCATGTTATCAGAGTGTAGACAGCATGTTATCAGAGTGTAGACAGCATGCTATCAGAGTGTAGACAGCATGTTATCAGAGTGTAGACAGCATGTTATCAGAGTGTAGACAGCATGTTATCAGAGTGTAGACAGCATGTTATCAGAGTGTAGACAGCATGTTATCAGAGTGTAGACAGTATATTATCAGAGTGTAGACAGTATGTTATCAGAGTGTAGACAGCATGTTATCAGAGTGTAGACAGCATGTTATCAGAGTGTAGACAGCATGTTATCAGAGTGTAGACAGCATGTTATCAGAGTGTAGACAGCATGTTATCAGAGTGTAGACAGCATGTTATCAGAGTGTAGACAGCATGTTATCAGAGTGTAGACAGTATGTTATCAGAGTGTAGACAGTATGTTATCAGAGTGTAGACAGCATGTTATCAGAGTGTAGACAGCATGTTATCAGAGTGTAGACAGCATGTTATCAGAGTGTAGACAGCATGTTATCAGAGTGTAGACAGCATGTTATCAGAGTGTAGACAGCATGTTATCAGAGTGTAGACAGCATGTTATCAGAGTGTAGACAGCATGTTATCAGAGTGTAGACAGCATGTTATCAGAGTGTAGACAGCATGTTATCAGAGTGTAGACAGCATGTTATCAGAGTGTAGACAGCATGTTATCAGAGTGTAGACAGCATGTTATCAGAGTGTAGACAGCATGTTATCAGAGTGTAGACAGCATGTTATCAGAGTGTAGACAGTATGTTATCAGAGTGTAGACAGCATGTTATCAGAGTGTAGACAGCATGTTATCAGAGTGTAGACAGCATGTTATCAGAGTGTAGACAGCATGTTATCAGAGTGTAGACAGCATGTTATCAGAGTGTAGACAGCATGTTATCAGAGTGTAGACAGCATGTTATCAGAGTGTAGACAGCATGTTATCAGAGTGTAGACAGCATGTTATCAGAGTGTAGACAGCATGTTATCAGAGTGTAGACAGCATGTTATCAGAGTGTAGACAGTATGTTATCAGAGTGTAGACAGCATGCTATCAGAGTGTAGACAGCATGTTATCAGAGTGTAGACAGCATGTTATCAGAGTGTAGACAGCATGTTATCAGAGTGTAGACAGCATGTTATCAGAGTGTAGACAGCATGTTATCAGAGTGTAGACAGCATGTTATCAGAGTGTAGACAGCATGCTATCAGAGTGTAGACAGCATGTTATCAGAGTGTAGACAGCATGTTATCAGAGTGTAGACAGCATGCTATCAGAGTGTAGACAGCATGTTATCAGAGTGTAGACAGCATGTTATCAGAGTGTAGACAGTATGTTATCAGAGTGTAGACAGTATGTTATCAGAGTGTAGACAGCATGTTATCAGAGTGTAGACAGCATGTTATCAGAGTGTAGACAGCATGTTATCAGAGTGTAGACAGCATGTTATCAGAGTGTAGACAGCATGTTATCAGAGTGTAGACAGCATGTTATCAGAGTGTAGACAGCATGTTATCAGAGTGTAGACAGCATGTTATCAGAGTGTAGACAGCATGTTATCAGAGTGTAGACAGCATGTTATCAGAGTGTAGACAGCATGTTATCAGAGTGTAGACAGCATGTTATCAGAGTGTAGACAGCATGTTATCAGAGTGTAGACAGCATGTTATCAGAGTGTAGACAGCATGTTATCAGAGTGTAGACAGCATGTTATCAGAGTGTAGACAGCATGTTATCAGAGTGTAGACAGCATGTTATCAGAGTGTAGACAGCATGTTATCAGAGTGTAGACAGCATGTTATCAGAGTGTAGACAGCATGTTATCAGAGTGTAGACAGCATGTTATCAGAGTGTAGACAGCATGTTATCAGAGTGTAGACAGCATGTTATCAGAGTGTAGACAGTATGTTATCAGAGTGTAGACAGCATGTTATCAGAGTGTAGACAGTATGTTATCAGAGTGTAGACAGCATGTTATCAGAGTGTAGACAGCATGTTATCAGAGTGGTAGACAGTATGTTATCAGAGTGTAGACAGTATGTTATCAGAGTGTAGACAGCATGTTATCAGAGTGTAGACAGCATGTTATCAGAGTGTAGACAGTATGTTATCAGAGTGTAGACAGTATGTTATCAGAGTGTAGACAGTATGTTATCAGAGTGTAGACAGCATGTTATCAGAGTGTAGACAGCATGTTATCAGAGTGTAGACAGCATGTTATCAGAGTGTTAGACAGCATGTTATCAGAGTGTAGACAGCATGTTATCAGAGTGTAGACAGCATGTTATCAGAGTGTAGACAGCATGTTATCAGAGTGTAGACAGCATGTTATCAGAGTGTAGACAGCATGTTATCAGAGTGTAGACAGCATGTTATCAGAGTGTAGACAGCATGTTATCAGAGTGTAGACAGCATGTTATCAGAGTGTAGACAGCATGTTATCAGAGTGTAGACAGCATGTTATCAGAGTGTAGACAGCATGTTATCAGAGTGTAGACAGCATGTTATCAGAGTGTAGACAGCATGTTATCAGAGTGTAGACAGTATGTTATCAGAGTGTAGACAGTATGTTATCAGAGTGTAGACAGCATGTTATCAGAGTGTAGACAGCATGTTATCAGAGTGTAGACAGCATGTTATCAGAGTGTAGACAGCATGTTATCAGAGTGTAGACAGCATGTTATCAGAGTGTAGACAGCATGTTATCAGAGTGTAGACAGCATGTTATCAGAGTGTAGACAGCATGTTATCAGAGTGTAGACAGCATGTTATCAGAGTGTAGACAGCATGTTATCAGAGTGTAGACAGCATGTTATCAGAGTGTAGACAGCATGTTATCAGAGTGTAGACAGCATGTTATCAGAGTGTAGACAGCATGTTATCAGAGTGTAGACAGCATGTTATCAGAGTGTAGACAGCATGTTATCAGAGTGTAGACAGCATGTTATCAGAGTGTAGACAGCATGTTATCAGAGTGTAGACAGCATGTTATCAGAGTGTAGACAGCATGTTATCAGAGTGTAGACAGCATGTTATCAGAGTGTAGACAGCATGTTATCAGAGTGTAGACAGCATGTTATCAGAGTGTAGACAGCATGTTATCAGAGTGTAGACAGCATGTTATCAGAGTGTAGACAGCATGTTATCAGAGTGTAGACAGCATGTTATCAGAGTGTAGACAGCATGTTATCAGAGTGTAGACAGCATGTTATCAGAGTGTAGACAGCATGTTATCAGAGTGTAGACAGCATGTTATCAGAGTGTAGACAGCATGTTATCAGAGTGTAGACAGCATGTTATCAGAGTGTAGACAGCATGTTATCAGAGTGTAGACAGCATGTTATCAGAGTGTAGACAGCATGTTATCAGAGTGTAGACAGCATGTTATCAGAGTGTAGACAGTATGTTATCAGAGTGTAGACAGCATGTTATCAGAGTGTAGACAGCATGTTATCAGAGTGTAGACAGCATGTTATCAGAGTGTAGACAGCATGTTATCAGAGTGTAGACAGCATGTTATCAGAGTGTAGACAGCATGTTATCAGAGTGTAGACAGCATGTTATCAGAGTGTAGACAGCATGTTATCAGAGTGTAGACAGCATGTTATCAGAGTGTAGACAGCATGTTATCAGAGTGTAGACAGCATGTTATCAGAGTGTAGACAGCATGTTATCAGAGTGTAGACAGCATGTTATCAGAGTGTAGACAGCATGTTATCAGAGTGTAGACAGCATGTTATCAGAGTGTAGACAGCATGTTATCAGAGTGTAGACAGCATGTTATCAGAGTGTAGACAGCATGTTATCAGAGTGTAGACAGCATGTTATCAGAGTGTAGACAGCATGTTATCAGAGTGTAGACAGCATGTTATCAGAGTGTAGACAGCATGTTATCAGAGTGTAGACAGCATGTTATCAGAGTGTAGACAGCATGTTATCAGAGTGTAGACAGCATGTTATCAGAGTGTAGACAGCATGTTATCAGAGTGTAGACAGCATGTTATCAGAGTGTAGACAGCATGTTATCAGAGTGTAGACAGCATGTTATCAGAGTGTAGACAGCATGTTATCAGAGTGTAGACAGCATGTTATCAGAGTGTAGACAGCATGTTATCAGAGTGTAGACAGCATGTTATCAGAGTGTAGACAGCATGTTATCAGAGTGTAGACAGCATGTTATCAGAGTGTAGACAGCATGTTATCAGAGTGTAGACAGCATGTTATCAGAGTGTAGACAGCATGTTATCAGAGTGTAGACAGCATGTTATCAGAGTGTAGACAGCATGTTATCAGAGTGTAGACAGCATGTTATCAGAGTGTAGACAGCATGTTATCAGAGTGTAGACAGCATGTTATCAGAGTGTAGACAGCATGTTATCAGAGTGTAGACAGCATGTTATCAGAGTGTAGACAGCATGTTATCAGAGTGTAGACAGCATGTTATCAGAGTGTAGACAGCATGTTATCAGAGTGTAGACAGCATGTTATCAGAGTGTAGACAGCATGTTATCAGAGTGTAGACAGCATGTTATCAGAGTGTAGACAGCATGTTATCAGAGTGTAGACAGCATGTTATCAGAGTGTAGACAGCATGTTATCAGAGTGTAGACAGCATGTTATCAGAGTGTAGACAGCATGTTATCAGAGTGTAGACAGCATGTTATCAGAGTGTAGACAGCATGTTATCAGAGTGTAGACAGCATGTTATCAGAGTGTAGACAGCATGTTATCAGAGTGTAGACAGCATGTTATCAGAGTGTAGACAGCATGTTATCAGAGTGTAGACAGCATGTTATCAGAGTGTAGACAGCATGTTATCAGAGTGTAGACAGCATGTTATCAGAGTGTAGACAGCATGTTATCAGAGTGTAGACAGCATGTTATCAGAGTGTAGACAGCATGTTATCAGAGTGTAGACAGCATGTTATCAGAGTGTAGACAGCATGTTATCAGAGTGTAGACAGCATGTTATCAGAGTGTAGACAGCATGTTATCAGAGTGTAGACAGCATGTTATCAGAGTGTAGACAGCATGTTATCAGAGTGTAGACAGCATGTTATCAGAGTGTAGACAGCATGCTATCAGAGTGTAGACAGCATGCTATCAGAGTGTAGACAGCATGTTATCAGAGTGTAGACAGCATGTTATCAGAGTGTAGACAGCATGTTATCAGAGTGTAGACAGCATGTTATCAGTGTAGACAGCATGTTATCAGAGTGTAGACAGCATGTTATCCGAGTGTAGACAGCATGTTATCAGAGTGTAGACAGCATGTTATCAGAGTGTAGACAGCATGTTATCAGAGTGTAGACAGCATGTTATCAGAGTGTAGACAGCATGTTATCAGAGTGTAGACAGCATGTTATCAGAGTGTAGACAGCATGTTATCAGAGTGTAGACAGCATGTTATCAGAGTGTAGACAGCATGTTATCAGAGTGTAGACAGCATGTTATCAGAGTGTAGACAGCATGTTATCAGAGTGTAGACAGCATGTTATCAGAGTGTAGACAGCATGTTATCAGAGTGTAGACAGCATGTTATCAGAGTGTAGACAGCATGTTATCAGAGTGTAGACAGCATGTTATCAGAGTGTAGACAGCATGTTATCAGAGTGTAGACAGCATGTTATCAGAGTGTAGACAGCATGTTATCAGAGTGTAGACAGCATGTTATCAGAGTGTAGACAGCATGTTATCAGAGTGTAGACAGCATGTTATCAGAGTGTAGACAGCATGTTATCAGAGTGTAGACAGCATGTTATCAGAGTGTAGACAGCATGTTATCAGAGTGTAGACAGCATGTTATCAGAGTGTAGACAGCATGTTATCAGAGTGTAGACAGCATGTTCGATCAGAGTGTAGACAGCATGTTATCAGAGTAGACAGCATGTTATCAGAGTGTAGACAGCATGTTATCAGAGTGTAGACAGCATGTTATCAGAGTGTAGACAGCATGTTATCAGAGTGTAGACAGCATGTTATCAGAGTGTAGACAGCATGTTATCAGAGTGTAGACAGCATGTTATCAGAGTGTAGACAGTATGTTATCAGAGTGTAGACAGCATGTTATCAGAGTGTAGACAGCATGTTATCAGAGTGTAGACAGCATGTTATCAGAGTGTAGACAGCATGTTATCAGAGTGTAGACAGCATGTTATCAGAGTGTCGACAGCATGTTATCAGAGTGTAGACAGCATGTTATCAGAGTGTAGACAGCATGTTATCAGAGTGTAGACAGCATGTTATCAGAGTGTAGACAGTGATAACATGCTGTCTACACTCTGATAACATGCTGTCTACACTCTGATAACATAGAGTGTAGACAGCATGTTATCAGAGTGTAGACAGTATGTTATCAGAGTGTAGACCAGTATGTTATCAGAGTGTAGACAGCATGTTATCAGAGTGTAGACAGCATGTTATCAGAGTGTAGACAGCATGTTATCAGAGTGTAGACAGCATGTTATCAGAGTGTAGACAGCATGTTATCAGAGTGTAGACAGCATGTTATCAGAGTGTAGACAGTATGTTATCAGAGTGTAGACAGCATGTTATCAGAGTGTAGACAGCATGTTATCAGAGTGTAGACAGCATGTTATCAGAGTGTAGACAGCATGTTATCAGAGTGTAGACAGTATGTTATCAGAGTGTAGACAGCATGTTATCAGAGTGTAGACAGCATGTTATCAGAGTGTAGACAGCATGTTATCAGAGTGTAGACAGCATGTTATCAGAGTGTAGACAGCATGTTATCAGAGTGTAGACAGCATGTTATCAGAGTAGACAGCATGTTATCAGAGTGTAGACAGCATGTTATCAGAGTGTAGACAGCATGTTATCAGAGTGTAGACAGCATGTTATCAGAGTGTAGACAGCATGTTATCAGAGTGTAGACAGTATGTTATCTGTGAATGTTCTATGGCAGCAGGTGGACCAGATATCGATACAATAATAGTTGCCAGATATTCATGGCAGTTTGCTGTGGTGTCCCAGAGCTCATTCCTCATGGTGCTGTGTGTTTGATTGCTCGTCAGGTATGTGTGTATTGCGATGGAGGCTTTAGACCAGCTCCTGATGGCTTGTCACTGCCAGAGCATCAACTTGTTCGTGGAGAGCTTTCTCAAGATGGTGGCCAAGCTTCTCGAGTCTGACAAAGCAGCATTGCAGATCCTGGGAACAAATTCGGTAAGTGTGCCTCTCACACCCTCAGACTGGAACTTAACCCGAGTGGATCTGTGCTACAGAGGAAGGAAAGAAAGAAAGAAAGACTTGCATTTATATAGCGCCTTTCACAGCCACTGGACGTCCCAAAGCACTTTACAACCAATGAAGTACTTTTGAAGTGTAGTCACTGTTGTAATGTAGGAAACGCGGCAGCCAATTTGCGCACAGCAAGCTCCCACAAACAGCAATGTGATAATGACCAGATAATCTGTTTTAGTGACATTGATTGAGGGATAGATATTGGCCCGGACACCGAGGATAACTCTCCTGCTCTTCTTCGAAATAGTGCCATGGGATCTTTCGTGATCTTTTGAGAGAGCAGACGGGGCCTCGGTTTAACGTCTCATCCGAAAGACGACACCTCCGACAGTGCGGCCCTCCCTCAGTACTGCCTCTCCGACAGTGCGGCGCTCCCTCAGTACTGCCTCTCCGACAGTGCGGCGCTCCCTCAGTACTGTCCCTCCGACAGTGCAGCACTCCCTCAGTACTGCCCCTCCGACAGTGCAGCACTCCCTCAGTACTGACCCTCCGACAGTGCAGCACTCCCTCAGTACTGACCCTCCGACAGTGCAGCACTCCCTCAGTACTGCCCCTCCGACAGTGCAGCGCTCCCTCAGTACTGCCCCTCCGACAGTGCAGCACTCCCTCAGTACTGCCCCTCCGACAGTGCAGCACTCCCTCAGTACTGCCCCTCCGACAGTGCAGCGCTCCCTCAGTACTGACCCTCCGACAGTGCAGCACTCCCTCAGTACTGCCCCTCTGACAGTGCAGCGCTCCCTCAGTACCGCCCCTCCGACAGTGCAGCGCTCCCTCAGTACAGCACTGGAGTGTCAGCCCATGTGCTCAAGTCTCTGGAGTGGGACTTGAATCCACAACCTTCTGACTCAGAGGCGAGGGTGCTACCCACTGAGCCACGGCTGACACTGAAGGGTTCGGGTTATCGAGAACTGTTGCAAACCCTAATAACTACATGCTATCCCCCAGCCTCCCCAACTATTACTGTCCTGGGCAAAGATACAGCTGAGCTATTAGATAATCACTTTGAATTGTCTTTGCTCAGAGATAAGGGAGAGCTGCTTATATCAGAGGTCAGGCTTCCACACATGGCAGAGGAGAGCTGGACAGTGTACCGACAATGACAGGTATGGATCGGTCTCAAAAGATCTTCAAAATGACCAGAGACCTGTCCCAAACAACTTGCAGCTAGGAGACGAGGGCTGAAACTGGTGAGGCTCTAACTGAGTGATAAATGTGATACTAAAATTGAATTGTTAAAGTTGGTGCAGAATTAGTCCTGGCTAAGGTCTGGACTCAACAACAACAACTTGTATTTATACAGCGCCTTTAACAGAGTAAAACGTCTCAAGGCGCTTCACAGTGTTATAAGACAAAAAATTTGACACCGAGCCACATAAGGGGAAATTAGGGCAGGTGACCAAAAGCTTGGTCAGAGAGGTAGGTTTTAAGGAGCATCTTAAAGGAGGAAAGAGAGGTAGCGAGGTGGAGAGGTTTAGGCAGGGAATTCCAGAGCTTAGGGCCTAGGCAACAGAAGGCACGGCTACCAAAGGTTGGGCGATTATAATCAGGGATGCTCAAGAGGGCAGACCCTTCAGCTTGATCAAACTGCTGGCCCTGATGGTATTGGCCATAGAAAGGAACTGGGCGCTGTATTAGGCCAGCGATGGACTCACTTATTTAGCGGTGTGGGATTATTCCATGGACTGAAGTAGGCCCACGTGGTGCCTATATTTAAACAGGGCAGTAAGTCAGAACCAGGAACCTATAGGCCAGTGATAGACAAATTGCCTGAAGTTATTATGAGAGATGCAGTCATGTGAAAAGAGCAGCGGTTATGAGGGATTCTCAACATAGCATTCTCTCTGAAGCACATTATGAAAGGCTTATTGAGTGTAAATAGTGAAGGATTGTTTTGCCTGGTTGATGAATCAGTAGCAAGCGGGTAGAGACTGAGGATTATCAGATGAACAACAAGGGAACTCTAAGGGAATCAAGGGATATGGGGATCGATCGGGAAAATGGAGTTGAGGTGGATGATCAGCCATGATCTTATTGAATGGTGGAGCAGGCTCGAGGGGCCGTGTGGTGGAGCAGGCTCGAGGGGCCGTGTGGTGGAGCAGGCTCGAGGGACCGTGTGGTGGAGCAGGCTCGAGGGGCCATGTGGTGGAGCAGGCTCGAGGGGCCATGTGGCGGAGCAGGCTCGAGGGGTCATGTGGCCTACTGCTGCTCCTAATTCTTATGTTCTTATGGGAGTAATTGGAAGCAGTATTTTCACATGGAGGGATACTAGAACATGGAATTCTATACCACAAGGTATATTGAGGGAGTGATATTATTCAAAGGGATTTGGATAAGTGTTTGAAAAGGAAGAATATGAAAGGATACAGGGTAAAGGACAGGGTAGAGTAGTTGCTCTGGTGAAGAGCTAGTATGATGGGTGAATGGCCTCCTTTGCTGTAATTACTATGATTCTGACATGAGGGAGACGACTCCAAAGAATGGGGGGAGGCAATGTTGGAGTAGTAACGAAACAATAGATTGGGGGGACAATAGATTGGCGACATAGGCAGAAATTGAAAAATAAGATGGGGACATTAGGAAGGAGTGGAGAATAATCATAGAATCTTACAGCAGATAAAGAGACCATTGGGCCCATCGTGCCTGTGCTGGCTCTTTGAAAGAGCTCTCCAAATAGTCCCACTCCCCCGCTCTTTCCCCATAGCCATAAGATGGAGACACGGGAGGGAGTCGGGAATAAGATGGAGACAAAGAACATACGAAAATGACGGGCATGAAAAGACCAGCTGGTCCCTCAAGCCTGCCCCACTCATGATGCCTGGAACATCCTGACTAGACTCTTCCCAGCTCCCTGCAGGTTTGTAATCTCCTGGGAGAGGCACTGGGAGGGAGTGGTGCAATAAGGAAGCAGTTACAGGAGAGTGAGGAATGAGGACAGCAGCACTCTTTTGATTGGTGTGAACTAGAATCTATTTTACTAAATAGGAAGTTTTCTTTCTTACAGTTCATAAAGTTTGCGAACATTGAAGAGGACACGCCATCATATCACCGAAGCTATGACTTCTTCGTGTCCCGGTTCAGTGAAATGTGCCACTCAGGACATGACGATGCTACAGACAGGACTAAGTGAGTAGAATGATTTCCTGTACCGGGCATTGTGGAGTGATCCTCAGCCTCTCTCCTACTGGTTGAGTTGGGGTTTTGAAAGAGCAGCTAATGAATACGAAGGAGAATGGTCTCAGCTTGCTTTGGCTGACTGTTTTATAGTTAGATTATGTCTGAAATTCCACTGGTCCCACTCCATTGGTGGGACTGTGGTGGAGTGGCACCTGTGTGCCCACAGCGAAGGATGCCACCCCTGTCCTAAATTGTAGGCGTGGGGTCACCTAGCTGGGTGGAGCAAGCTGCCTGCCCCGATCCACCCACAGCCACTCCGCTAGAGTGACCAGGGGCCCACCTGAGGGCCAAAGGCTAAGGTCATCCATCTCCTCTTGCTTCAATTATTTTAGGCCAGGCAGCTACTGGGGCCTTTCCAAAGGCCTAAATGGAATGCATGCCAGTTCTCAGATGGCAAAAGTTCTATTGAAGCCTTATAATGGCATACTGGGCATAATTCCTGGGATTGCCCGGGAGCTCCCTCCCTCAGACCAGCCCCTTTGATATGGGCGGATTGTGGAAGACTCGCTCCCCTTCTCCCTTCCTACTGGACTTTAAGGAAGCACATTACACAGGGTGGAGTCCCTGGTACCTTTTGCTCTATTCTTCCCATCAGGATCCGTATGGCTGGTATAAAGGGTCTGCAGGGCGTGGTGAGGAAGACAGTCAATGATGAGCTGCAGGCCAACATCTGGGAACCCCAGCACATGGATAAGATTGTCCCATCCCTCCTCTTCAACTTACAGCAAGCAGAGGAGGCTGAGAGGTAAGCCATTGCGTTCCTTCCTTCCTCTGTCTCTCTTTCTTTGTCTTTCTCTCCCTGGCCCCCTCCCCCTGTGATCAAACCTTGGACCTTCCTGCTCTCTACAGCTCAGTTGTTCACTGAATAAACTCACTGAACTCTTGGGCGAGCTTTAAGTCCCAAAGACAGGGAGTGACAATAAGGTCAGTCATGATCAACCTTTACACCCATTATCTCAAGGGATTTTCCAAAGGCTGTGTCACGGTTATATAGGTAAACATATTTAGTGGTCATTATGCTACACTTATAGAGCCCAATTACCCTGTGTATAATAATCGGGTAATAGCAGCTAACACAGGCGAGTTCAAGCTGAGGGACATGTACAAGTTTGCTGTTCTGTTCTTGTGTCTCACTTTCCTGGTCTTGTGGTGAGCACTGGCTGGCTTCCAGACATCCCTGGTCTGGATTAACAACACCAACTTGTATTTATGCAGCTCCTTTAACGCAGTGAAACGTCCCAAAGCGCTTCACAGGAGCGATTATCAAACAAAATTTGACACCGAGCCACATAGGAGAAATTAGGGCAGATGACCAAAAGTTTGGTCAAAGAGGTAGATTTTAAGGAGCACCTTAAAGGAGGAGAGAGAGGTAGAGAGGCGGAGAGGTTTAGGGAGGGAATTCCAGAGCTTAGGCCTAGGCAGCTGAAGGCACGGCCACCAATGGTGGAGCGATTAATATCAGGGAAGCTCAAGAGGCCAGAATTGGAGGAGCGCAGAGATCTCGGGGGGGGGTTGTAGGGCTGGAGGAGGTTACAGAGAGAGGGAGAACCACTCTTGCGGCTTCAATAACCATCTAATAACTCAAATTACTTGCAAAAACCATAAACCACTTCCTTCCACAGGTTTTATAAAACACTGATTAGGCCCCAGTTGTAGTGTTGTGTCCAATTCTGGGCACCACACTTTAGGAAGAATGTCAAAGCCTCGAAAAGGGTGCAGAGAAGATTTACTGAGCCATAGGGCTCAGTACTGGGTCCCATGCTTTTTGTGGTATATATCAATGATTTAGACATCAATGTAGGGGGCATGATTAAGAAGTTTGCAGATGATACAAACATTGGCCGAGTGGTTGATAGTGAGGACAAAAGCTGTAGACTGCAGGAAGATATCAATGGACTGGTCAGGTGGGCAGACAAGTGGCAAATGGAATTCAGTCCAGAGAAGTGTGAGGTAATGAATTTGGGGAGGGCTACCAAGTCAAGGGGATACACATTAAATGGTAGGATACTGAGAAGTGTAGAGGAACAGAGGGACCTTGGAGTGCATGTCCACAGATCCCTGAAGGTAGCAGGACAAAAAGACATCAATAAACTTGAAAAATGGATATATAATTGGCAAATGAAATTCAACACAGATAAATGTGAGGTATTACATTTTGGTAAAAAAAAATAGGGAGGTCGCATATTACTTGGAAAATACAAATCTAAGTGGGGTAGAAGAGCAAAGGGATCTTGGCATACAAATACACAAATCACTGAATGTAGCAACACAGGTTAACAAGGCCATAAAAAAAGCAAACCAAGCACTAGGGTTTATTTCTAGAGGGAGAGAATTGAAAGGTAGAGAAATTATGCTAAATCTGTATCGAACCTTGGTTAAACCACACTTGGAGCATGGCGTACAGTTCTGGTCACCACATTATAGAGACACTGGAGAGGGTGCAAAAAAGATTTACAAGGATGATACCAGAAATGCGAGGGCACACCTATCAGGAAAGGATGAACAGGCTGGGTCTCTTTTCTCTTGAAAAGAGAAGTCTGAGGGGTGACCTAATAGAGGTTTATAAAATCATGAAAGGTTTTGATAGAGTAGATACAGAGAGAATGTTTCCACTTGTGGGGAAGAGCAAAACTAGAGGCCATCAATATAAGATAGTCACCAAGAAATCCAATAGGGAATTCAGAAGGAACTTCTTTACCCAAAGAGTGGTGAGAATGTGGAACTCACTACCACAGGGAGTGGTTGAAGCGAATAGTATAGATGCATTTAAGGGGAGTCTAGACAAGCATATGAGGGAGAAGGGAACAGAGGGTTATGCTGATAGATTTAGATGAGGAAAGATGGGAGGAGGCTCGAGTTGGGCTGAATGGCTGTTTCTGTGCTGTATACTCTATGTAATCCTATGTAAGTAGATAAGGTGGTTAAGAAGGCATATGGGACACTTCCCTTTATTGGCTAAGGCATAGAATATAAGAGCAGGGAGGTTATGCTTGAACTGTAAAACACGAGTTAGGCCACAGCTAGAGTACTGCGTACAGTTCTGGTCACCACATTACAGGAAGGATGTGATTGCACTAGAGAGGGTACAGAGGAAATTTACGAGGATGTTGCCAGGACTGGGGAATTTTAGCTATGATGAAAGATTGGATAGGCTGGGGTTGTTTTCTTTGGAACAGAGGAGGCTGAGGGGAGACTTAATTGAGGTGTATAAAATTATGAGGGGCCTAGATAGAGTGGATAGGAAGGACCTATTTCCCTTAGCAGAGAGGTCAATAACCAGGGAGCATGGATTTAGAGGGGAGTTGAGGAGAACTTTTTTCACCCAGAGGGTGGTGGGGGTCTGGAACTCACTGCCTGAAAGGGTGGTAGAGGCAGAAACCCTAACCACATTTAAAAAGTACTTGGATGTGTACTTGAAGTGCCGTAACCCACAGAGCTACGGACCAAGAGCTGGAAAGTGGGATTAGGATAGATAGCTCTTTTTAAGGCTGGCACAGGCACGATGGGCCGAATAGCCTCTTTCTGTGCCATAAATGTCTATGATTCTATGATTCTCGAATGGTACCAGGGAGAAAATACTACCGTTATGTGGAGAGACTGGAGAAGCTGGGGTTAATGGGAGATTTGATAGAGGTGTTCAAAATCATGAAGGGTTTTGATGGAGTAAATAAGGAGAAACTGTTTCCAGTGGCAGGAGGGTTGGTAACCAGAGGACACAGATTTAAGATAACTGGCAAAAGAAACAGAGGTGACGTGAGGATTTTTTTTCACGCAGCGAGTTGTTGTGATCTGGAATGCGCTGCCTGAAAGGGCGATGGAAGCAGATTCAATAGTAACTTTCAAAAAGCAATTCGCTAAATACTTGAAAAGAAATATTTGCAGGGCTATGGGGAAAGAGCAGGGGAGTGGGTCTAATTGGAGAGCTCTTTCAAAGAACCGGCACAGGCACAATGGGCCGAATGTCCTCCTGTGCTGCATGATTCTATGATTCACAGTTTGCTGACTAGTGAATCTCCTCCTGCTACCTCTGGCTCTTAGTTGCTGAATTTGGAATCCCCTGCCAAAAACTCCGTTCCCCAGCCACCAACTCCATCCCCCTCCCTGGCCAGTATTTCAGGCTGAACCAGACGATTCACAACCTGAGTGTCCTATTCAACCCTGAGCTGAGCTCCCGACCCCATATCCTCTCCATCACAAAGACCGCCTACATCCACCTCAGTAACATCGCCCGTCTCCACCCCTGCCTCAGCCAATCTGCTGCTGAAACACTCATCCATGCCTTTTCACCTCCAGACGACTATTCCAATTCTCTCCTGGCCAGCTCCTATCCTCCAAGCTCTGTAACTTTCAGCTCACCACAAACTCTGCAGACACTATATTATTGCACAGCAAATCACTCCTCTGCTCGCTGACCTACACTGGATCCTTGTTCTGAACCCCTCAACTTTCAAATTCCCATCCTTGTGATTAAACCATCAGCTGTGTTCCAGTTAATGAATTCTAACACTCCTTAATAAACCTTTTCAGTCGTTCTCCATCTCCACTGCAAGCAACTGAGAAGGAGAAGGAGAGTCCTGCTGCTGTGGCGGAAGGTTGTCTCCGGGAACTGCTGGGCCGAGCTGCGTACGGAAACATCAAAAATGCCATCAAGCCAGTTTTAATGTAGGTGATGCGTTTGTTTAAACAATGTTGAATGTTGAATGGAGAGTGCTTTGCCTGTCAGACTGACCAATTTATCAGTAGCTAACAATGGACTCTGACCACCCATTTAATCTCCTCCCACAGCCCCTGTACACTCCCCCCTATCACAGACTCTACCCACCCATTTAATCTCCTCCCACAGCCCATGTACACTCTCCCCTATCACAGACTCTACCCACCCATTTAATCTCCTCCCACAGCCCATGTACACTCTCCCCTATCACAGACTCTACCCACCCATTTAATCTCCTCCCACAGCCCATGTACACTCTCCCCTATCACAGACTCTACCCACCCATTTAATCTCCTCCCACAGCCCATGTACACTCTACCCTATCACAGACTCTACCCACCCATTTAATCTCCTCCCACAGCCCATGTACACTCCCATATCATGGACTCTACCCACCCATTTAATCTCCTCCCACAGCCCATGTACACTCTACCCTATCATAGACTCTACCCACCCATTTAATCTCCTCCCACAGCCCATGTACACTCTCCCTCATCACAGACTCTACCCACCCATTTAATCTCCTCCCACAGCCCATGTACACTCTACCCTATCATAGACTCTACCCACCCATTTAATCTCCTCCCACAGCCCATGTACACTCTCCCCTATCATGGACTCTACCCACCCATTTAATCCCCTCCCACAGCCCATTAACACAATCGAATGTACGCTGTAGTCCAGAGTCTCAACACAGTCAACAGCTTGTATTTATACAGCGCCTATAATGTTGTAAAATGCCCTAAGGCGCTTCACAGGAGCGATTATCAAACAAAATTTGACACCGAACCACATAAGGAGATATTAGGGCAGATGACCAAAAGCATGGACAAAGAGGTCGGTTTTAAGGAGCATCTTAAAGGAGGAGAGAGAGGTAGAGAGGCGGAGAGCTTTAGGGAGGGAATTCCAGAGCTTAGGGCCCAGGCAGCTGAAGGCACGGCCGTCAATGGTGGAGCAATTAAAATCGGAGATGCGCAAGAGGCCAGAATTGGAGGCGCGCAAAGATCTCGGAGGATTGTAGGGCTGGAGGAGGTTCCAGAGATAGGAAGGGGCAAAGCCATGGAGAGATTTGAAAACAAGGATGAGATGCCTCCCCATGGTGCTTGATAACAATAGAGCCAACGAGACAAAGGTGGTTCTGTTACCCGCCCTGTCGCGCCAGACGTTGTGTGTGACATGGGGTTGGGATGGGCACTGTAAATGTAAATAAACCCTGGTAATCTGTTCCTCAGGCACTTGGATAACCACTCACTGTGGGAGCCAAAGCTGTTTGCAGTGCGGTGCTTCAAGATCATTATGTACTCTGTTCAGGTAAGGGTGTTGATATTTTGGCTTCACCAAATCTTCCTATTGGGTGCTGTGTAATAATTCAGCGAATAGTGAAGAGACTACAGCATCTTGGTTTACATTCTTTGTATTAGGAACAGGAAAACACCATTACACTCAACAGGTCAAGCCTACCTCCTCATCTTCCAGGGTGCTAGATCTGTACAATAGGTATGCTGGTCACAGTCAGGTTGTAGTAACACAGTTTGTTTGGAATGCATTGTTCAAATGATTATTCCAATATTTGCTGTGGGATTTGTTAAACTGAGTTCAGTGCATTGGTGGAAATACCAGGGACACAGACTCAAAATGAAGACACTTTATTTGTAGGCTACACTCCAGGTGCATTTATTGCCCATTCCCAGTTGCTTTGAGGAGGTGGGCCTTCTTGAAGCAGGGCAGTTCTTTTAGTGATTGATGGTTCTGTTTCAATGATGCTGGGCATATTGACCCAGCAGCAATGAAGCAACAGCGATATATGTCCAAGTCAGAATGGTGTGTGGCTTGGAAGAGAACTTGGAGGTGATGGTGATCCTACAACATTGCTGTACTTGTTCTTGGTAGTAGAGGTGGGGCAGGGAGATGCTGCAGTGAGCTTGGTGAGTTGCTGCAGTGCATCCTGTAGATGGTACACATTGCAGCCACGGTGCGCCGGTGCTGAGGGGGTGGATATCAAACCCAGTGGCAGGGACTCCGATCAAGCAAACTGCTCTGTTCTGGATGATGTTGAGCTTAAGTGTTGTTGCAGCTCCACACATCCAGTGGCGAATATTCCATCACACTTCTGACCAGTCTTGTCGATGGTGGAGAGGCTTTGAGGAGTGAGGAGATGAGCTATGTGTCACAGATTACCAGTCGATTGCCAGTCTCTCCCCCACTCTTCTAGCCACGATGTTAATATGTTAAAGGAATAAGGAGATAGTATGAGAAGGGACTGGGAATATGGTGAGGGTACTGAGGGATATGGTGAACAGGGGCTGGTGGATATGGTGAGAAGATAGGTAGGTGGATATGGAATATGGATAGGCTTGTTGAGCTTATTGCTGTTTTCCTGTTCCCAACAATTCTTTCATTCTTATTGGGAGCTGCTTTCATTTTAAGGAGGGAAATAATAAGGACCTATTCCAAACTGCAAAGGTCCTGCAGTTACTGTCAGGTACAAGCAGAGGAAAGCTGACTGCGTTTAGCGCAAATTCCTCTTCTGCTGATTTAGTGCGGACGTTAACCCATTTATTGTAAGCGAGGCTACACCTGCACTAACATAGGGCAGTGAAGAGGTTCAGACTACAGTCTTGTGTACTACAGTCAGAAAGGATGGACAGGCTGGGTCTCTTTTCTCTTGAAAAAATAAGGCTGAGGGGTGACCTAATAGAGGTCTTTAGAATTATAAGAGGTTTTGATTGAGTGGATACAGAGAGAGTGTTTCCACTTGTGGGGAAGAGCATAACTAGAGGCCATCAATATAAGATAGTCACCAAGAAATCCAGTAGGGAATTTAGAAGAAACTTCTTTACCCAGAGAGTGGTGAGAATGTGGAACTCGCTACCACAGGGAGTGGTTGAAGCGAATAGTATCGATGCATTTAAGGGGAGGCTGGACAAGCATATGAGGGAGAAGGGAACAGAGGGTTATGCTGATAGATTTAGATGAGGAAAGACGGGAGGAGGCTCGAGTGGAGCATAAACGCCGGTATGGACTGGTTGGGCCGAATGGCCTGTTTCTGTGCCGTATATCCTATGTAATCCTATGTGTGTTTAGTCGTGTCATATCAGAGCCAAAGAGGATCAGTGTGTTGTACAGCGATGAGAAATTCTTTCTTCCTTTTTTAAGCTAATCTCAGGTTTTCCCTGGGAAAGGGGAGGTGGTGGCTCTTTGCTTGAATGTGCTACCTTTGTCTGTGCTGTCAGTTTGTGTGGAATTAACCCTCTTATTGGATTATACCCTAACACATACGCTGCTGCTTATCTGATCCCTTTAATGCAGTGTCAAACTAAATCTTTCTAATACAGCATCCTGGATAATCCGTAATAAACCCATATTGGATGGACCGTGCAAATTGGATAGTTGTCAAAATTTTCGGTTAAACCATTTAGTTGATAGGATCAGTGTCATCTGAACATCCATCCTCACAACCTTTAAGCAGACACAGTGTGCTTTACTCAAAAGCATGTTTTCTTCTGGACGATGGGGAATGGTCAGTGCATTATCAGAGACGTCTATAATTCATCATTCATAAAAAATAATCCAGATCAGATAAATTACCATAGACAATTCACAATCCACAAATTAAAAAATGTCATCTCTGATCAGTGTGAACTATCCAGAAATAATGCTTGATCTGTGAATTATCAGAAACAGTTATTGATCTGTGAATTATCGGAAACAGTTATTGATCTGTGAATTATCAGAAACAGTTATTGATCTGTGAATTATCAGAAACAGTTATTGATCTGTGAATTATCGGAAACAGTTATTGATCTGTGAATTATCAGAAACAGTTATTGATCTGTGAATTATCGGAAACAGTTATTGATCTTTGAATTATCAGGAATGATCCCTAATCCATCGATTATCAGGAATGATCCCTAATCCATCGATTATCAGGAATGATCCCTAATCCATCGATTATCAGGAATGAAATTATCAGCAAGTCTCGCTACTGGGTGCATCGCTTGACTTCCTGTTCCCCCACCGCCCCAGAGTGCTGAATGTTTCTGCCTCTCTCAGTGCTTTAGTAACCAGTGTTAGCAGCACTCTGAACCTGCAGTGTAGGCGCGGGGTAGGGGAGAAAAGGTGATTTACATCATCTCAATAGTTTGTTGTTTATCTCGCTCATTCTTCTCCACGAGTGGCACAACTCATTTCTCTCTGTCTCATATGCAGTCCCAGCATTCCCACCTGGTCATTCAGCAGTTGGTGAGCCACCTGGATGCTAACAGTAAGAGCGCTGCCAAAGTGCGCACTGGGATTGTGGAAGTGCTGTCGGAGTCTGCTGTGATCGCAGCCGGTGGATCTGTAGGTGGGTAGGAAGGACCTTTTCTCATTGCTCATTGCACATGTTGCTTTGTACAGATCATATTGTATTACTAGTTGGACAACGTGCAGTTTTTGTGTTGCAGATCAGATACACATGATGGAGGTCATTCAGCACATCCAGGAAAATCAGACAGCTAACATTATCACTTTGTAAATGCCTCATTTAAATACTGCAGCAGCTGCTCCCCCATCTGGATGAAATGATGCCGGATATGGGCAGGGATGTGGTATGACTGCAGAATATGGGCGGGAAAACCCCGGAAAATCCTGTTTTTCCTCATATCTCAATCCTCTGCCACTCAAGAGCAGTCTTGCTAATCTGTGCACCTCTTGCAGAGTTTGATATCTGTCCTGTGTCTCAGTGAGCAGAGCTGGACACAGGGCTCAAGTCCTGCCCCTAAAGGTTAGCCTTTCACTGGAGTAAACCTGCGTGCAAGAAAGGCACAGGACAATTATAGGACTGATTTTCTACTCAGCGCAGTGGCGGAGCACACAGAGTGTCTCATCTCCTGTTGGATGCACACGGTGCAAAGCTTGCGATATTCTAGGAGGTGTGCTGATTTAAATAATGATCTAGGGCTTGGTAGTGCAGATGAGCCTTGTCTTGGGCGCTTGTGGGGTGCGGAGGGTGGGATATCTGGCACAGCAGCAGATTTAAAGAACTACTGTTGTGGCCTAAAGGGGCAGCGACAATTCCAGCAGCACACAAAATAATAATTTCATTGCCACGAAAGAGACAGTTTAGAGTACAGCCAGAGCCCCGAGAGGGGGAAGAAGTGCCCTCTTTAACGAGAGAGCCTTGGAGGTGATACTGAGGAAGTGCAGTGAAGGGTTGGGTCTGAGGCGCACGCTTCTCAGAAGCCTGGTGTCTGGGCTGCCATCGAAGAAGGGACAGAGCAGGTCATGTGTGAGAGGATCACTGGCACAGATGAGGAAAGGTTTAACACGAAGGATATACCCTGAATGCAGTTGCTTCATGTGTGATGCTAGTCATGGCTGCAACACATGCTCACTTCAACCAGCTGCTTCGTGACTTTGGGTGCATGATGATCATGATGAACCCGTAGCCTTTCCCTCACTCACAAGGCTGCCCATGTTTATGAAGAGCTCACCTTCCAGCTTCCATGGAAACCTTTCAGTGATGTGGCTCGCTTATCGGGAAACGTATACACTGAATAATGTTTCCACACAACAGCCCTTCCATTCTGCAGGCTCAATGACTCACGTTCTACGACATTGCTGGTCCTTTATCAAGGTGCCGTCCCTCAGATTATGCAGCGCACACTTACTGTATTGCCTCCTTACTCAGGGCCCACGGTGCTGGAGGTGTTCAATACACTACTACGACATCTCCGCCTCAGCATTGACTACGAACTCACCGGCAAGTATGATTCAACCACCAACATCAGTAACCAAATCATTAAAGAGCACGAGGAGAGAGTGTTTCAGGAAGCTGTCATCAAGACCATTGGTGAGTGTTCAACATCCTTGTGCCTTAACCTATCCCAGTCTTTTATTCATTCTCGACATGTGGGCATCGCTGGCAAGGTCGGCACTTACTGCCCATCCCTATTGAACAGTTTGGGGGAAAAATTCGGTTGATTTGCACCGTTAGAGCGCTAACGGGGCGCAAGCAACCAGTACCCGGGCACAACGCCGCTAATGCCTCCCGCTAAATTCAGCGGGAGGTTAGCGGCAACAGTAACCATTAGCGCCCCGTGGCGCTGCGCCTCCGGCGATGACATCTTCACCGTGTGCAGCGCCCTTTGGTAGCGCCCCCTGACCTACCGCCGGACGCTATGTCTGACAGGGTCAGGGGTCCTACGTGCAGCCGGGGCGGCGCAAATTAAAGGGGAGGTGCCAGGCGGCCATGTTTGTTGCTGGCCGCCTGCCAGCACCTGCCCCCGTTGCCGTCCCCGGCCTGTGAAGCTCCCCCTCGCGGGGTGCCGGCTGCGCGCCATGAGCCCGGCACTTCTTTTCAGTGCCGGGCTCTTTTTCCGGCACTCCGATCCCTGGTGGCCCAGCTGGGCCCCGGGTCACGCTGCACTCGGCCCCTCCCCTTTAATAAGGGGAGGAAGGCCTGCAGTACTGCGGCACGTAGCGCCACAATATAGAAACATAGAAGATAGGAGCGGGAGTAGGTCATTCGGTCCCTCAAGCCTACTCCGCCATTCAATGCGATCATGGCTGATCATCCAAATTCAGTACCCTGTCCCTGCTTTCTCCCCATATCCCTTGATCCCTTCAGCCTTAAGAAATATATCTATCTCCTTCTTGAATATATTTAATGAATTAACCTCAACTGCCTCCTGTAGTAGAGAATTCCACAGGTTCACCACTCTCTGGGTGAAGAAATTCCTCCTCATCTCAGTCCTAAATGGCTTACCCCTTATCCTTAGACTGTGACCCCTGGTTCTGGACTCCCCGCCATCGGGAACATCCTTCCTGCATCCAGTCTGTCTAGTCCTGTTAGAATTTTATAAGTTTCAATGAGATCCCATCTCATTCTTCGAAACTCTAGCGAATATAAGCCCAATCGTCCCAATCTCTCTTAATACGTCATTCCTGCCATCCCAGGTATCATTCTGGTGAATCTTCGCTGCACTCCCTCCATGGCAAGAACATCCTTCCTCAGATAAGGTGACCAAAACTGCACACAATACTCAAGGTGTGGTCTCACCAAGGCCTTGTACAACTGCAGCAAGACATCCTTGTTGCTGTACTCGAACCCTCTCGCACCTGCATGCTTCCAGTAGCGCCCCTCCTCCCTCTTGGGCACTACCAGTGAATTTTGGGCACGGGGGTGCGATCCAAATTTGCCCCCTTTAAGTCTAGAAGAGCACACGGCACTGCTGAAGTAGAGATGCTTCCTAGAATTCCTAGCTTCCCAGAAGGAGAGGTAAACAATCCAATATGTTTATCAATGGGATATACCCTGAGTGGGCAGGAATGTGGAGTATTTTCTGTTTCGTGCAGTTATACGGGCAGTATTCTGGACCACTGACCAGGCTCACTACTTTCCACAATTTACGTTGAATGCAGGAATCCATGGCAGTGACTTGGCATTGGTGTTCCAATGTAATGGCATGGCATGGGTTCATCACTCTGATTTCCCAATCTCAACCATGCCACATTATTAGGCGCCGAGCTTAGACCAAACATTTCCCTCGGAGAAGGAGAAACAGCGGCACCAACTAAAAATGGCCACTTATGCCAATTCTGCAGGGTTCCCACTGACCTTCCAAAGTCACAGTGGGAGATTGGGAGAACCCGCAGACACACTCTGCCAGAGAATCATAGAATGGTTAGAGCACAAAAGGAGGCCATTCGGCCCATCGAGCCCGTGCCGGCTCTTTGCAAGAGCATTTCAGCCAGTCGAACTCACCCGCCCTTTCCCTGTAGCCCTGCAAATTCTTTTCTTTCAGGTACTTATCCAATTTCCTTTTGAAAGCTACGATTGATTCTGCCTCCACCACCCTTTCAGGCAGTGCATTCCAGATCCTCACCGCTCGCTGCGTAAAAAAGTTTTTTCTAACGTCGCCTTTGGTTCTTTTGCCAATCACCTTAAATCTGTGTCCTCTGGTTCTCGACCCTTCTGCCAATGGGAACAGTTTCTCTCTGTCTAGACCCCTCATGATTTTGAACACATCTATCAAATCTCCTCTCAACCTTCTCTGCTCCAAGGAGAACAACCCCAGCTTCTCCAGTCTATCCACATTATTGAAGTCCCTCATCCCTGGAACCATTCCTGTAAATCTTTTCTGCAACCTCTCTATGGCCTTCACATCCTTCCAAAAGTGCGGTGCCCAGAATGGGACACAATACACTAGTTGAGGCCGAACCAGTGTTCATCATAATTTCCTTGCTTTTGTACTCTATGCCTCTATTTATGAAGCCCAGGATCCCGTATGCTATTACAGTATATACGGCATTACAGCACAGAAGGAAGCCAGTCGTGTCTGTACCAGCTCTCTGAAAGCATTCCATCCTTTCCTATTTGAGTTATCTGAACGGCTGGGAAAAGTGAAATCTATCAGCACATTGCACCTAGCCAAGGGCTATTAGCAGATACCTCTTTCCCAGAAGAAAAGGGCATTTACATAAGAAAATAAGAATTAGGAGCAGGAGTAGGCCGTACAGCCCCTTGAGCCTGCTCCGCCATTCAGTAAGATCCTGGCTGATCTTCGACCTCAAATCCACTTTCCCTCCCAATTCCCATATCCCTTGTTCCCTAAAGTTCAAAAATCTATCTATCGTATTATCTCCTGACAGTTTATTTCAATTTACGGTACTTCATTCTGCATAGCGCTCCCGCTACCTGTCAAAGGTTGATGGGTGAGCTATTGAGACTCCATACAGAGTATGCCATTGTGGCTGTGGATGACGTATTCATTTTTAGTAAGGACTGGAAGACAACCTGGAAAATGTAGAAGCAGTCCTAGAGTCTGAGACGGGCTAATTTAACAGCCAATCCGGCTGTGTGACGGGCAATGCAGGAGACCGAGTATTTAGGGTATAACCTGGGAGGGCGTTTAGTGAAATCACAAATTGGGAAGCCATTCAAAATTGTCGCCGGCCAGCTAATAAAAAGTAAGTACTGTAATTTGTAGGCCTGGTCAGGTAGTACAAGCGCTTTATGAAAGGTTTTGCCACGAGAGAGCGGCGCCATTACCAGCTCACAAACAGGAAGGAATGGTGAATGGAATGGTCTTGTAGAGGCCGCCTTCCTGAGCCTGAAGGGAATTGTGTTCAAAGCCCACCTTGATCAGCCGAGACTTTGCACAGCCATTCGTCCTTCAGACTGGTGCGTGTGATGTAGGATTGGAGTCGGGACTTTGGCAGGTTGGGGGAGAAAGAACAGCCAATCTCTGGGTGGGAAGCATTCCTCGTGGAGGGCATGATGCTCTGGGAGAAAGGAGTGCTTGGCCATCACATGGCCGCTGGAGTCTCTTTGCTATTACATGTTGGGAGTGGGGGACAGACGGTGCACCCCTTACAACATAACCCTCACTCTGGGTTCAGCCTGTGTCTCACTCTGGGTTCAGTCCCAGTCTCACTCTGGGTTCAGTCCCAGTCTCACTCTGGGTTCAGCCTGTGTCTCACTCTGGGTTCAGTCCCAGTCTCACTCTGGGTTCAGTCCCAGTCTCACTCTGGGTTCAGTCCCAGTCTCACTCTGGGTTCAGTCCCAGTCTCACTCTGGGTTCAGTCCCAGTCTCACTCTGGGTTCAGTCCCAGTCTCACTCTGGGTTCAGCCTGTGTCTCACTCTGGGTTCAGCCTGTGTCTCACTCTGGGTTCAGTCCCAGTCTCACTCTGGGTTCAGTCCCAGTCTCACTCTGGGTTCAGTCCCAGTCTCACTCTGGGTTCAGTCCCAGTCTCACTCTGGGTTCAGTCCCAGTCTCACTCTGGGTTCAGTCCCAGACTCACTCTGGGTTCAGCCTGTGTCTCACTCTGGGTTCAGTCCCAGTCTCACTCTGGGTTCAGTCTGTGTCTCACTCTGGGTTCAGTCCCAGTCTCACTCTGGGTTCAGTCCCAGTCTCACTCTGAGTTCAGTCCCAGTCTCACTCTGGGTTCAGCCTGTGTCTCACTCTGGGTTCAGTCCCAGTCTCACTCTGGGTTCAGTCCCAGTCTCACTCTGGGTTCAGTCCCAGTCTCACTCTGGGTTCAGTCCCAGTCTCACTCTGGGTTCAGTCCCAGTCTCACTCTGGGTTCAGTCCCAGTCTCACTCTGGGTTCAGTCCCAGTCTCACTCTGGGTTCAGTCCCAGTCTCACTCTGGGTTCAGTCCCAGTCTCACTCTGGGTTCAGCCTGTGTCTCACTCTGGGTTCAGTCCCAGTCTCACTCTGGGTTCAGTCCCAGTCTCACTCTGGGTTCAGTCCCAGTCTCACTCTGGGTTCAGCCTGTGTCTCACTCTGGGTTCAGTCCCAGTCTCACTCTGGGTTCAGCCTGTGTCTCACTCTGGGTTCAGCCTGTGTCTCACTCTGGGTTCAGTCCCAGTCTCACTCTGGGTTCAGCCTGTGTCTCACTCTGGGTTCAGTCCCAGTCTCACTCTGGGTTCAGTCCCAGTCTCACTCTGGGTTCAGCCTGTGTCTCACTCTGGGTTCAGTCCCAGTCTCACTCTGGGTTCAGTCCCAGTCTCACTCTGGGTTCAGCCTGTGTCTCACTCTGGGTTCAGTCCCAGTCTCACAAACTGTTCAGCCTGTGTCTCACTCTGGGTTCAGTCCCAGTCTCACTCTGGGTTCAGTCCCAGTCTCACTCTGGGTTCAGTCCCAGTCTCACTCTGGGTTCAGTCCCAGTCTCACTCTGGGTTCAGTCCCAGTCTCACTCTGGGTTCAGTCCCAGTCTCACTCTGGGTTCAGTCCCAGTCTCACTCTGGGTTCAGTCCCAGTCTCACTCTGGGTTCAGTCCCAGTCTCACTCTGGGTTCAGTCCCAGTCTCACTCTGGGTTCAGTCCCAGTCTCACTCTGGGTTCAGTCCCAGTCTCACTCTGGGTTCAGTCCCAGTCTCACTCTGGGTTCAGCCTGTGTCGCACTCTGGGTTCAGCCTGCGTCTCACTCTGGGTTCAGTCCCAGTCTCACTCTGGGTTCAGTCCCAGTCTCACTCTGGGTTCAGTCCCAGTCTCACTCTGGGTTCAGTCCCAGTCTCACTCTGGGTTCAGTCCCAGTCTCACTCTGGGTTCAGCCTGTGTCTCACTCTGGGTTCAGCCTGTGTCTCACTCTGGGTTCAGCCTGTGTCTCACTCTGGGTTCAGCCTGTGTCTCACTCTGGGTTCAGCCTGTGTCTCACTCTGGGTTCAGTCCCAGTCTCACTCTGGGTTGAGTCCCAGTCTCACTCTGGGATCAGTCCCAGTCTCACTCTGGGTTCAGTCCCAGTCTCACTCTGGGTTCAGTCCCAGTCTCACTCTGGGTTCAGCCTGTGTCTCACTCTGGGTTCAGTCCCAGTCTCACTCTGGGTTCAGTCCCAGTCTCACTCTGGGTTCAGTCCCAGTCTCACTCTGGGTTCAGTCCCAGTCTCACTCTGGGTTCAGTCCCAGTCTCACTCTGGGTTCAGTCCCAGACTCACTCTGGGTTCAGCCTGTGTCTCACTCTGGGTTCAGTCCCAGTCTCACTCTGGGTTCAGTCTGTGTCTCACTCTGGGTTCAGTCCCAGTCTCACTCTGGGTTCAGTCCCAGTCTCACTCTGAGTTCAGTCCCAGTCTCACTCTGGGTTCAGCCTGTGTCTCACTCTGGGTTCAGTCCCAGTCTCACTCTGGGTTCAGTCCCAGTCTCACTCTGGGTTCAGTCCCAGTCTCACTCTGGGTTCAGTCCCAGTCTCACTCTGGGTTCAGTCCCAGTCTCACTCTGGGTTCAGTCCCAGTCTCACTCTGGGTTCAGTCCCAGTCTCACTCTGGGTTCAGTCCCAGTCTCACTCTGGGTTCAGTCCCAGTCTCACTCTGGGTTCAGCCTGTGTCTCACTCTGGGTTCAGTCCCAGTCTCACTCTGGGTTCAGTCCCAGTCTCACTCTGGGTTCAGTCCCAGTCTCACTCTGGGTTCAGCCTGTGTCTCACTCTGGGTTCAGTCCCAGTCTCACTCTGGGTTCAGCCTGTGTCTCACTCTGGGTTCAGCCTGTGTCTCACTCTGGGTTCAGTCCCAGTCTCACTCTGGGTTCAGCCTGTGTCTCACTCTGGGTTCAGTCCCAGTCTCACTCTGGGTTCAGTCCCAGTCTCACTCTGGGTTCAGCCTGTGTCTCACTCTGGGTTCAGTCCCAGTCTCACTCTGGGTTCAGTCCCAGTCTCACTCTGGGTTCAGCCTGTGTCTCACTCTGGGTTCAGTCCCAGTCTCACAAACTGTTCAGCCTGTGTCTCACTCTGGGTTCAGTCCCAGTCTCACTCTGGGTTCAGTCCCAGTCTCACTCTGGGTTCAGTCCCAGTCTCACTCTGGGTTCAGTCCCAGTCTCACTCTGGGTTCAGTCCCAGTCTCACTCTGGGTTCAGTCCCAGTCTCACTCTGGGTTCAGTCCCAGTCTCACTCTGGGTTCAGTCCCAGTCTCACTCTGGGTTCAGTCCCAGTCTCACTCTGGGTTCAGTCCCAGTCTCACTCTGGGTTCAGTCCCAGTCTCACTCTGGGTTCAGTCCCAGTCTCACTCTGGGTTCAGTCCCAGTCTCACTCTGGGTTCAGCCTGTGTCGCACTCTGGGTTCAGCCTGCGTCTCACTCTGGGTTCAGTCCCAGTCTCACTCTGGGTTCAGTCCCAGTCTCACTCTGGGTTCAGTCCCAGTCTCACTCTGGGTTCAGTCCCAGTCTCACTCTGGGTTCAGTCCCAGTCTCACTCTGGGTTCAGCCTGTGTCTCACTCTGGGTTCAGCCTGTGTCTCACTCTGGGTTCAGCCTGTGTCTCACTCTGGGTTCAGCCTGTGTCTCACTCTGGGTTCAGCCTGTGTCTCACTCTGGGTTCAGTCCCAGTCTCACTCTGGGTTGAGTCCCAGTCTCACTCTGGGATCAGTCCCAGTCTCACTCTGGGTTCAGTCCCAGTCTCACTCTGGGTTCAGTCCCAGTCTCACTCTGGGTTCAGCCTGTGTCTCACTCTGGGTTCAGTCCCAGTCTCACTCTGGGTTCAGTCCCAGTCTCACTCTGGGTTCAGTCCCAGTCTCACTCTGGGTTCAGTCCCAGTCTCACTCTGGGTTCAGTCCCAGTCTCACTCTGGGTTCAGTCCCAGACTCACTCTGGGTTCAGCCTGTGTCTCACTCTGGGTTCAGTCCCAGTCTCACTCTGGGTTCAGTCTGTGTCTCACTCTGGGTTCAGTCCCAGTCTCACTCTGGGTTCAGTCCCAGTCTCACTCTGAGTTCAGTCCCAGTCTCACTCTGGGTTCAGCCTGTGTCTCACTCTGGGTTCAGTCCCAGTCTCACTCTGGGTTCAGTCCCAGTCTCACTCTGGGTTCAGTCCCAGTCTCACTCTGGGTTCAGTCCCAGTCTCACTCTGGGTTCAGTCCCAGTCTCACTCTGGGTTCAGTCCCAGTCTCACTCTGGGTTCAGTCCCAGTCTCACTCTGGGTTCAGTCCCAGTCTCACTCTGGGTTCAGTCCCAGTCTCACTCTGGGTTCAGCCTGTGTCTCACTCTGGGTTCAGTCCCAGTCTCACTCTGGGTTCAGTCCCAGTCTCACTCTGGGTTCAGTCCCAGTCTCACTCTGGGTTCAGCCTGTGTCTCACTCTGGGTTCAGTCCCAGTCTCACTCTGGGTTCAGCCTGTGTCTCACTCTGGGTTCAGCCTGTGTCTCACTCTGGGTTCAGTCCCAGTCTCACTCTGGGTTCAGCCTGTGTCTCACTCTGGGTTCAGTCCCAGTCTCACTCTGGGTTCAGTCCCAGTCTCACTCTGGGTTCAGCCTGTGTCTCACTCTGGGTTCAGTCCCAGTCTCACTCTGGGTTCAGTCCCAGTCTCACTCTGGGTTCAGCCTGTGTCTCACTCTGGGTTCAGTCCCAGTCTCACAAACTGTTCAGCCTGTGTCTCACTCTGGGTTCAGTCCCAGTCTCACTCTGGGTTCAGTCCCAGTCTCACTCTGGGTTCAGTCCCAGTCTCACTCTGGGTTCAGTCCCAGTCTCACTCTGGGTTCAGTCCCAGTCTCACTCTGGGTTCAGTCCCAGTCTCACTCTGGGTTCAGTCCCAGTCTCACTCTGGGTTCAGTCCCAGTCTCACTCTGGGTTCAGTCCCAGTCTCACTCTGGGTTCAGTCCCAGTCTCACTCTGGGTTCAGTCCCAGTCTCACTCTGGGTTCAGTCCCAGTCTCACTCTGGGTTCAGTCCCAGTCTCACTCTGGGTTCAGTCCCAGTCTCACTCTGGGTTCAGCCTGTGTCGCACTCTGGGTTCAGCCTGCGTCTCACTCTGGGTTCAGTCCCAGTCTCACTCTGGGTTCAGTCCCAGTCTCACTCTGGGTTCAGTCCCAGTCTCACTCTGGGTTCAGTCCCAGTCTCACTCTGGGTTCAGTCCCAGTCTCACTCTGGGTTCAGCCTGTGTCTCACTCTGGGTTCAGCCTGTGTCTCACTCTGGGTTCAGCCTGTGTCTCACTCTGGGTTCAGCCTGTGTCTCACTCTGGGTTCAGCCTGTGTCTCACTCTGGGTTCAGTCCCAGTCTCACTCTGGGTTCAGTCCCAGTCTCACTCTGGGATCAGTCCCAGTCTCACTCTGGGTTCAGTCCCAGTCTCACTCTGGGTTCAGTCCCAGTCTCACTCTGGGTTCAGCCTGTGTCTCACTCTGGGTTCAGTCCCAGTCTCACTCTGCGTTCAGCCTGTGCCTCACTCTGGGTTCAGTCCCAGTCTCACTCTGGGTTCAGCCCCAGTCTCACTCTGGGTTCAGCCCCAGTCTCACTCTGGGTTCAGCCTGTGTCTCACTCTGGGTTCAGTCCCAGTCTCACTCTGGGTTCAGTCCCAGTCTCACTCTGGGTTCAGTCCCAGTCTCACTCTGGGTTCAGTCCCAGTCTCACTCTGGGTTCAGTCCCAGTCTCACTCTGGGTTCAGTCCCAGTCTCACTCTGGGTTCAGCCTGTGTCTCACTCTGGGTTCAGTCCCAGTCTCACTCTGGGTTCAGTCCCAGTCTCACTCTGGGTTCAGTCCCAGTCTCACTCTGGGTTCAGTCCCAGTCTCACTCTGGGTTCAGTCCCAGTCTCACTCTGGGTTCAGCCCCAGTCTCACTCTGGGTTCAGTCCCAGTCTCACTCTGGGTTCAGTCCCAGTCTCACTCTGGGTTCAGTCCCAGTCTCACTCTGGGTTCAGTCCCAGTCTCACTCTGGGTTCAGTCCCAGTCTCACTCTGGGTTCAGTCCCAGTCTCACTCTGGGTTCAGTCCCAGTCTCACTCTGGGTTCAGTCCCAGTCTCACTCTGGGTTCAGTCCCAGTCTCACTCTGGGTTCAGCCTGTGTCTCACTCTGGGTTCAGTCCCAGTCTCACTCTGGGTTCAGCCCCAGTCTCACTCTGGGTTCAGTCCCAGTCTCACTCTGGGTTCAGTCCCAGTCTCACTCTGGGTTCAGTCCCAGTCTCACTCTGGGTTCAGTCCCAGTCTCACTCTGGGTTCAGCCTGTGTCTCACTCTGGGTTCAGTCCCAGTCTCACTCTGGGTTCAGTCCCAGTCTCACTCTGGGTTCAGTCCCAGTCTCACTCTGGGTTCAGTCCCAGTCTCACTCTGGGTTCAGTCCCAGTCTCACTCTGGGTTCAGTCCCAGTCTCACTCTGGGTTCAGTCCCAGTCTCACTCTGGGTTCAGTCCCAGTCTCACTCTGGGTTCAGTCCCAGTCTCACTCTGGGTTCAGTCCCAGTCTCACTCTGGGTTCAGTCCCAGTCTCACTCTGGGTTCAGTCCCAGTCTCACTCTGGGTTCAGTCCCAGTCTCACTCTGGGTTCAGTCCCAGTCTCACTCTGGGTTCAGTCCCAGTCTCACTCTGGGTTCAGTCCCAGTCTCACTCTGGGTTCAGTCCCAGTCTCACTCTGGGTTCAGTCCCAGTCTCACTCTGGGTTCAGCCTGTGTCTCACTCTGGGTTCAGTCCCAGTCTCACTCTGGGTTCAGTCCCAGTCTCACTCTGGGTTCAGCCTGTGTCTCACTCTGGGTTCAGCCTGTGTCTCACTCTGGGTTCAGCCTGTGTCTCACTCTGGGTTCAGCCCGTGTCTCACTCTGGGTTCAGTCCGTGTCTCACTCTGGGTTCAGTCCGTGTCTCACTCTGGGTTCAGTCCCAGTCTCACTCTGGGTTCAGTCCCAGTCTCACTCTGGGTTCAGTCCCAGTCTCACTCTGGGTTCAGTCCGTGTCTCACTCTGGGTTCAGCCTGTGTCTCACTCTGGGTTCAGCCTGTGTCTCACTCTGGGTTCAGCCTGTGTCTCACTCTGGGTTCAGCCTGTGTCTCACTCTGGGTTCAGTCCCAGTCTCACTCTGGGTTCAGTCCCAGTCTCACTCTGGGTTCAGTCCCAGTCTCACTCTGGGTTCAGCCTGTGTCTCACTCTGGGTTCAGTCCCAGTCTCACTCTGCGTTCAGCCTGTGCCTCACTCTGGGTTCAGTCCCAGTCTCACTCTGGGTTCAGCCCCAGTCTCACTCTGGGTTCAGCCCCAGTCTCACTCTGGGTTCAGCCTGTGTCTCACTCTGGGTTCAGTCCCAGTCTCACTCTGGGTTCAGTCCCAGTCTCACTCTGGGTTCAGTCCCAGTCTCACTCTGGGTTCAGTCCCAGTCTCACTCTGGGTTCAGTCCCAGTCTCACTCTGGGTTCAGTCCCAGTCTCACTCTGGGTTCAGCCCCAGTCTCACTCTGGGTTCAGCCCCAGTCTCACTCTGGGTTCAGCCCCAGTCTCACTCTGGGTTCAGCCCCAGTCTCACTCTGGGTTCAGCCCCAGTCTCACTCTGGGTTCAGTCCCAGTCTCACTCTGGGTTCAGCCCCAGTCTCACTCTGGGTTCAGTCCCAGTCTCACTCTGGGTTCAGTCCCAGTCTCACTCTGGGTTCAGTCCCAGTCTCACTCTGGGTTCAGTCCCAGTCTCACTCTGGGTTCAGCCTGTGTCTCACTCTGGGTTCAGCCCCAGTCTCACTCTGGGTTCAGTCCCAGTCTCACTCTGGGTTCAGCCCCAGTCTCACTCTGGGTTCAGTCCCAGTCTCACTCTGGGTTCAGCCTGTGTCTCACTCTGGGTTCAGTCCCAGTCTCACTCTGGGTTCAGTCCCAGTCTCACTCTGGGTTCAGTCCCAGTCTCACTCTGGGTTCAGTCCCAGTCTCACTCTGGGTTCAGTCCCAGTCTCACTCTGGGTTCAGTCCCAGTCTCACTCTGGGTTCAGTCCCAGTCTCACTCTGGGTTCAGTCCCAGTCTCACTCTGGGTTCAGTCCCAGTCTCACTCTGGGTTCAGTCCCAGTCTCACTCTGGGTTCAGTCCCAGTCTCACTCTGGGTTCAGCCTGTGTCTCACTCTGTGTTCAGTCCCAGTCTCACTCTGGGTTCAGTCCCAGTCTGACTCTGGGTTCAGCCTGTGTCTTACTCTGGGTTCAGCCTGTGTCTCACTCTGGGTTCAGCCTGTGTCTCACTCTGGGTTCAGTCCCAGTCTCACTCTGGGTTCAGTCCCAGTCTCACTCTGGGTTCAGTCCCAGTCTCACTCTGGGTTCAGTCCGTGTCTCACTCTGGGTTCAGCCTGTGTCTCACTCTGGGTTCAGCCTGTGTCTCACTCTGGGTTGAGCCTGTGTCTCACTCTGGGTTCAGCCTGTGTCTCACTCTGGGTTCAGTCCCAGTCTCACTCTGCGTTAAGCCTGTGCCTCACTCTGCGTTCAGCCTGTGCCTCACTCTGGGTTCAGTCCCAGTCTCACTCTGGGTTCAGCCCCAGTCTCACTCTGGGTTCAGCCCCAGTCTCACTCTGGGTTCAGCCTGTGTCTCACTCTGGGTTCAGTCCCAGTCTCACTCTGCGTTCAGCCTGTGCCTCACTCTGGGTTCAGTCCCAGTCTCACTCTGGGTTCAGCCCCAGTCTCACTCTGGGTTCAGCCTGTGTCTCACTCTGCGTTCAGCCTGTGCCTCACTCTGCGTTCAGCCTGTGCCTCACTCTGGGTTCAGTCCCAGTCTCACTCTGGGTTCAGCCCCAGTCTCACTCTGGGTTCAGCCCCAGTCTCACTCTGGGTTCAGCCTGTGTCTCACTCTGGGTTCAGTCCCAGTCTCACTCTGCGTTCAGCCTGTGCCTCACTCTGCGTTCAGCCTGTGCCTCACTCTGGGTTCAGTCCCAGTCTCACTCTGGGTTCAGTCCCAGTCTCACTCTGGGTTCAGTCCCAGTCTCACTCTGGGTTCAGTCCCAGTCTCACTCTGGGTTCAGTCCCAGTCTCACTCTGGGTTCAGTCCCAGTCTCACTCTGGGTTCAGTCCCAGTCTCACTCTGGGTTCAGTCCCAGTCTCACTCTGGGTTCAGTCCCAGTCTCACTCTGGGTTCAGCCTGTGTCTCACTCTGGGTTCAGTCCCAGTCTCACTCTGGGTTCAGTCCCAGTCTCACTCTGGGTTCAGTCCCAGTCTCACTCTGGGTTCAGTCCCAGACTCACTCTGGGTTCAGTCCCAGTCTCACTCTGGGTTCAGCCTGTGTCTCACTCTGGGTTCAGTCCCAGTCTCACTCTGGGTTCAGTCCCAGTCTCACTCTGGGTTCAGTCCCAGTCTCACTCTGGGTTCAGTCCCAGTCTCACTCTGGGTTCAGTCCCAGTCTCACTCTGGGTTCAGTCCCAGTCTCACTCTGGGTTCAGTCCCAGTCTCACTCTGGGTTCAGTCCCAGTCTCACTCTGGGTTCAGTCCCAGTCTCACTCTGGGTTCAGTCCCAGTCTCACTCTGGGTTCAGCCTGTGTCTCACTCTGGGTTCAGTCCCAGTCTCACTCTGGGTTCAGTCCCAGTCTCACTCTGGGTTCAGTCCCAGTCTCACTCTGGGTTCAGTCCCAGTCTCACTCTGGGTTCAGTCCCAGTCTCACTCTGGGTTCAGCCTGTGTCTCACTCTGGGTTCAGTCCCAGTCTCACTCTGGGTTCAGTCCCAGTCTCACTCTGGGTTCAGCCTGTGTCTCACTCTGGGTTCAGCCTGTGTCTCACTCTGGGTTCAGCCTGTGTCTCACTCTGGGTTCAGCCTGTGTCTCACTCTGGGTTCAGTCCGTGTCTCACTCTGGGTTCAGTCCCAGTCTCACTCTGGGTTCAGTCCCAGTCTCACTCTGGGTTCAGTCCCAGTCTCACTCTGGGTTCAGTCCGTGTCTCACTCTGGGTTCAGCCTGTGTCTCACTCTGGGTTCAGCCTGTGTCTCACTCTGGGTTCAGCCTGTGTCTCACTCTTGGTTCAGCCTGTGTCTCACTCTGGGTTCAGCCTGTGTCTCACTCTGGGTTCAGTCCCAGTCTCACTCTGGGTTCAGTCCCAGTCTCACTCTGGGTTCAGTCCCAGTCTCACTCTGGGTTCAGCCTGTGTCTCACTCTGGGTTCAGTCCCAGTCTCACTCTGCGTTCAGCCTGTGCCTCACTCTGGGTTCAGTCCCAGTCTCACTCTGGGTTCAGCCCCAGTCTCACTCTGGGTTCAGCCCCAGTCTCACTCTGGGTTCAGCCTGTGTCTCACTCTGGGTTCAGTCCCAGTCTCACTCTGGGTTCAGTCCCAGTCTCACTCTGGGTTCAGTCCCAGTCTCACTCTGGGTTCAGTCCCAGTCTCACTCTGGGTTCAGTCCCAGTCTCACTCTGGGTTCAGTCCCAGTCTCACTCTGGGTTCAGCCCCAGTCTCACTCTGGGTTCAGCCCCAGTCTCACTCTGGGTTCAGCCCCAGTCTCACTCTGGGTTCAGCCCCAGTCTCACTCTGGGTTCAGCCCCAGTCTCACTCTGGGTTCAGTCCCAGTCTCACTCTGGGTTCAGTCCCAGTCTCACTCTGGGTTCAGTCCCAGTCTCACTCTGGGTTCAGTCCCAGTCTCACTCTGGGTTCAGTCCCAGTCTCACTCTGGGTTCAGTCCCAGTCTCACTCTGGGTTCAGTCCCAGTCTCACTCTGGGTTCAGCCTGTGTCTCACTCTGGGTTCAGCCCCAGTCTCACTCTGGGTTCAGTCCCAGTCTCACTCTGGGTTCAGCCCCAGTCTCACTCTGGGTTCAGTCCCAGTCTCACTCTGGGTTCAGCCTGTGTCTCACTCTGGGTTCAGTCCCAGTCTCACTCTGGGTTCAGTCCCAGTCTCACTCTGGGTTCAGTCCCAGTCTCACTCTGGGTTCAGTCCCAGTCTCACTCTGGGTTCAGTCCCAGTCTCACTCTGGGTTCAGTCCCAGTCTCACTCTGGGTTCAGTCCCAGTCTCACTCTGGGTTCAGTCCCAGTCTCACTCTGGTTTCAGTCCCAGTCTCACTCTGGGTTCAGTCCCAGTCTCACTCTGGGTTCAGTCCCAGTCTCACTCTGGGTTCAGTCCCAGTCTCACTCTGGGTTCAGCCTGTGTCTCACTCTGGGTTCAGTCCCAGTCTCACTCTGGGTTCAGTCCCAGTCTCACTCTGGGTTCAGCCTGTGTCTCACTCTGGGTTCAGTCCGTGGCTCACTCTGGGTTCAGCCCCAGTCTCACTCTGGGTTCAGCCTGTGTCTCACTCTGGGTTCAGTCCCAGTCTCACTCTGGGTTCAGTCCCAGTCTCACTCTGGGTTCAGTCCCAGTCTCACTCTGGGTTCAGCCTGTGTCTCACTCTGGGTTCAGTTCCAGGCTCACTCTGGGTTCAGTCCCAGTCTCACTCTGGGTTCAGTCCCAGTCTCACTCTGGGTTCAGTCCCAGTCTCACTCTGGGTTCAGCCTGTGTCTCACTCTGGGTTCAGCCTGTGTCTCACTCTGGGTTCAGTCCCAGTCTCACTCTGGGTTCAGTCCCAGTCTCACTCTGGGTTCAGTCCCAGTCTCACTCTGGGTTCAGTCCCAGTCTCACTCTGGGTTCAGTCCCAGTCTCACTCTGGGTTCAGTCCCAGTCTCACTCTGGGTTCAGTCCCAGTCTCACTCTGGGTTCAGTCCCAGTCTCACTCTGGGTTCAGTCCCAGTCTCACTCTGGGTTCAGTCCCAGTCTCACTCTGGGTTCAGTCCCAGTCTCACTCTGGGTTCAGCCCCAGTCTCACACTGGGTTCAGTCCCAGTCTCACTCTGGGTTCAGTCCCAATCTCACTCTGGGTTCAGTCCCAGTCTCACTCTGGGTTCAGTCCCAGTCTCACTCTGGGTTCAGTCCCAGTCTCACTCTGGGTTCAGTCCCAGTCTCACTCTGGGTTCAGTCCCAGTCTCACTCTGGGTTCAGTCCCAGTCTCACTCTGGGTTCAGTCCCAGTCTCACTCTGGGTTCAGCCTGTGTCTCACTCTGGGTTCAGTTCCAGTCTCACTCTGCGTTCAGCCTGTGCCTCACTCTGCGTTCAGCCTGTGCCTCACTCTGGGTTCAGTCCCAGTCTCACTCTGGGTTCAGTCCCAGTCTCACTCTGGGTTCAGTCCCAGTCTCACTCTGGGTTCAGTCCCAGTCTCACTCTGGGTTCAGTCCCAGTCTCACTCTGGGTTCAGTCCCAGTCTCACTCTGGGTTCAGTCCCAGTCTCACTCTGGGTTCAGTCCCAGTCTCACTCTGGGTTCAGTCCCAGTCTCACTCTGGGTTCAGCCTGTGTCTCACTCTGGGTTCAGTCCCAGTCTCACTCTGGGTTCAGTCCCAGTCTCACTCTGGGTTCAGTCCCAGTCTCACTCTGGGTTCAGTCCCAGACTCACTCTGGGTTCAGTCCCAGTCTCACTCTGGGTTCAGCCTGTGTCTCACTCTGGGTTCAGTCCCAGTCTCACTCTGGGTTCAGTCCCAGTCTCACTCTAGGTTCAGTCCCAGTCTCACTCTGGGTTCAGTCCCAGTCTCACTCTGGGTTCAGTCCCAGTCTCACTCTGGGTTCAGTCCCAGTCTCACTCTGGGTTCAGTCCCAGTCTCACTCTGGGTTCAGTCCCAGTCTCACTCTGGGTTCAGTCCCAGTCTCACTCTGGGTTCAGTCCCAGTCTCACTCTGGGTTCAGCCTGTGTCTCACTCTGGGTTCAGTCCCAGTCTCACTCTGGGTTCAGTCCCAGTCTCACTCTGGGTTCAGTCCCAGTCTCACTCTGGGTTCAGTCCCAGTCTCACTCTGGGTTCAGTCCCAGTCTCACTCTGGGTTCAGCCTGTGTCTCACTCTGGGTTCAGTCCCAGTCTCACTCTGGGTTCAGTCCCAGTCTCACTCTGGGTTCAGCCTGTGTCTCACTCTGGGTTCAGCCTGTGTCTCACTCTGGGTTCAGCCTGTGTCTCACTCTGGGTTCAGCCTGTGTCTCACTCTGGGTTCAGTCCGTGTCTCACTCTGGGTTCAGTCCCAGTCTCACTCTGGGTTCAGTCCCAGTCTCACTCTGGGTTCAGTCCCAGTCTCACTCTGGGTTCAGTCCGTGTCTCACTCTGGGTTCAGCCTGTGTCTCACTCTGGGTTCAGCCTGTGTCTCACTCTGGGTTCAGCCTGTGTCTCACTCTTGGTTCAGCCTGTGTCTCACTCTGGGTTCAGCCTGTGTCTCACTCTGGGTTCAGTCCCAGTCTCACTCTGGGTTCAGTCCCAGTCTCACTCTGGGTTCAGTCCCAGTCTCACTCTGGGTTCAGCCTGTGTCTCACTCTGGGTTCAGTCCCAGTCTCACTCTGCGTTCAGCCTGTGCCTCACTCTGGGTTCAGTCCCAGTCTCACTCTGGGTTCAGCCCCAGTCTCACTCTGGGTTCAGCCCCAGTCTCACTCTGGGTTCAGCCTGTGTCTCACTCTGGGTTCAGTCCCAGTCTCACTCTGGGTTCAGTCCCAGTCTCACTCTGGGTTCAGTCCCAGTCTCACTCTGGGTTCAGTCCCAGTCTCACTCTGGGTTCAGTCCCAGTCTCACTCTGGGTTCAGTCCCAGTCTCACTCTGGGTTCAGCCCCAGTCTCACTCTGGGTTCAGCCCCAGTCTCACTCTGGGTTCAGCCCCAGTCTCACTCTGGGTTCAGCCCCAGTCTCACTCTGGGTTCAGCCCCAGTCTCACTCTGGGTTCAGTCCCAGTCTCACTCTGGGTTCAGTCCCAGTCTCACTCTGGGTTCAGTCCCAGTCTCACTCTGGGTTCAGTCCCAGTCTCACTCTGGGTTCAGTCCCAGTCTCACTCTGGGTTCAGTCCCAGTCTCACTCTGGGTTCAGTCCCAGTCTCACTCTGGGTTCAGCCTGTGTCTCACTCTGGGTTCAGCCCCAGTCTCACTCTGGGTTCAGTCCCAGTCTCACTCTGGGTTCAGCCCCAGTCTCACTCTGGGTTCAGTCCCAGTCTCACTCTGGGTTCAGCCTGTGTCTCACTCTGGGTTCAGTCCCAGTCTCACTCTGGGTTCAGTCCCAGTCTCACTCTGGGTTCAGTCCCAGTCTCACTCTGGGTTCAGTCCCAGTCTCACTCTGGGTTCAGTCCCAGTCTCACTCTGGGTTCAGTCCCAGTCTCACTCTGGGTTCAGTCCCAGTCTCACTCTGGGTTCAGTCCCAGTCTCACTCTGGTTTCAGTCCCAGTCTCACTCTGGGTTCAGTCCCAGTCTCACTCTGGGTTCAGTCCCAGTCTCACTCTGGGTTCAGTCCCAGTCTCACTCTGGGTTCAGCCTGTGTCTCACTCTGGGTTCAGTCCCAGTCTCACTCTGGGTTCAGTCCCAGTCTCACTCTGGGTTCAGCCTGTGTCTCACTCTGGGTTCAGTCCGTGGCTCACTCTGGGTTCAGCCCCAGTCTCACTCTGGGTTCAGCCTGTGTCTCACTCTGGGTTCAGTCCCAGTCTCACTCTGGGTTCAGTCCCAGTCTCACTCTGGGTTCAGTCCCAGTCTCACTCTGGGTTCAGCCTGTGTCTCACTCTGGGTTCAGTTCCAGGCTCACTCTGGGTTCAGTCCCAGTCTCACTCTGGGTTCAGTCCCAGTCTCACTCTGGGTTCAGTCCCAGTCTCACTCTGGGTTCAGCCTGTGTCTCACTCTGGGTTCAGCCTGTGTCTCACTCTGGGTTCAGTCCCAGTCTCACTCTGGGTTCAGTCCCAGTCTCACTCTGGGTTCAGTCCCAGTCTCACTCTGGGTTCAGTCCCAGTCTCACTCTGGGTTCAGTCCCAGTCTCACTCTGGGTTCAGTCCCAGTCTCACTCTGGGTTCAGTCCCAGTCTCACTCTGGGTTCAGTCCCAGTCTCACTCTGGGTTCAGTCCCAGTCTCACTCTGGGTTCAGTCCCAGTCTCACTCTGGGTTCAGTCCCAGTCTCACTCTGGGTTCAGCCCCAGTCTCACACTGGGTTCAGTCCCAGTCTCACTCTGGGTTCAGTCCCAATCTCACTCTGGGTTCAGTCCCAGTCTCACTCTGGGTTCAGTCCCAGTCTCACTCTGGGTTCAGTCCCAGTCTCACTCTGGGTTCAGTCCCAGTCTCACTCTGGGTTCAGTCCCAGTCTCACTCTGGGTTCAGTCCCAGTCTCACTCTGGGTTCAGTCCCAGTCTCACTCTGGGTTCAGTCCCAGTCTCACTCTGGGTTCAGTCCCAGTCTCACTCTGGGTTCAGTCCCAGTCTCACTCTGGGTTCAGTCCCAGTCTCACTCTGGGTTCAGTCCCAGTCTCACTCTGGGTTCAGTCCCAGTCTCACTCTGGGTTCAGTCCCAGTCTCACTCTGGGTTCAGCCTGTGTCTCACTCTGGGTTCAGTTCCAGTCTCACTCTGGGTTCAGCCTGTGTCTCACTCTGGGTTCAGTCCCAGTCTCACTCTGGGTTCAGTCCCAGTCTCACTCTGGGTTCAGTCCCAGTCTCACTCTGGGTTCAGTCCCAGTCTCACTCTGGGTTCAGTCCCAGTCTCACTCTGGGTTCAGTCCCAGTCTCACTCTGGGTTCAGTCCCAGTCTCACTCTGGGTTCAGTCCCAGTCTCACTCTGGGTTCAGTCCCAGTCTCACTCTGGGTTCAGTCCCAGTCTCACTCTGGGTTCAGTCCCAGTCTCACTCTGGGTTCAGTCCCAGTCTCACTCTGGGTTCAGCCTGTGTCTCACTCTGGGTTCAGTCCCAGGCTCACTCTGGGTTCAGTCCCAGTCTCACTCTGGGTTCAGTCCCAGTCTCACTCTGAGTTCAGTCCCAGTCTCACTCTGGGTTCAGCCTGTGTCTCACTCTGGGTTCAGTCCGTGTCTCACTCTGGGTTCAGCCTGTGTCTCACTCTGGGTTCAGCCTGTGTCTCACTCTGGGTTCAGTCCCAGTCTCACTGTGGGTTCAGTCCCAGTCTCACTCTGGATTCAGTCCCAGTCACACTCTGGGTTCAGTCCCAGTCTCACTCTGGGTTCAGTCCCAGTCTCACTCTGGGTTCAGCCTGTGTCTCACTCTGGGTTCAGCCTGTGTCTCACTCTGGGTTCAGCCTGTGTCTCACTCTGGGTTCAGCCTGTGTCTCACTCTGGGTTCAGTCCGTGTCTCACTCTGGGTTCAGTCCCAGTCTCACTCTGGGTTCAGTCCCAGTCTCACTCTGGGTTCAGTCCCAGTCTCACTCTGGGTTCAGTCCCAGTCTCACTCTGGGTTCAGTCCGTGTCTCACTCTGGGTTCAGCCTGTGTCTCACTCTGGGTTCAGCCTGTGTCTCACTCTTGGTTCAGCCTGTGTCTCACTCTGGGTTCAGCCTGTGTCTCACTCTGGGTTCAGTCCCAGTCTCACTCTGGGTTCAGTCCCAGTCTCACTCTGGGTTCAGTCCCAGTCTCACTCTGGGTTCAGCCTGTGTCTCACTCTGGGTTCAGTCCCAGTCTCACTCTGCGTTCAGCCTGTGCCTCACTCTGGGTTCAGTCCCAGTCTCACTCTGGGTTCAGCCCCAGTCTCACTCTGGGTTCAGCCCCAGTCTCACTCTGGGTTCAGCCTGTGTCTCACTCTGGGTTCAGTCCCAGTCTCACTCTGGGTTCAGTCCCAGTCTCACTCTGGGTTCAGTCCCAGTCTCACTCTGGGTTCAGTCCCAGTCTCACTCTGGGTTCAGTCCCAGTCTCACTCTGGGTTCAGTCCCAGTCTCACTCTGGGTTCAGCCCCAGTCTCACTCTGGGTTCAGCCCCAGTCTCACTCTGGGTTCAGCCCCAGTCTCACTCTGGGTTCAGCCCCAGTCTCACTCTGGGTTCAGCCCCAGTCTCACTCTGGGTTCAGTCCCAGTCTCACTCTGGGTTCAGTCCCAGTCTCACTCTGGGTTCAGTCCCAGTCTCACTCTGGGTTCAGTCCCAGTCTCACTCTGGGTTCAGTCCCAGTCTCACTCTGGGTTCAGTCCCAGTCTCACTCTGGGTTCAGTCCCAGTCTCACTCTGGGTTCAGCCTGTGTCTCACTCTGGGTTCAGCCCCAGTCTCACTCTGGGTTCAGTCCCAGTCTCACTCTGGGTTCAGCCCCAGTCTCACTCTGGGTTCAGTCCCAGTCTCACTCTGGGTTCAGCCCCAGTCTCACTCTGGGTTCAGTCCCAGTCTCACTCTGGGTTCAGTCCCAGTCTCACTCTGGGTTCAGTCCCAGTCTCACTCTGGGTTCAGTCCCAGTCTCACTCTGGGTTCAGTCCCAGTCTCACTCTGGGTTCAGTCCCAGTCTCACTCTGGGTTCAGTCCCAGTCTCACTCTGGGTTCAGTCCCAGTCTCACTCTGGGTTCAGTCCCAGTCTCACTCTGGGTTCAGTCCCAGTCTCACTCTGGGTTCAGTCCCAGTCTCACTCTGGGTTCAGTCCCAGTCTCACTCTGGGTTCAGCCTGTGTCTCACTCTGGGTTCAGTCCCAGTCTCACTCTGGGTTCAGTCCCAGTCTCACTCTGGGTTCAGCCTGTGTCTCACTCTGGGTTCAGTCCCAGTCTCACTCTGGGTTCAGTCCCAGTCTCACTCTGGGTTCAGTCCCAGTCTCACTCTGGGTTCAGCCTGTGTCTCACTCTGGGTTCAGTTCCAGGCTCACTCTGGGTTCAGTCCCAGTCTCACTCTGGGTTCAGTCCCAGTCTCACTCTGGGTTCAGTCCCAGTCTCACTCTGGGTTCAGCCTGTGTCTCACTCTGGGTTCAGCCTGTGTCTCACTCTGGGTTCAGTCCCAGTCTCACTCTGGGTTCAGTCCCAGTCTCACTCTGGGTTCAGTCCCAGTCTCACTCTGGGTTCAGTCCCAGTCTCACTCTGGGTTCAGTCCCAGTCTCACTCTGGGTTCAGTCCCAGTCTCACTCTGGGTTCAGTCCCAGTCTCACTCTGGGTTCAGTCCCAGTCTCACTCTGGGTTCAGTCCCAGTCTCACTCTGGGTTCAGTCCCAGTCTCACTCTGGGTTCAGTCCCAGTCTCACTCTGGGTTCAGCCCCAGTCTCACACTGGGTTCAGTCCCAGTCTCACTCTGGGTTCAGTCCCAATCTCACTCTGGGTTCAGTCCCAGTCTCACTCTGGGTTCAGTCCCAGTCTCACTCTGGGTTCAGTCCCAGTCTCACTCTGGGTTCAGTCCCAGTCTCACTCTGGGTTCAGTCCCAGTCTCACTCTGGGTTCAGTCCCAGTCTCACTCTGGGTTCAGTCCCAGTCTCACTCTGGGTTCAGTCCCAGTCTCACTCTGGGTTCAGTCCCAGTCTCACTCTGGGTTCAGTCCCAGTCTCACTCTGGGTTCAGTCCCAGTCTCACTCTGGGTTCAGTCCCAGTCTCACTCTGGGTTCAGTCCCAGTCTCACTCTGGGTTCAGCCTGTGTCTCACTCTGGGTTCAGTTCCAGTCTCACTCTGGGTTCAGCCTGTGTCTCACTCTGGGTTCAGTCCCAGTCTCACTCTGGGTTCAGTCCCAGTCTCACTCTGGGTTCAGTCCCAGTCTCACTCTGGGTTCAGTCCCAGTCTCACTCTGGGTTCAGTCCCAGTCTCACTCTGGGTTCAGTCCCAGTCTCACTCTGGGTTCAGTCCCAGTCTCACTCTGGGTTCAGTCCCAGTCTCACTCTGGGTTCAGTCCCAGTCTCACTCTGAGTTCAGTCCCAGTCTCACTCTGGGTTCAGCCTGTGTCTCACTCTGGGTTCAGTCCGTGGCTCACTCTGGGTTCAGCCCGTGTCTCACTCTGGGTTCAGCCCGTGTCTCACTCTGGGTTCAGTCCCAGTCTCACTGTGGGTTCAGTCCCAGTCTCACTCTGGGTTCAGTCCCAGTCACTCTTTGGGTTCAGTCCCAGTCTCACTCTCGGTTCAGTCCCAGTCTCACTCTGGGTTCAGTCCCAGTCTCACTCTGGGTTCAGTCCCAGTCTCACTCTGGGTTCAGTCCCAGTCTCACTCTGGGTTCAGCCCCAGTCTCACGCTGGGTTCAGTCCCAGTCTCACTCTGGGTTCAGTCCCAATCTCACTCTGGGTTCAGTCCCAGTCTCACTCTGGGTTCAGTCCCAGTCTCACTCTGGGTTCAGTCCCAGTCTCACTCTGGGTTCAGTCCCAGTCTCACTCTGGGTTCAGTCCCAGTCTCACTCTGGGTTCAGTCCCAGTCTCACTCTGGGTTCAGTCCCAGTCTCACAAACTGTTCAGCCTGTGTCTCACTCTGGGTTCAGTCCCAGTCTCACTCTGGGTTCAGCCTGTGTCTCACTCTGGGTTCAGTCCCAGTCTCACTCTGGGTTCAGCCTGTGTCTCACTCTGGGTTAAGTCCCAGTCTCACTCTGGGTTCAGTCCCAGTCTCACTCTGGGTTCAGTCCCAGTCTCACTCTGGGTTCAGTCCCAGTCTCACTCTGGGTTCAGTCCCAGTCTCACTCTGGGTTCAGTCCCAGTCTCACTCTGGGTTCAGTCCCAGTCTCACTCTGGGTTCAGTCCCAGTCTCACTCTGGGTTCAGTCCCAGTCTCACTCTGGGTTCAGTCCCAGTCTCACTCTGGGTTCAGCCTGTGTCTCACTCTGGGTTCAGCCTGTGTCTCACTCTGGGTTCAGCCTGTGTCTCACTCTGGGTTCAGTCCCAGTCTCACTCTGGGTTCAGCCTGTGTCTCACTCTGGGTTCAGCCTGTGTCTCACTCTGGGTTCAGCCTGTGTCTCACTCTGGGTTCAGCCTGTGTCTCACTCTGGGTTCAGCCTGTGTCTCATTTTGGTTCAGTCCCAGTCTCACTCTGGGTTCAGTCCCAGTCTCACTCTGGGTTCGGTCCCAGTCTCACTCTGGGTTCAGCCTGTGTCTCACTCTGGGTTCAGCCTGTGTCTCACTCTGGGTTCAGTCCGTGTCTCACTCTGGGTTCAGCCTGTGTCTCACTCTGGGTTCAGTCCCAGTCTCACTCTGGGTTCAGTCCCAGTCTCACTCTGGGTTCAGCCTGTGTCTTACTCTGGGTTCAGTCCCAGTCTCACTCTGGGTTCAGTCCCAGTCTCACTCTGGGTTCAGTCCCAGTCTCACTCTGGGTTCAGTCCCAGTCTCACTCTGGGTTCAGTCCCAGTCTCACTCTGGGTTCAGTCCCAGTCTCACTCTGGGTTCAGTCCCAGTCTCACTCTGGGTTCAGTCCCAGTCTCACTCTGGGTTCAGCCTGTGTCTCACTCTGGGTTCAGCCTGTGTTTCACTCTGGGTTCAGTCCCAGTCTCACTCTGGGTTCAGCCCCAGTCTCACTCTGGGTTCAGTCCCAGTCTCACTCTGGGTTCAGTCCCACTCTCACTCTGGGTTCAGCCTGTGTCTCACTCTGGGTTCAGTCCCAGTCTCACTCTGGGTTCAGTCCCAGTCTCACTCTGGGTTCAGCCTGTGTCTCACTCTGGGTTCAGTCCCAGTCTCACTCTGGGTTCAGCCTGTGCCTCACTCTGGGTTCAGTCCCAGTCTCACTCTGGGTTCAGTCCCAGTCTCACTCTGGGTTCAGTCCCAGTCTCACTCTGGGTTCAGCCTGTGTCTCACTCTGGGTTCAGCCTGTGTCTCAGTCTGGGTTCAGTCCCAGTCTCACTCTGGGTTCAGTCCCAGTCTCACTCTGGGTTCAGCCTGTGTCTCACTCTGGGTTCAGCCTGTGTCTCACTCTGGGTTCAGCCTGTGTCTCACTCTGGGTTCAGTCCCAGTCTCACTCTGGGTTCAGTCCCAGTCTCACTCTGGGTTCAGTCCCAGTCTCACTCTGGGTTCAGTCCCAGTCTCACTCTGGGTTCAGTCCCAGTCTCACTCTGGGTTCAGTCCCAGTCTCACTCTGGGTTCAGCCCCAGTCTCACTCTGGGTTCAGTCCCAGTCTCACTCTGGGTTCAGTCTGTGTCTCACTCTGGGTTCAGTCCCAGTCTCACTCTGGGTTCAGTCCCAGTCTCACTCTGGGTTCAGCCTGTGTCTCACTCTGGGTTCAGTCCCAGTCTCACTCTCTGTTCAGCCTGTGTCTCACTCTGGGTTCAGTCCCAGTCTCACTCTGGGTTCAGCCTGTGTCTCACTCTGGGTTCAGTCCCAGTCTCACTCTCTGTTCAGCCTGTGTCTCACTCTGGGTTCAGTCCCAGTCTCACTCTGGGTTCAGCCTGTGTCTCACTCTGGGTTCAGTCCCAGTCTCACTCTGGGTTCAGCCTGTGTCTCACTCTGGGTTCAGTCCCAGTCTCACTCTGGGTTCAGCCTGTGTCTCACTCTGGGTTCAGTCCCAGTCTCACTCTGGGTTCAGTCCCAGTCTCACTCTGGGTTCAGTCCCAGTCTCACTTTGGGTTCAGTCCCAGTCTCACTCTGGGTTCAGTCCCAGTCTCACTCTGGGTTCAGTCCCAGTCTCACTCTGGGTTCAGCCTGTGTCTCACTCTGGGTTCAGCCTGTGTCTCACTCTGGGTTCAGTCCCAGTCTCACTCTGGGTTCAGTCCCAGTCTCACTCTGGGTTCAGCCTGTGTCTCACTCTAGGTTCAGTCCCAGTCTCACTCTGGGTTCAGTCCCAGTCTCACTCTGGGTTCAGTCCCAGTCTCACTCTGGGTTCAGCCTGTGTCTCACTCTGGGTTCAGCCTGTGTCTCACTCTGGGTTCAGCCTGTGTCTCACTCTGGGTTCAGCCTGTGTCTCACTCTGGGTTCAGCCTGTGTCTCACTCTGGGTTCAGCCTGTGTCTCACTCTGGGTTCAGCCTGTGTCTCACTCTGGGTTCAGCCTGTGTCTCACTCTGGGTTCAGTCCCAGTCTCACTCTGGGTTCAGTCCCAGTCTCACTCTGGGTTCAGTCCCAGTCTCACTCTGGGTTCAGTCCCAGTCTCACTCTGGGTTCAGCCTGTGTCTCACTCTGGGTTCAGTCCCAGTCTCACTCTGGGTTCAGTCCCAGTCTCACTTTGGGTTCAGTCCCAGTCTCACTCTGGGTTCAATCCCAGTCTCACTCTGGGTTCAGCCTGTGTCTCACTCTGGGTTCAGCCTGTGTCTCACTCTGGGTTCAGCCTGTGTCTCACTCTGGGTTCAGCCTGTGTCTCACTCTGGGTTCAGCCTGTGTCTCACTCTGGGTTCAGCCTGTGTCTCACTCTGGGTTCAGCCTGTGTCTCACTCTGGGTTCAGCCTGTGTCTCACTCTGGGTTCAGCCTGTGTCTCACTCTGGGTTCAGCCTGTGTCTCACTCTGGGTTCAGCCTGTGTCTCACTCTGGGTTCAGTCCCAGTCTCACTCTGGGTTCAGTCCCAGTCTCACTCTGGGGTCAGTCCCAGTCTCACTCTGGGTTCAGTCCGTGTCTCACTCTGGGTTCAGCCTGTGTCTCACTCTGGGTTCAGTCCCAGTCTCACTCTGGGTTCAGTCCCAGTCTCACTCTGGGTTCAGCCTGTGTCTTACTCTGGGTTCAGTTCCAGTCTCACTCTGGGTTCAGTCCCAGTCTCACTCTGGGTTCAGCCCCAGTCTCACTCTGGGTTCAGTCCCAGTCTCACTCTGGGTTCAGCCTGTGTCTCACTCTGGGTTCAGTCCCAGTCTCACTCTGGGTTCAGTCCCAGTCTCACTCTGGGTTCAGTTCCAGTCTCACTCTGGGTTCAGCCTGTGTCTCACTCTTGGTTCAGCCTGTGTCTCACTCTGGGTTCAGTCCCAGTCTCACTCTGGGTTCAGTCCCAGTCTCACTCTGGGTTCAGTCCCAGTCTCACTCTGGGTTCAGTCCCAGTCTCACTCTGGGTTCAGTCCCAGTCTCACTCTGGGTTCAGTCCCAGTCTCACTCTGGGTTCAGTCCCAGTCTCACTCTGGGTTCAGTCCCAGTCTCACTCTGGGTTCAGCCTGTGTTTCACTCTGGGTTCAGTCCCAGTCTCACTCTGGGTTCAGCCCCAGTCTCACTCTGGGTTCAGTCCCAGTCTCACTCTGGGTTCAGTCCCACTCTCACTCTGGGTTCAGCCTGTGTCTCACTCTGGGTTCAGTCCCGGTCTCACTCTGGGTTCAGTCCCAGTCTCATTCTGGGTTCAGCCTGTGTCTCACTCTGGGTTCAGTCCCAGTCTCACTCTGGGTTCAGTCCCAGTCTCACTCTGGGTTCAGTCCCAGTCTCACTCTGGGTTCAGCCCCAGTCTCACTCTGGGTTCAGTCCCAGTCTCACTCTGGGTTCAGTCCCAGTCTCACTCTGGGTTCAGCCTGTGTCTCATTCTGGGTTCAGTCCCAGTCTCACTCTGGGTTCAGTCCCAGTCTCACTCTGGGTTCAGTCCCAGTCTCACTCTGGGTTCAGTCCCAGTCTCACTCTGGGTTCAGCCTGTGTCTCACTCTGGGTTCAGTCCCAGTCTCACTCTGGGTTCAGTCCCAGTCTCACTCTGGGTTCAGTCCCAGTATAACTCTGGGTTCAGTCCCAGTATAACTCTGGGTTCAGTCCCAGTATAACTCTGGGTTCAGTCCCAGTCTCACTCTGGGTTCAGTCCCAGTCTCACTCTGGGTTCAGTCCCAGTCTCACTCTGGGTTCAGTCCCAGTCTCACTCTGGGTTCAGTCCCAGTCTCACTCTGGGTTCAGTCCCAGTCTCACTCTGGGTTCAGTCCCAGTCTCACTCTGGGTTCAGCCTGTGTCTCACTCTGGGTTCAGTCCCAGTCTCACTCTGGGTTCAGCCTGTGTCTCACTCTGGGTTCAGTCCCAGTCTCACTCTGGGTTCAGCCTCTGTCTCACTCTGGGTTCAGTCCCAGTCTCACTCTGGGTTCAGCCTGTGTCTCACTCTGGGTTCAGTCCCAGTCTCACTCTGGGTTCAGTCCGTGTCTCACTCTGGGTTCAGCCTGTGTCTCACTCTGGGTTCAGTCCCAGTCTCACTCTGGGTTCAGTCCCAGTCTCACTCTGGGTTCAGCCTGTGTCTTACTCTGGGTTCAGTTCCAGTCTCACTCTGGGTTCAGTCCCAGTCTCACTCTGGGTTCAGCCCCAGTCTCACTCTGGGTTCAGTCCCAGTCTCACTCTGGGTTCAGCCTGTGTCTCACTCTGGGTTCAGTCCCAGTCTCACTCTGGGTTCAGTCCCAGTCTCACTCTGGGTTCAGTTCCAGTCTCACTCTGGGTTCAGCCTGTGTCTCACTCTTGGTTCAGCCTGTGTCTCACTCTGGGTTCAGTCCCAGTCTCACTCTGGGTTCAGTCCCAGTCTCACTCTGGGTTCAGTCCCAGTCTCACTCTGGGTTCAGTCCCAGTCTCACTCTGGGTTCAGTCCCAGTCTCACTCTGGGTTCAGCCTGTGTTTCACTCTGGGTTCAGTCCCAGTCTCACTCTGGGTTCAGCCCCAGTCTCACTCTGGGTTCAGTCCCACTCTCACTCTGGGTTCAGCCTGTGTCTCACTCTGGGTTCAGTCCCGGTCTCACTCTGGGTTCAGTCCCAGTCTCATTCTGGGTTCAGCCTGTGTCTCACTCTGGGTTCAGTCCCAGTCTCACTCTGGGTTCAGCCTGTGCCTCACTCTGGGTTCAGTCCCAGTCTCACTCTGGGTTCAGCCTGTGTCTCACTCTGGGTTCAGTCCCAGTCTCACTCTGGGTTCAGTCCCAGTCTCACTCTGGGTTCAGCCTGTGTCTCACTCTGGGTTCAGTCCCAGTCTCACTCTGGGTTCAGTCCCAGTCTCAATCTGGGTTCAGCCTGTGTCTCACTCTGGGTTCAGTCCCAGTCTCACTCTGGGTTCAGCCTGTGTCTCACTCTGGGTTCAGCCTGTGTCTCACTCTGGGTTCAGCCTGTGTCTCACTCTGGGTTCAGCCTGTGTCTCACTCTGGGTTCAGTCCCAGTCTCACTCTGGGTTCAGCCTGTGTCTCACTCTGGGTTCAGCCTGTGTCTCACTCTGGGTTCAGCCTGTGTCTCACTCTGGGTTCAGTCCCAGTCTCACTCTGGGTTCAGTCCCAGTCTCACTCTGGGTTCAGCCCCAGTCTCACTCTGGGTTCAGTCCCAGTCTCACTCTGGGTTCAGTCCCAGTCTCACTCTGGGTTCAGCCTGTGTCTCATTCTGGGTTCAGTCCCAGTCTCACTCTGGGTTCAGTCCCAGTCTCACTCTGGGTTCAGTCCCAGTCTCACTCTGGGTTCAGTCCCAGTCTCACTCTGGGTTCAGCCTGTGTCTCACTCTGGGTTCAGTCCCAGTCTCACTCTGGGTTCAGTCCCAGTCTCACTCTGGGTTCAGTCCCAGTATAACTCTGGGTTCAGTCCCAGTATAACTCTGGGTTCAGTCCCAGTATAACTCTGGGTTCAGTCCCAGTATAACTCTGGGTTCAGTCCCAGTCTCACTCTGGGTTCAGTCCCAGTCTCACTCTGGGTTCAGTCCCAGTCTCACTCTGGGTTCAGTCCCAGTCTCACTCTGGGTTCAGTCCCAGTCTCACTCTGGGTTCAGTCCCAGTCTCACTCTGGGTTCAGCCTGTGTCTCACTCTGGGTTCAGTCCCAGTCTCACTCTGGGTTCAGCCTGTGTCTCACTCTGGGTTCAGTCCCAGTCTCACTCTGGGTTCAGCCTGTGTCTCACTCTGGGTTCAGTCCCAGTCTCACTCTGGGTTCAGCCTGTGTCTCACTCTGGGTTCAGCCTGTGTCTCACTCTGGGTTCAGTCCCAGTCTCACTCTGGGTTCAGTCCCAGTCTCACTCTGGGTTCAGCCTGTGTCTCACTCTGGGTTCAGCCTGTGTCTCACTCTGGGTTCAGCCTGTGTCTCACTCTGGGTTCAGCCTGTGTCTCACTCTGGGTTCAGTCCCTGTCTCACTCTGGGTTCAGTCCCAGTCTCACTCTGGGTTCAGTCCCAGTCTCACTCTGGGTTCAGTCCCAGTCTCACTCTGGGTTCAGCCTGTGTCTCACTCTGGGTTCAGCCTGTGTCTCACTCTGGGTTCAGTCCCAGTCTCACTCTGGGTTCAGTCCCAGTCTCACTCTGAGTTCAGTCCCAGTCTCACTCTGGGTTCAGCCTGTGTCTCACTCTGGGTTCAGTCCGTGGCTCACTCTGGGTTCAGCCCGTGTCTCACTCTGGGTTCAGCCCGTGTCTCACTCTGGGTTCAGTCCCAGTCTCACTGTGGGTTCAGTCCCAGTCTCACTCTGGGTTCAGTCCCAGTCACTCTTTGGGTTCAGTCCCAGTCTCACTCTCGGTTCAGTCCCAGTCTCACTCTGGGTTCAGTCCCAGTCTCACTCTGGGTTCAGTCCCAGTCTCACTCTGGGTTCAGTCCCAGTCTCACTCTGGGTTCAGCCCCAGTCTCACGCTGGGTTCAGTCCCAGTCTCACTCTGGGTTCAGTCCCAATCTCACTCTGGGTTCAGTCCCAGTCTCACTCTGGGTTCAGTCCCAGTCTCACTCTGGGTTCAGTCCCAGTCTCACTCTGGGTTCAGTCCCAGTCTCACTCTGGGTTCAGTCCCAGTCTCACTCTGGGTTCAGTCCCAGTCTCACTCTGGGTTCAGTCCCAGTCTCACAAACTGTTCAGCCTGTGTCTCACTCTGGGTTCAGTCCCAGTCTCACTCTGGGTTCAGCCTGTGTCTCACTCTGGGTTCAGTCCCAGTCTCACTCTGGGTTCAGCCTGTGTCTCACTCTGGGTTAAGTCCCAGTCTCACTCTGGGTTCAGTCCCAGTCTCACTCTGGGTTCAGTCCCAGTCTCACTCTGGGTTCAGTCCCAGTCTCACTCTGGGTTCAGTCCCAGTCTCACTCTGGGTTCAGTCCCAGTCTCACTCTGGGTTCAGTCCCAGTCTCACTCTGGGTTCAGTCCCAGTCTCACTCTGGGTTCAGTCCCAGTCTCACTCTGGGTTCAGTCCCAGTCTCACTCTGGGTTCAGCCTGTGTCTCACTCTGGGTTCAGCCTGTGTCTCACTCTGGGTTCAGCCTGTGTCTCACTCTGGGTTCAGTCCCAGTCTCACTCTGGGTTCAGCCTGTGTCTCACTCTGGGTTCAGCCTGTGTCTCACTCTGGGTTCAGCCTGTGTCTCACTCTGGGTTCAGCCTGTGTCTCACTCTGGGTTCAGCCTGTGTCTCATTTTGGTTCAGTCCCAGTCTCACTCTGGGTTCAGTCCCAGTCTCACTCTGGGTTCGGTCCCAGTCTCACTCTGGGTTCAGCCTGTGTCTCACTCTGGGTTCAGCCTGTGTCTCACTCTGGGTTCAGTCCGTGTCTCACTCTGGGTTCAGCCTGTGTCTCACTCTGGGTTCAGTCCCAGTCTCACTCTGGGTTCAGTCCCAGTCTCACTCTGGGTTCAGCCTGTGTCTTACTCTGGGTTCAGTCCCAGTCTCACTCTGGGTTCAGTCCCAGTCTCACTCTGGGTTCAGTCCCAGTCTCACTCTGGGTTCAGTCCCAGTCTCACTCTGGGTTCAGTCCCAGTCTCACTCTGGGTTCAGTCCCAGTCTCACTCTGGGTTCAGTCCCAGTCTCACTCTGGGTTCAGTCCCAGTCTCACTCTGGGTTCAGCCTGTGTCTCACTCTGGGTTCAGCCTGTGTTTCACTCTGGGTTCAGTCCCAGTCTCACTCTGGGTTCAGCCCCAGTCTCACTCTGGGTTCAGTCCCAGTCTCACTCTGGGTTCAGTCCCACTCTCACTCTGGGTTCAGCCTGTGTCTCACTCTGGGTTCAGTCCCAGTCTCACTCTGGGTTCAGTCCCAGTCTCACTCTGGGTTCAGCCTGTGTCTCACTCTGGGTTCAGTCCCAGTCTCACTCTGGGTTCAGCCTGTGCCTCACTCTGGGTTCAGTCCCAGTCTCACTCTGGGTTCAGTCCCAGTCTCACTCTGGGTTCAGTCCCAGTCTCACTCTGGGTTCAGCCTGTGTCTCACTCTGGGTTCAGCCTGTGTCTCAGTCTGGGTTCAGTCCCAGTCTCACTCTGGGTTCAGTCCCAGTCTCACTCTGGGTTCAGCCTGTGTCTCACTCTGGGTTCAGCCTGTGTCTCACTCTGGGTTCAGCCTGTGTCTCACTCTGGGTTCAGTCCCAGTCTCACTCTGGGTTCAGTCCCAGTCTCACTCTGGGTTCAGTCCCAGTCTCACTCTGGGTTCAGTCCCAGTCTCACTCTGGGTTCAGTCCCAGTCTCACTCTGGGTTCAGTCCCAGTCTCACTCTGGGTTCAGCCCCAGTCTCACTCTGGGTTCAGTCCCAGTCTCACTCTGGGTTCAGTCTGTGTCTCACTCTGGGTTCAGTCCCAGTCTCACTCTGGGTTCAGTCCCAGTCTCACTCTGGGTTCAGCCTGTGTCTCACTCTGGGTTCAGTCCCAGTCTCACTCTCTGTTCAGCCTGTGTCTCACTCTGGGTTCAGTCCCAGTCTCACTCTGGGTTCAGCCTGTGTCTCACTCTGGGTTCAGTCCCAGTCTCACTCTCTGTTCAGCCTGTGTCTCACTCTGGGTTCAGTCCCAGTCTCACTCTGGGTTCAGCCTGTGTCTCACTCTGGGTTCAGTCCCAGTCTCACTCTGGGTTCAGCCTGTGTCTCACTCTGGGTTCAGTCCCAGTCTCACTCTGGGTTCAGCCTGTGTCTCACTCTGGGTTCAGTCCCAGTCTCACTCTGGGTTCAGTCCCAGTCTCACTCTGGGTTCAGTCCCAGTCTCACTTTGGGTTCAGTCCCAGTCTCACTCTGGGTTCAGTCCCAGTCTCACTCTGGGTTCAGTCCCAGTCTCACTCTGGGTTCAGCCTGTGTCTCACTCTGGGTTCAGCCTGTGTCTCACTCTGGGTTCAGTCCCAGTCTCACTCTGGGTTCAGTCCCAGTCTCACTCTGGGTTCAGCCTGTGTCTCACTCTAGGTTCAGTCCCAGTCTCACTCTGGGTTCAGTCCCAGTCTCACTCTGGGTTCAGTCCCAGTCTCACTCTGGGTTCAGCCTGTGTCTCACTCTGGGTTCAGCCTGTGTCTCACTCTGGGTTCAGCCTGTGTCTCACTCTGGGTTCAGCCTGTGTCTCACTCTGGGTTCAGCCTGTGTCTCACTCTGGGTTCAGCCTGTGTCTCACTCTGGGTTCAGCCTGTGTCTCACTCTGGGTTCAGCCTGTGTCTCACTCTGGGTTCAGTCCCAGTCTCACTCTGGGTTCAGTCCCAGTCTCACTCTGGGTTCAGTCCCAGTCTCACTCTGGGTTCAGTCCCAGTCTCACTCTGGGTTCAGCCTGTGTCTCACTCTGGTTCAGTCCCAGTCTCACTCTGGGTTCAGTCCCAGTCTCACTTTGGGTTCAGTCCCAGTCTCACTCTGGGTTCAATCCCAGTCTCACTCTGGGTTCAGCCTGTGTCTCACTCTGGGTTCAGCCTGTGTCTCACTCTGGGTTCAGCCTGTGTCTCACTCTGGGTTCAGCCTGTGTCTCACTCTGGGTTCAGCCTGTGTCTCACTCTGGGTTCAGCCTGTGTCTCACTCTGGGTTCAGCCTGTGTCTCACTCTGGGTTCAGCCTGTGTCTCACTCTGGGTTCAGCCTGTGTCTCACTCTGGGTTCAGCCTGTGTCTCACTCTGGGTTCAGCCTGTGTCTCACTCTGGGTTCAGTCCCAGTCTCACTCTGGGTTCAGTCCCAGTCTCACTCTGGGTTCAGTCCCAGTCTCACTCTGGGTTCAGTCCGTGTCTCACTCTGGGTTCAGCCTGTGTCTCACTCTGGGTTCAGTCCCAGTCTCACTCTGGGTTCAGTCCCAGTCTCACTCTGGGTTCAGCCTGTGTCTTACTCTGGGTTCAGTTCCAGTCTCACTCTGGGTTCAGTCCCAGTCTCACTCTGGGTTCAGCCCCAGTCTCACTCTGGGTTCAGTCCCAGTCTCACTCTGGGTTCAGCCTGTGTCTCACTCTGGGTTCAGTCCCAGTCTCACTCTGGGTTCAGTCCCAGTCTCACTCTGGGTTCAGTTCCAGTCTCACTCTGGGTTCAGCCTGTGTCTCACTCTTGGTTCAGCCTGTGTCTCACTCTGGGTTCAGTCCCAGTCTCACTCTGGGTTCAGTCCCAGTCTCACTCTGGGTTCAGTCCCAGTCTCACTCTGGGTTCAGTCCCAGTCTCACTCTGGGTTCAGTCCCAGTCTCACTCTGGGTTCAGTCCCAGTCTCACTCTGGGTTCAGTCCCAGTCTCACTCTGGGTTCAGTCCCAGTCTCACTCTGGGTTCAGCCTGTGTTTCACTCTGGGTTCAGTCCCAGTCTCACTCTGGGTTCAGCCCCAGTCTCACTCTGGGTTCAGCCCCAGTCTCACTCTGGGTTCAGTCCCAGTCTCACTCTGGGTTCAGTCCCACTCTCACTCTGGGTTCAGCCTGTGTCTCACTCTGGGTTCAGTCCCGGTCTCACTCTGGGTTCAGTCCCAGTCTCATTCTGGGTTCAGCCTGTGTCTCACTCTGGGTTCAGTCCCAGTCTCACTCTGGGTTCAGTCCCAGTCTCACTCTGGGTTCAGTCCCAGTCTCACTCTGGGTTCAGCCCCAGTCTCACTCTGGGTTCAGTCCCAGTCTCACTCTGGGTTCAGTCCCAGTCTCACTCTGGGTTCAGCCTGTGTCTCATTCTGGGTTCAGTCCCAGTCTCACTCTGGGTTCAGTCCCAGTCTCACTCTGGGTTCAGTCCCAGTCTCACTCTGGGTTCAGTCCCAGTCTCACTCTGGGTTCAGCCTGTGTCTCACTCTGGGTTCAGTCCCAGTCTCACTCTGGGTTCAGTCCCAGTCTCACTCTGGGTTCAGTCCCAGTATAACTCTGGGTTCAGTCCCAGTATAACTCTGGGTTCAGTCCCAGTATAACTCTGGGTTCAGTCCCAGTCTCACTCTGGGTTCAGTCCCAGTCTCACTCTGGGTTCAGTCCCAGTCTCACTCTGGGTTCAGTCCCAGTCTCACTCTGGGTTCAGTCCCAGTCTCACTCTGGGTTCAGTCCCAGTCTCACTCTGGGTTCAGTCCCAGTCTCACTCTGGGTTCAGCCTGTGTCTCACTCTGGGTTCAGTCCCAGTCTCACTCTGGGTTCAGCCTGTGTCTCACTCTGGGTTCAGTCCCAGTCTCACTCTGGGTTCAGCCTCTGTCTCACTCTGGGTTCAGTCCCAGTCTCACTCTGGGTTCAGCCTGTGTCTCACTCTGGGTTCAGTCCCAGTCTCACTCTGGGTTCAGTCCGTGTCTCACTCTGGGTTCAGCCTGTGTCTCACTCTGGGTTCAGTCCCAGTCTCACTCTGGGTTCAGTCCCAGTCTCACTCTGGGTTCAGCCTGTGTCTTACTCTGGGTTCAGTTCCAGTCTCACTCTGGGTTCAGTCCCAGTCTCACTCTGGGTTCAGCCCCAGTCTCACTCTGGGTTCAGTCCCAGTCTCACTCTGGGTTCAGCCTGTGTCTCACTCTGGGTTCAGTCCCAGTCTCACTCTGGGTTCAGTCCCAGTCTCACTCTGGGTTCAGTTCCAGTCTCACTCTGGGTTCAGCCTGTGTCTCACTCTTGGTTCAGCCTGTGTCTCACTCTGGGTTCAGTCCCAGTCTCACTCTGGGTTCAGTCCCAGTCTCACTCTGGGTTCAGTCCCAGTCTCACTCTGGGTTCAGTCCCAGTCTCACTCTGGGTTCAGTCCCAGTCTCACTCTGGGTTCAGCCTGTGTTTCACTCTGGGTTCAGTCCCAGTCTCACTCTGGGTTCAGCCCCAGTCTCACTCTGGGTTCAGTCCCACTCTCACTCTGGGTTCAGCCTGTGTCTCACTCTGGGTTCAGTCCCGGTCTCACTCTGGGTTCAGTCCCAGTCTCATTCTGGGTTCAGCCTGTGTCTCACTCTGGGTTCAGTCCCAGTCTCACTCTGGGTTCAGCCTGTGCCTCACTCTGGGTTCAGTCCCAGTCTCACTCTGGGTTCAGCCTGTGTCTCACTCTGGGTTCAGTCCCAGTCTCACTCTGGGTTCAGTCCCAGTCTCACTCTGGGTTCAGCCTGTGTCTCACTCTGGGTTCAGTCCCAGTCTCACTCTGGGTTCAGTCCCAGTCTCAATCTGGGTTCAGCCTGTGTCTCACTCTGGGTTCAGTCCCAGTCTCACTCTGGGTTCAGCCTGTGTCTCACTCTGGGTTCAGCCTGTGTCTCACTCTGGGTTCAGCCTGTGTCTCACTCTGGGTTCAGCCTGTGTCTCACTCTGGGTTCAGTCCCAGTCTCACTCTGGGTTCAGCCTGTGTCTCACTCTGGGTTCAGCCTGTGTCTCACTCTGGGTTCAGCCTGTGTCTCACTCTGGGTTCAGTCCCAGTCTCACTCTGGGTTCAGTCCCAGTCTCACTCTGGGTTCAGCCCCAGTCTCACTCTGGGTTCAGTCCCAGTCTCACTCTGGGTTCAGTCCCAGTCTCACTCTGGGTTCAGCCTGTGTCTCATTCTGGGTTCAGTCCCAGTCTCACTCTGGGTTCAGTCCCAGTCTCACTCTGGGTTCAGTCCCAGTCTCACTCTGGGTTCAGTCCCAGTCTCACTCTGGGTTCAGCCTGTGTCTCACTCTGGGTTCAGTCCCAGTCTCACTCTGGGTTCAGTCCCAGTCTCACTCTGGGTTCAGTCCCAGTATAACTCTGGGTTCAGTCCCAGTATAACTCTGGGTTCAGTCCCAGTATAACTCTGGGTTCAGTCCCAGTATAACTCTGGGTTCAGTCCCAGTCTCACTCTGGGTTCAGTCCCAGTCTCACTCTGGGTTCAGTCCCAGTCTCACTCTGGGTTCAGTCCCAGTCTCACTCTGGGTTCAGTCCCAGTCTCACTCTGGGTTCAGTCCCAGTCTCACTCTGGGTTCAGCCTGTGTCTCACTCTGGGTTCAGTCCCAGTCTCACTCTGGGTTCAGCCTGTGTCTCACTCTGGGTTCAGTCCCAGTCTCACTCTGGGTTCAGCCTGTGTCTCACTCTGGGTTCAGTCCCAGTCTCACTCTGGGTTCAGCCTGTGTCTCACTCTGGGTTCAGCCTGTGTCTCACTCTGGGTTCAGTCCCAGTCTCACTCTGGGTTCAGTCCCAGTCTCACTCTGGGTTCAGCCTGTGTCTCACTCTGGGTTCAGCCTGTGTCTCACTCTGGGTTCAGCCTGTGTCTCACTCTGGGTTCAGCCTGTGTCTCACTCTGGGTTCAGTCCCTGTCTCACTCTGGGTTCAGTCCCAGTCTCACTCTGGGTTCAGTCCCAGTCTCACTCTGGGTTCAGTCCCAGTCTCACTCTGGGTTCAGCCTGTGTCTCACTCTGGGTTCAGCCTGTGTCTCACTCTGGGTTCAGTCCCAGTCTCACTCTGGGTTCAGTCCCGGTCTCACTCTGGGTTCAGCCTGTGTCTCACTCTGGGTTCAGCCTGTGTCTCACTCTGGGTTCAGCCTGTGTCTCACTCTGGGTTCAGTCCCAGTCTCACTCTGTGTTCAGTCCCAGTCTCACTCTGGGTTCAGTCCCAGTCTCACTCTGGGTTCAGCCCCAGTCTCACTCTGGGTTCAGCCCCAGTCTCACTCTGGGTTCAGCCCCAGTCTCACTCTGGGTTCAGCCCCAGTCTCACTCTGGGTTCAGCCTGTGTCTCACTCTGGGTTCAGTCCCAGTCTCACTCTGGGTTCAGCCTGTGTCTCACTCTGGGTTCAGTCCCAGTCTCACTCTCTGTTCAGCCTGTGTCTCACTCTGGGTTCAGTCCCAGTCTCACTCTGGGTTCAGCCTGTGTCTCACTCTGGGTTCAGTCCCAGTCTCGCTCTGGGTGCAGTCCCAGTCTCACTCTGGGTTCAGTCCCAGTCTCACTCTGGGTTCAGTCCCAGTCTCACTCTGGGTTCAGCCTGTGTCTCACTCTGGGTTCAGCCTGTGTCTCACTCTGGGTTCAGACCCAGTCTCACTCCGGGTTCAGTCCCAGTCTCACTCTGGGTTCAGTCCCAGTCTCACTCTGGGTTCAGCCTGTGTCTCACTCTGGGTTCAGCCTGTGTCTCACTCTGGGTTCAGCCTGTGTCTCACTCTGGGTTCAGTCCCAGTCTCACTCTGGGTTCAGTCCCAGTCTCACTCTGGGTTCAGTCCCAGTCTCACTCTGGGTTCAGTCCCAGTCTCACTCTGGGTTCAGTCCCAGTCTCACTCTGGGTTCAGCCCCAGTCTCACTCTGGGTTCAGCCTGTGTCTCACTCTGGGTTCAGTCCCAGTCTCACTCTGGGTTCAGTCCCAGTCTCACTCTGGGTTCAGCCTGTGTCTCACTCTGGGTTCAGCCTGTGTCTCACTCTGGGTTCAGCCTGTGTCTTACTCTGGGTTCAGTTCCAGTCTCACTCTGGGTTCAGTCCCAGTCTCACTCTGGGTTCAGCCCCAGTCTCACTCTGGGTTCAGTCCCAGTCTCACTCTGGGTTCAGCCTGTGTCTCACTCTGGGTTCAGTCCCAGTCTCACTCTGGGTTCAGTCCCAGTCTCACTCTGGGTTCAGTTCCAGTCTCACTCTGGGTTCAGCCTGTGTCTCACTCTTGGTTCAGCCTGTGTCTCACTCTGGGTTCAGTCCCAGTCTCACTCTGGGTTCAGCCCCAGTCTCACTCTGGGTTCAGTCCCAGTCTCACTCTGGGTTCAGTCCCACTCTCACTCTGGGTTCAGCCTGTGTCTCACTCTGGGTTCAGTCCCAGTCTCACTCTGGGTTCAGTCCCAGTCTCATTCTGGGTTCAGCCTGTGTCTCACTCTGGGTTCAGTCCCAGTCTCACTCTGGGTTCAGCCTGTGCCTCACTCTGGGTTCAGTCCCAGTCTCACTCTGGGTTCAGTCCCAGTCTCACTCTGGGTTCAGTCCCAGTCTCACTCTGGGTTCAGTCCCAGTCTCACTCTGGGTTCAGTCCCAGTCTCACTCTGGGTTCAGCCTGTGTCTCACTCTGGGTTCAGCCTGTGTCTCACTCTGGGTTCAGTCCCAGTCTCACTCTGGGTTCAGTCCCAGTCTCAATCTGGGTTCAGCCTGTGTCTCACTCTGGGTTCAGTCCCAGTCTCACTCTGGGTTCAGCCTGTGTCTCACTCTGGGTTCAGCCTGTGTCTCACTCTGGGTTCAGCCTGTGTCTCACTCTGGGTTCAGCCTGTGTCTCACTCTGGGTTCAGCCTGTGTCTCACTCTGTGTTCAGTCCCAGTCTCACTCTGGGTTCAGCCTGTGTCTCACTCTGGGTTCAGTCCCAGTCTCACTCTGGGTTCAGCCTGTGTCTCACTCTGGGTTCAGTCCCAGTCTCACTCTGGGTTCAGTCCCAGTCTCACTCTGGGTTCAGTCCCAGTCTCACTCTGGGTTCAGCCCCAGTCTCACTCTGGGTTCAGTCCCAGTCTCACTCTGGGTTCAGTCCCAGTCTCACTCTGGGTTCAGCCTGTGTCTCATTCTGGGTTCAGTCCCAGTCCCACTCTGGGTTCAGTCCCAGTCTCACTCTGGGTTCAGTCCCAGTCTCACTCTGGGTTCAGTCCCAGTCTCACTCTGGGTTCAGTCCCAGTCTCACTCTGGGTTCAGTCCCAGTCTCACTCTGGGTTCAGTCCCAGTCTCACTCTGGGTTCAGTCCCAGTATAACTCTGGGTTCAGTCCCAGTATAACTCTGGGTTCAGTCCCAGTCTCACTCTGGGTTCAGTCCCAGTCTCACTCTGGGTTCAGTCCCAGTCTCACTCTGGGTTCAGTCCCAGTCTCACTCTGGGTTCAGTCCCAGTCTCACTCTGGGTTCAGTCCCAGTCTCACTCTGGGTTCAGTCCCAGTCTCACTCTGGGTTCAGTCCCAGTCTCACTCTGGGTTCAGTCCCAGTCTCACTCTGGGTTCAGTCCCAGTCTCACTCTGGGTTCAGCCTGTGTCTCACTCTGGGTTCAGTCCCAGTCTCACTCTGGGTTCAGCCTGTGTCTCACTCTGGGTTCAGTCCCAGTCTCACTCTGGGTTCAGCCTCTGTCTCACTCTGGGTTCAGTCCCAGTCTCACTCTGGGTTCAGCCTGTGTCTCACTCTGGGTTCAGCCTGTGTCTCACTCTGGGTTCAGTCCCAGTCTCACTCTGGGTTCAGTCCCAGTCTCACTCTGGGTTCAGCCTGTGTCTCACTCTGGGTTCAGCCTGTGTCTCACTCTGGGTTCAGCCTGTGTCTCACTCTGGGTTCAGTCCCTGTCTCACTCTGGGTTCAGTCCCAGTCTCACTCTGGGTTGAGTCCCAGTCTCACTCTGGGTTCAGTCCCAGTCTCACTCTGGGTTCAGTCCCAGTCTCACTCTGGGTTCAGTCCCAGTCTCACTCTGGGTTCAGTCCCAGTCTCACTCTGGGTTCAGCCTGTGTCTCACTCTGGGTTCAGTCCCAGTCTCACTCTGGGTTCAGCCTGTGTCTCACTCTGGGTTCAGTCCCAGTCTCACTCTGGGTTCAGCCTCTGTCTCACTCTGGGTTCAGTCCCAGTCTCACTCTGGGTTCAGCCTGTGTCTCACTCTGGGTTCAGTCCCAGTCTCACTCTGGGTTCAGTCCCAGTCTCACTCTGGGTTCAGCCTGTGTCTCACTCTGGGTACAGCCTGTGTCTCACTCTGGGTTCAGCCTGTGTCTCACTCTGGGTTCAGTCCCTGTCTCACTCTGGGTTCAGTCCCAGTCTCACTCTGGGTTCAGTCCCAGTCTCACTCTGGGTTCTGTCCCAGTCTCACTCTGGGTTCAGTCCCAGTCTCACTCTGGGTTCAGCCTGTGTCTCACTCTGGGTTCAGCCTGTGTCTCACTCTGGGTTCAGTCCCAGTCTCACTCTGGGTTCAGTCCCGGTCTCACTCTGGGTTCAGCCTGTGTCTCACTCTGGGTTCAGCCTGTGTCTCACTCTGGGTTCAGCCTGTGTCTCACTCTGGGTTCAGTCCCAGTCTCACTCTGGGTTCAGTCCCAGTCTCACTCTGGGTTCAGTCCCAGTCTCACTCTGGGTTCAGCCCCAGTCTCACTCTGGGTTCAGTCCCAGTCTCACTCTGGGTTCAGCCCCAGTCTCACTCTGGGTTCAGTCCCAGTCTCACTCTGAGTTCAGTCCCAGTCTCACTCTGAGTTCAGTCCCAGTCTCACTCTGGGTTCAGTCCCGGTCTCACTCTGGGTTCAGTCCCAGTCTCACTCTGGGTTCAGCCTGTGTCTCACTCTGGGTTCAGTCCCAGTCTCACTCTGGGTTCAGTCCCAGTCTCACTCTGGGTTCAGTCCCAGTCTCACTCTGGGTTCAGTCCCAGTCTCACTCTGGGTTCAGTCCCAGTCTCACTCTGGGTTCAGTCCCAGTCTCACTCTGGGTTCAGTCCCAGTCTCACTCTGGGTTCAGTCCCAGTCTCACTCTGGGTTCAGCTGTGTCTCACTCTGGGTTCAGTCCAGTCTCACTCTCTGTTCAGCCTGTGTCTCACTCTGGGTTCAGTCCCAGTCTCACTCTGGGTTCAGCCTGTGTCTCACTCTGGGTTCAGTCCCAGTCTCACTCTCTGTTCAGCCTGTGTCTCACTCTGGGTTCAGTCCCAGTCTCACTCTGGGTTCAGCCTGTGTCTCACTCTGGGTTCAGTCCCAGTCTCATTCTGGGTTCAGTCCCAGTCTCACTCTGGGTTCAGTCCCAGTCTCACTCTGGGTTCAATCCCAGTCTCACTCTGGGTTCAGCCCCAGTCTCACTCTGGGTTCAGTCCCAGTCTCACTCTGGGTTCAGTCCCAGTCTCACTCTGGGTTCAGCCCCAGTCTCACTCTGGGTTCAGTCCCAGTCTCACTCTGAGTTCAGTCCCAGTCTCACTCTGAGTTCAGTCCCAGTCTCACTCTGGGTTCAGTCCCGGTCTCACTCTGGGTTCAGTCCCAGTCTCACTCTGGGTTCAGCCTGTGTCTCACTCTGGGTTCAGTCCCAGTCTCACTCTGGGTTCAGTCCCAGTCTCACTCTGGGTTCAGTCCCAGTCTCACTCTGGGTTCAGTCCCAGTCTCACTCTGGGTTCAGTCCCAGTCTCACTCTGGGTTCAGTCCCAGTCTCACTCTGGGTTCAGTCCCAGTCTCACTCTGGGTTCAGTCCCAGTCTCACTCTGGGTTCAGTCCCAGTCTCACTCTGGGTTCAGCCTGTGTCTCACTCTGGGTTCAGTCCCAGTCTCACTCTCTGTTCAGCCTGTGTCTCACTCTGGGTTCAGTCCCAGTCTCACTCTGGGTTCAGCCTGTGTCTCACTCTGGGTTCAGTCCCAGTCTCACTCTCTGTTCAGCCTGTGTCTCACTCTGGGTTCAGTCCCAGTCTCACTCTGGGTTCAGCCCCAGTCTCACTCTGGGTTCAGTCCCAGTCTCACTCTGAGTTCAGTCCCAGTCTCACTCTGAGTTCAGTCCCAGTCTCACTCTGGGTTCAGTCCCGGTCTCACTCTGGGTTCAGTCCCAGTCTCACTCTGGGTTCAGCCTGTGTCTCACTCTGGGTTCAGTCCCAGTCTCACTCTGGGTTCAGTCCCAGTCTCACTCTGGGTTCAGTCCCAGTCTCACTCTGGGTTCAGTCCCAGTCTCACTCTGGGTTCAGCCTGTGTCTCACTCTGGGTTCAGCCTGTGTCTCACTCTGGGTTCAGTCCCAGTCTCACTCTGGGTTCAGTCCCAGTCTCAATCTGGGTTCAGCCTGTGTCTCACTCTGGGTTCAGTCCCAGTCTCACTCTGGGTTCAGCCTGTGTCTCACTCTGGGTTCTGCCTGTGTCTCACTCTGGGTTCAGCCTGTGTCTCACTCTGGGTTCAGCCTGTGTCTCACTCTGGGTTCAGCCTGTGTCTCACTCTGTGTTCAGTCCCAGTCTCACTCTGGGTTCAGCCTGTGTCTCACTCTGGGTTCAGTCCCAGTCTCACTCTGGGTTCAGCTGTGTCTCACTCTGGGTTCAGTCCCAGTCTCACTCTGGGTTCAGTCCCAGTCTCACTCTGGGTTCAGTCCCAGTCTCACTCTGGGTTCAGCCCCAGTCTCACTCTGGGTTCAGTCCCAGTCTCACTCTGGGTTCAGTCCCAGTCTCACTCTGGGTTCAGCCTGTGTCTCATTCTGGGTTCAGTCCCAGTCCCACTCTGGGTCAGTCCCAGTCTCACTCTGGGTTCAGTCCCAGTCTCACTCTGGGTTCAGTCCCAGTCTCACTCTGGGTTCAGTCCCAGTCTCACTCTGGGTTCAGTCCCAGTCTCACTCTGGGTTCAGTCCCAGTCTCACTCTGGGTTCAGTCCCAGTCTCACTCTGGGTTCAGTCCCAGTATAACTCTGGGTTCAGTCCCAGTATAACTCTGGGTTCAGTCCCAGTCTCACTCTGGGTTCAGTCCCACTCTCACTCTGGGTTCAGTCCCAGTCTCACTCTGGGTTCAGTCCCAGTCTCACTCTGGGTTCAGTCCCAGTCTCACTCTGGGTTCAGTCCCAGTCTCACTCTGGGTTCAGTCCCAGTCTCACTCTGGGTCAGTCCCAGTCTCACTCTGGGTTCAGTCCCAGTCTCACTCTGGGTTCAGTCCCAGTCTCACTCTGGGTTCAGCCTGTGTCTCACTCTGGGTTCAGTCCCAGTCTCACTCTGGGTTCAGCCTGTGTCTCACTCTGGGTTCAGTCCCAGTCTCACTCTGGGTTCAGCCTCTGTCTCACTCTGGGTTCAGTCCCAGTCTCACTCTGGGTTCAGCCTGTGTCTCACTCTGGGTTCAGCCTGTGTCTCACTCTGGGTTCAGTCCCAGTCTCACTCTGGGTTCAGTCCCAGTCTCACTCTGGGTTCAGCCTGTGTCTCACTCTGGGTTCAGCCTGTGTCTCACTCTGGGTTCAGCCTGTGTCTCACTCTGGGTTCAGTCCCTGTCTCACTCTGGGTTCAGTCCCAGTCTCACTCTGGGTTCAGTCCCAGTCTCACTCTGGGTTCAGTCCCAGTCTCACTCTGGGTTCAGTCCCAGTCTCACTCTGGGTTCAGTCCCAGTCTCACTCTGGGTTCAGTCCCAGTCTCACTCTGGGTTCAGTCCCAGTCTCACTCTGGGTTCAGCCTGTGTCTCACTCTGGGTTCAGTCCCAGTCTCACTCTGGGTTCAGCCTGTGTCTCACTCTGGGTTCAGTCCCAGTCTCACTCTGGGTTCAGCCTCTGTCTCACTCTGGGTTCAGTCCCAGTCTCACTCTGGGTTCAGCCTGTGTCTCACTCTGGGTTCAGTCCCAGTCTCACTCTGGGTTCAGTCCCAGTCTCACTCTGGGTTCAGCCTGTGTCTCACTCTGGGTACAGCCTGTGTCTCACTCTGGGTTCAGCCTGTGTCTCACTCTGGGTTCAGTCCCTGTCTCACTCTGGGTTCAGTCCCAGTCTCACTCTGGGTTCAGTCCCAGTCTCACTCTGGGTTCTGTCCCAGTCTCACTCTGGGTTCAGTCCCAGTCTCACTCTGGGTTCAGCCTGTGTCTCACTCTGGGTTCAGCTGTGTCTCACTCTGGGTTCAGTCCCAGTCTCACTCTGGGTTCAGTCCCGGTCTCACTCTGGGTTCAGCCTGTGTCTCACTCTGGGTTCAGCCTGTGTCTCACTCTGGGTTCAGCCTGTGTCTCACTCTGGGTTCAGTCCCAGTCTCACTCTGGGTTCAGTCCCAGTCTCACTCTGGGTTCAGTCCCAGTCTCACTCTGGGTTCAGCCCCAGTCTCACTCTGGGTTCAGTCCCAGTCTCACTCTGGGTTCAGCCCCAGTCTCACTCTGGGTTCAGTCCCAGTCTCACTCTGAGTTCAGTCCCAGTCTCACTCTGAGTTCAGTCCCAGTCTCACTCTGGGTTCAGTCCCGGTCTCACTCTGGGTTCAGTCCCAGTCTCACTCTGGGTTCAGCCTGTGTCTCACTCTGGGTTCAGTCCCAGTCTCACTCTGGGTTCAGTCCCAGTCTCACTCTGGGTTCAGTCCCAGTCTCACTCTGGGTTCAGTCCCAGTCTCACTCTGGGTTCAGTCCCAGTCTCACTCTGGGTTCAGTCCCAGTCTCACTCTGGGTTCAGTCCCAGTCTCACTCTGGGTTCAGTCCCAGTCTCACTCTGGGTTCAGCCTGTGTCTCACTCTGGGTTCAGTCCCAGTCTCACTCTCTGTTCAGCCTGTGTCTCACTCTGGGTTCAGTCCCAGTCTCACTCTGGGTTCAGCCTGTGTCTCACTCTGGGTTCAGTCCCAGTCTCACTCTCTGTTCAGCCTGTGTCTCACTCTGGGTTCAGTCCCAGTCTCACTCTGGGTTCAGCCTGTGTCTCACTCTGGGTTCAGTCCCAGTCTCATTCTGGGTTCAGTCCCAGTCTCACTCTGGGTTCAGTCCCAGTCTCACTCTGGGTTCAGTCCAGTCTCACTCTGGGTTCAGCCCCAGTCTCACTCTGGGTTCAGTCCCAGTCTCACTCTGGGTTCAGCCCAGTCTCACTCTGGGTTCAGTCCAGTCTCACTCTGAGTTCAGTCCCAGTCTCACTCTGGGTTCAGTCCCGGTCTCACTCTGGGTTCAGTCCCAGTCTCACTCTGGGTTCAGCCTGTGTCTCACTCTGGGTTCAGTCCCAGTCTCACTCTGGGTTCAGTCCCAGTCTCACTCTGGGTTCAGTCCCAGTCTCACTCTGGGTTCAGTCCCAGTCTCACTCTGGGTTCAGTCCCAGTCTCACTCTGGGTTCAGTCCCAGTCTCACTCTGGGTTCAGTCCAGTCTCACTCTGGGTTCAGTCCCAGTCTCACTCTGGGTTCAGCCTGTGTCTCACTCTGGGTTCAGTCCCAGTCTCACTCTCTGTTCAGCCTGTGTCTCACTCTGGGTTCAGTCCCAGTCTCACTCTGGGTTCAGCCTGTGTCTCACTCTGGGTTCAGTCCCAGTCTCACTCTCTGTTCAGCCTGTGTCTCACTCTGGGTTCAGTCCCAGTCTCACTCTGGGTTCAGCCCCAGTCTCACTCTGAGTTCAGTCCCAGTCTCACTCTGGGTTCAGTCCCGGTCTCACTCTGGGTTCAGTCCCAGTCTCACTCTGGGTTCAGCCTGTGTCTCACTCTGGGTTCAGTCCCAGTCTCACTCTGGGTTCAGTCCCAGTCTCACTCTGGGTTCAGTCCCAGTCTCACTCTGGGTTCAGTCCCAGTCTCACTCTGGGTTCAGCCCCAGTCTCACTCTGGGTTCAGTCCAGTCTCACTCTGGGTTCAGTCCCAGTCTCACTCTGGGTTCAGTCCCCGGTCTCACTCTGGGTTCAGCCTGTGTCTCACTCTGGGTTCAGCCTGTGTCTCACTCTGGTTCAGCCCCAGTCTCACTCTGGGTTCAGTCCCAGTCTCACTCTGGGTTCAGCCTGTGTCTCACTCTGGGTTCAGTCCCAGTCTCACTCTGGGTTCAGCCTGTGTCTCACTCTGGGTTCAGTCCCAGTCTCACTCTCTGTTCAGCCTGTGTCTCACTCTGGGTTCAGTCCCAGTCTCACTCTGGGTTCAGCCTGTGTCTCACTCTGGGTTCAGTCCCAGTCTCGCTCTGGGTGCAGTCCCAGTCTCACTCTGGGTTCAGTCCCAGTCTCACTCTGGGTTCAGTCCCAGTCTCACTCTGGGTTCAGCCTGTGTCTCACTCTGGGTTCAGCCTGTGTCTCACTCTGGGTTCAGTCCCAGTCTCACTCTGGGTTCAGTCCCAGTCTCACTCTGGGTTCAGTCCCAGTCTCACTCTGGGTTCAGCCTGTGTCTCACTCTGGGTTCAGCCTGTGTCTCACTCTGGGTTCAGCCTGTGTCTCACTCTGGTTCAATCCAGTCTCACTCTGGGTTCAGTCCCAGTCTCACTCTGGGTTCAGTCCCAGTCTCACTCTGGGTTCAGTCCCAGTCTCACTCTGGGTTCAGTCCCAGTCTCACTCTGGGTTCAGCCCCAGTCTCACTCTGGGTTCAGCCTGTGTCTCACTCTGGGTTCAGTCCCAGTCTCACTCTGGGTTCAGTCCCAGTCTCACTCTGGGTTCAGCCTGTGTCTCACTCTGGGTTCAGCCTGTGTCTCACTCTGGGTTCAGCCTGTGTCTTACTCTGGGTTCAGTTCCAGTCTCACTCTGGGTTCTGTCCCAGTCTCACTCTGGGTTCAGCCCCAGTCTCACTCTGGGTTCAGTCCCAGTCTCACTCTGGGTTCAGCCTGTGTCTCACTCTGGGTTCAGTCCCAGTCTCACTCTGGGTTCAGTCCCAGTCTCACTCTGGGTTCAGTTCCAGTCTCACTCTGGGTTCAGCTGTGTCTCACTCTTGGTTCAGCCTGTGTCTCACTCTGGGTTCAGTCCCAGTCTCACTCTGGGTTCAGCCCCAGTCTCACTCTCGGTTCAGTCCCAGTCTCACTCTGGGTTCAGTCCCACTCTCACTCTGGGTTCAGCCTGTGTCTCACTCTGGGTTCAGTCCAGTCTCACTCTGGGTTCAGTCCCAGTCTCATTCTGGGTTCAGCCTGTGTCTCACTCTGGGTTCAGTCCCAGTCTCACTCTGGGTTCAGCCTGTGCCTCACTCTGGGTTCAGTCCCAGTCTCACTCTGGGTTCAGTCCCAGTCTCACTCTGGGTTCAGTCCCAGTCTCACTCTGGGTTCAGTCCCAGTCTCACTCTGGGTTCAGTCCCAGTCCTCACTCTGGGTTCAGCCTGTGTCTCACTCTGGGTTCAGCCTTGTGTCTCACTCTGGGTTCAGTCCCAGTCTCACTCTGGGTTCAGTCCCAGTCTCAATCTGGGTTCAGCCTGTGTCTCACTCTGGGTTCAGTCCCAGTCTCACTCTGGGTTCAGCCTGTGTCTCACTCTGGGTTCAGCCTGTGTCTCACTCTGGGTTCAGCCTGTGTCTCACTCTGGGTTCAGCCTGTGTCTCACTCTGGGTTCAGCCTGTGTCTCACTCTGTGTTCAGTCCAGTCTCACTCTGGGTTCAGCCTGTGTCTCACTCTGGGTTCAGTCCCAGTCTCACTCTGGGTTCAGCCTGTGTCTCACTCTGGGTTCAGTCCCAGTCTCACTCTGGGTTCAGTCCCAGTCTCACTCTGGGTTCAGTCCCAGTCTCACTCTGGGTTCAGCCCAGTCTCACTCTGCGGTTCAGTCCCAGTCTCACTCTGGGTTCAGTCCCAGTCTCACTCTGGGTTCAGCCTGTGTCTCATTCTGGGTTCAGTCCCAGTCCCACTCTGGGTTCAGTCCCAGTCTCACTCTGGGTTCAGTCCCAGTCTCACTCTGGGTTCAGTCCCAGTCTCACTCTGGGTTCAGTCCCAGTCTCACTCTGGGTTCAGTCCCAGTCTCACTCTGGGTTCAGTCCCAGTCTCACTCTGGGTTCAGTCCCAGTATAACTCTGGGTTCAGTCCCAGTATAACTCTGGGTTCAGTCCCAGTCTCACTCTGGGTTCAGTCCCAGTCTCACTCTGGGTTCAGTCCCAGTCTCACTCTGGGTTCAGTCCCAGTCTCACTCTGGGTTCAGTCCCAGTCTCACTCTGGGTTCAGTCCCAGTCTCACTCTGGGTTCAGTCCCAGTCTCACTCTGGGTTCAGTCCCAGTCTCACTCTGGGTTCAGTCCCAGTCTCACTCTGGGTTCAGTCCCAGTCTCACTCTGGGTTCAGCCTGTGTCTCACTCTGGGGTTCAGTCCCAGTCTCACTCTGGGTTCAGCCTGTGTCTCACTCTGGGTTCAGTCCCAGTCTCACTCTGGGTTCAGCCTCTGTCTCACTCTGGGTTCAGTCCCAGTCTCACTCTGGGTTCAGCCTGTGTCTCACTCTGGGTTCAGTCCCAGTCTCACTCTGGGTTCAGCCTGTGTCTCACTCTGGGTTCAGCCTGTGTCTCACTCTGGGTTCAGCCTGTGTCTCACTCTGGGTTCAGTCCCTGTCTCACTCTGGGTTCAGTCCCAGTCTCACTCTGGGTTCAGTCCCAGTCTCACTCTGGGTTCAGTCCCAGTCTCACTCTGGGTTCAGTCCCAGTCTCACTCTGGGTTCAGTCCCAGTCTCACTCTGGGTTCAGTCCCAGTCTCACTCTGGGTTCAGCCTGTGTCTCACTCTGGGTTCAGTCCCAGTCTCACTCTGGGTTCAGCCTGTGTCTCACTCTGGGTTCAGTCCAGTCTCACTCTGTGTTCAGCCTCTGTCTCACTCTGGGTTCAGTCCCAGTCTCACTCTGGGTTCAGCCTGTGTCTCACTCTGGGTTCAGTCCCAGTCTCACTCTGGGTTCAGTCCCAGTCTCACTCTGGGTTCAGCCTGTGTCTCACTCTGGGTACAGCCTGTGTCTCACTCTGGGTTCAGCCTGTGTCTCACTCTGGGTTCAGTCCCTGTCTCACTCTGGGTTCAGTCCCAGTCTCACTCTGGGTTCAGTCCCAGTCTCACTCTGGGTTCTGTCCCAGTCTCACTCTGGGTTCAGTCCCAGTCTCACTCTGGGTTCAGCCTGTGTCTCACTCTGGGTTCAGCCTGTGTCTCACTCTGGGTTCAGTCCCAGTCTCACTCTGGGTTCAGTCCCGGTCTCACTCTGGGTTCAGCTGTGTCTCACTCTGGGTTCAGCCTGTGTCTCACTCTGGGTTCAGCCTGTGTCTCACTCTGGTTCAGTCCAGTCTCACTCTGGGTTCAGTCCCAGTCTCACTCTGGGTTCAGTCCCAGTCTCACTCTGGGTTCAGCCTGTGTCTCACTTGGGTTCAGCCTGTGTCTCACTCTGGGTTCAGCCTGAGTCTCACTCTGGGTTCAGTCCAGTCTCACTCTGGGTTCAGTCCCAGTCTCACTCTGGGTTCAGTCCCAGTCTCACTCTGGGTTCAGTCCCAGTCTCACTCTGGGTTCAGTCCCAGTCTCACTCTGGGTTCAGCCCAGGTCTCACTCTGGGTTCAGCCTGTGTCTCACTCTGGGTTCAGTCCCAGTCTCACTCTGGGTTCAGTCCCAGTCTCACTCTGGGTTCAGCCTGTGTCTCACTCTGGGTTCAGCCTGTGTCTCACTCTGGGTTCAGTCCCAGTCTCACTCTGGGTTCAGTCCCAGTCTCACTCTGGGTTCAGTTCCAGTCTCACTCTGGGTTCAGCCTGTGTCTCACTCTTGGTTCAGCCTGTGTCTCACTCTGGGTTCAGTCCCAGTCTCACTCTGGGTTCAGCCCCAGTCTCACTCTGGGTTCAGTCCAGTCTCACTCTGGGTTCAGTCCCACTCTCACTCTGGGTTCAGCCTGTGTCTCACTCTGGGTTCAGTCCCAGTCTCACTCTGGGTTCAGTCCCAGTCTCATTCTGGGTTCAGCCTGTGTCTCACTCTGGGTTCAGTCCCAGTCTCACTCTGGGTTCAGCCTGTGCCTCACTCTGGGTTCAGTCCCAGTCTCACTCTGGGTTCAGTCCCAGTCTCACTCTGGGTTCAGTCCCAGTCTCACTCTGGGTTCAGTCCCAGTCTCACCTCTGGGTTCAGTTCCCCAGTCTCACTCTGGGTTCAGCCTGTGTCTCACTCTGGGTTTCAGCCTGTGTCTCACTCTGGGTTCAGTCCCAGTCTCACCTCTGGGTACAGTCCCAGTCTCAATCTGGGTTCAGCCTGTGTCTCACTCTGGGTTCAGTCCCAGTCTCACTCTGGGTTCAGCCTGTGTCTCACTCTGGGTTCAGCCTGTGTCTCACTCTGGGTTCAGCCTGTGTCTCACTCTGGGTTTCAGCCCTGTGTCTCACTCTGGGTTCAGCCTGTGTCTCACTCTGGGTTCAGCCTGTGTCTCACTCTGTGTTCCGTCCCAGTCTCACTCTGGGTTCAGCCTGTGTCTCACTCTGGTTCAGTCCAGTCTCACTCTGGGTTCAGCCTGTGTCTCACTCTGGTTCAGTCCCAGTCTCACTCTGGGTTCAGTCCCAGTCTCACTCTGGGTTCAGTCCCAGTCTCACTCTGGGTTCAGCCCCAGTCTCACTCTGGTTCAGTCCCGTCTCACTCTGGGTTCAGTCCCAGTCTCACTCTGGGTTCAGCCTGTGTCTCACTCTGGGTTCAGTCCCAGTCTCACTCTGGGTTCAGTCCCAGTCTCACTCTGGGTTCAGTCCCAGTCTCACTCTGGGTTCAGTCCCAGTCTCACTCTGGGTTCAGTCCCAGTCTCACTCTGGGTTCAGTCCCAGTCTCACTCTGGGTTCAGTCCCAGTCTCACTCTGGGTTCAGTCCCAGTCTCACTCTGGGTTCAGTCCCAGTCTCTCACTCTGGGTTCAGTCCCAGTCTCACTCTGGGTTCAGTCCAGTCTCACTCTGGGTTCAGTCCCAGTCTCACTCTGGGTTCAGTCCCAGTCTCACTCTGGGTTCAGTCCCAGTCTCACTCTGGGTTCAGTCCCAGTCTCACTCTGGGTTCAGTCCCAGTCTCACTCTGGGTTCAGTCCCAGTCTCACTCTGGGTTCAGTCCCAGTCTCACTCTGGGTTCAGTCCCAGTCTCACTCTGGGTTCAGTCCCAGTCTCACTCTGGGTTCAGCTGTGTCTCACTCTGGGTTCAGTCCCAGTCTCACTCAGGGTTCAGCC
>JASTWF010001319.1:57500-91627 GCA_030390025.1 Squalus acanthias | reverse complement strand
CCTTACCCTGAATAAAACAGTGACTCTGTACAGTTACAGTGAGTGACCCTTACCCTGAATAAACAGTGACTCTGTACAGTTACACAGTGAGTGACCCTTACCTGAATAAACAGTGACTCTGTACAGTTACACAGTGAGTGACCCTTACCCTGAATAAACAGTGACTCTGTACAGTTACAGTGAGTGACCCTTACCCTGAATAAACAGTGACTCTGTACAGTTACACAGTGAGTGACCCTTACCCTGAATAAACAGTGACTCTGTACAGTTACACAGTGAGTGACCCTTACCCTGAATAAACAGTGACTCTGTACAGTTACAGTGAGTGACCCTTACCCTGAATAAACAGTGACTCTGTACAGTTTACAGTGAGTGACCCTTACCTGAATAAACAGTGACTCTGTACAGTTACACAGTGAGTGACCCTTACCCTGAATAAACAGTGACTCTGTACAGTTACACAGTGAGTGACCCTTACCTGAATAAACAGTGACTCTGTACAGTTACAGTGAGTGACCCTTACCCTGAATAAACAGTGACTCTGTACAGTTACACAGTGAGTGACCCTTACCCTGAATAAACAGTGACTCTGTACAGTTACAGTGAGTGACCCTTACCCTGAATAAACAGTGACTCTGTACAGTTACACAGTGAGTGACCCTTACCCTGAATAAACAGTGACTCTGTACAGTTACACAGTGAGTGACCTTACCCTGAATAAACAGTGACTCTGTACAGTTACACAGTGAGTGACCCTTACCCTGAATAAACAGTGACTCTGTACAGTTACACAGTGAGTGACCCTTACCCTGAATAAACAGTGACTCTGTACAGTTACAGTGAGTGACCCTTACCCTGAATAAACAGTGACTCTGTACAGTTACACAGTGAGTGACCCTTACCCTGAATAAACAGTGACTCTGTACAGTTACACAGTGAGTGACCCTTACCCTGAATAAACAGTGACTCTGTACAGTTACACAGTGAGTGACCCTTACCCTGAATAAACAGTGACTCTGTACAGTTACACAGTGAGTGACCCTTACCCTGAATAAACAGTGACTCTGTACAGTTACACAGTGAGTGACCCTTACCCTGAATAAACAGTGACTCTGTACAGTTACACAGTGAGTGACCCTTACCCTGAATAAACAGTGACTCTGTACAGTTACACAGTGAGTGACCCTTACCCTGAATAAACAGTGACTCTGTACAGTTACACAGTGAGTGACCCTTACCCTGAATAAACAGTGACTCTGTACAGTTACACAGTGAGTGACCTTACCCTGAATAAACAGTGACTCTGTACAGTTACACAGTGAGTGACCCTTACCCTGAATAAACAGTGACTCTGTACAGTTACAGTGAGTGACCCTTACCCTGAATAAACAGTGACTCTGTACAGTTACACAGTGAGTGACCCTTACCCTGAATAAACAGTGACTCTGTACAGTTACACAGTGAGTGACCCTTACCCTGAATAAACAGTGACTCTGTACAGTTACACAGTGAGTGACCCTTACCCTGAATAAACAGTGACTCTGTACAGTTACAGTGAGTGACCCTTACCCTGAATAAACAGTGACTCTGTACAGTTACACAGTGAGTGACCCTTACCCTGAATAAACAGTGACTCTGTACAGTTACACAGTGAGTGACCTTACCCTGAATAAACAGTGACTCTGTACAGTTACACAGTGAGTGACCCTTACCCTGAATAAACAGTGACTCTGTACAGTTACACAGTGAGTGACCCTTACCTGAATAAACAGTGACTCTGTACAGTTACACAGTGAGTGACCCTTACCCTGAATAAACAGTGACTCTGTACAGTTACACAGTGAGTGACCCTTACCCTGAATAAACAGTGACTCTGTACAGTTACACAGTGAGTGACCCTTACCCTGAATAAACAGTGACTCTGTACAGTTACACAGTGAGTGACCCTTACCCTGAATAAACAGTGACTCTGTACAGTTACACAGTGAGTGACCCTTACCCTGAATAAACAGTGACTCTGTACAGTTACACAGTGAGTGACCCTTACCCTGAATAAACAGTGACTCTGTACAGTTACACAGTGAGTGACCCTTACCCTGAATAAACAGTGACTCTGTACAGTTACAGTGAGTGACCCTTACCCTGAATAAACAGTGACTCTGTACAGTTACACAGTGAGTGACCCTTACCCTGAATAAACAGTGACTCTGTACAGTTACACAGTGAGTGACCCTTACCCTGAATAAACAGTGACTCTGTACAGTTACACAGTGAGTGACCTTACCCTGAATAAACAGTGACTCTGTACAGTTACACAGTGAGTGACCCTTACCCTGAATAAACAGTGACTCTGTACAGTTACAGTGAGTGACCCTTACCCTGAATAAACAGTGACTCTGTACAGTTACACAGTGAGTGACCCTTACCCTGAATAAACAGTGACTCTGTACAGTTACAGTGAGTGACCCTTACCCTGAATAAACAGTGACTCTGTACAGTACACAGTGAGTGACCCTTACCCTGAATAAACAGTGACTCTGTACAGTTACAGTGAGTGACCCTTACCCTGAATAAACAGTGACTCTGTACAGTTACACAGTGAGTGACCTTACCTGAATAAACAGTGACTCTGTACAGTTACAGTGAGTGACCCTTACCCTGAATAAACAGTGACTCTGTACAGTTACAGTGAGTGACCCTTACCCTGAATAAACAGTGACTCTGTACAGTTACACAGTGAGTGACCCTTACCCTGAATAAACAGTGACTCTGTACAGTTACACAGTGAGTGACCCTTACCCTGAATAAACAGTGACTCTGTACAGTTACACAGTGAGTGACCCTTACCCTGAATAAACAGTGACTCTGTACAGTTACACAGTGAGTGACCCTTACCCTGAATAAACAGTGACTCTGTACAGTTACACAGTGAGTGACCTTACCCTGAATAAACAGTGACTCTGTACAGTTACAGTGAGTGACCCTTACCCTGAATAAACAGTGACTCTGTACAGTTACACAGTGAGTGACCCTTACCCTGAATAAACAGTGACTCTGTACAGTTACACAGTGAGTGACCCTTACCCTGAATAAACAGTGACTCTGTACAGTTACACAGTGAGTGACCCTTACCCTGAATAAACAGTGACTCTGTACAGTTACACAGTGAGTGACCCTTACCCTGAATAAACAGTGACTCTGTACAGTTACACAGTGAGTGACCCTTACCCTGAATAAACAGTGACTCTGTACAGTTACAGTGAGTGACCCTTACCCTGAATAAACAGTGACTCTGTACAGTTACACAGTGAGTGACCCTTACCCTGAATAAACAGTGACTCTGTACAGTTACACAGTGAGTGACCCTTACCCTGAATAAACAGTGACTCTGTACAGTTACACAGTGAGTGACCCTTACCCTGAATAAACAGTGACTCTGTACAGTTACACAGTGAGTGACCCTTACCCTGAATAAACAGTGACTCTGTACAGTTACACAGTGAGTGACCCTTACCCTGAATAAACAGTGACTCTGTACAGTTACACAGTGAGTGACCCTTACCCTGAATAAACAGTGACTCTGTACAGTTACACAGTGAGTGACCCTTACCCTGAATAAACAGTGACTCTGTACAGTTACACAGTGAGTGACCCTTACCCTGAATAAACAGTGACTCTGTACAGTTACACAGTGAGTGACCCTTACCCTGAATAAACAGTGACTCTGTACAGTTACACAGTGAGTGACCCTTACCCTGAATAAACAGTGACTCTGTACAGTTACACAGTGAGTGACCCTTACCCTGAATAAACAGTGACTCTGTACAGTTACACAGTGAGTGACCCTTACCCTGAATAAACAGTGACTCTGTACAGTTACAGTGAGTGACCCTTACCCTGAATAAACAGTGACTCTGTACAGTTACACAGTGAGTGACCCTTACCCTGAATAAACAGTGACTCTGTACAGTTACACAGTGAGTGACCCTTACCCTGAATAAACAGTGACTCTGTACAGTTACACAGTGAGTGACCCTTACCCTGAATAAACAGTGACTCTGTACAGTTACACAGTGAGTGACCCTTACCCTGAATAAACAGTGACTCTGTACAGTTACACAGTGAGTGACCCTTACCCTGAATAAACAGTGACTCTGTACAGTTACACAGTGAGTGACCCTTACCCTGAATAAACAGTGACTCTGTACAGTTACACAGTGAGTGACCCTTACCCTGAATAAACAGTGACTCTGTACAGTTACACAGTGAGTGACCCTTACCCTGAATAAACAGTGACTCTGTACAGTTACACAGTGAGTGACCCTTACCTGAATAAACGGTGACTCTGTACAGTTACACAGTGAGTGACCCTTACCCTGAATAAACAGTGACTCTGTACAGTTACACAGTGAGTGACCCTTACCCTGAATAAACAGTGACTCTGTACAGTTACACAGTGAGTGACCCTTACCCTGAATAAACAGTGACTCTGTACAGTTACACAGTGAGTGACCCTTACCCTGAATAAACAGTGACTCTGTACAGTTACAGTGAGTGACCCTTACCCTGAATAAACAGTGACTCTGTACAGTTACACAGTGAGTGACCTTACCCTGAATAAACAGTGACTCTGTACAGTTACACAGTGAGTGACCCTTACCCTGAATAAACAGTGACTCTGTACAGTTACACAGTGAGTGACCCTTACCCTGAATAAACAGTGACTCTGTACAGTTACACAGTGAGTGACCCTTACCCTGAATAAACAGTGACTCTGTACAGTTACACAGTGAGTGACCCTTACCCTGAATAAACAGTGACTCTGTACAGTTACACAGTGAGTGACCCTTACCCTGAATAAACAGTGACTCTGTACAGTTACACAGTGAGTGACCCTTACCCTGAATAAACAGTGACTCTGTACAGTTACAGTGAGTGACCCTTACCCTGAATAAACAGTGACTCTGTACAGTTACACAGTGAGTGACCCTTACCCTGAATAAACAGTGACTCTGTACAGTTACACAGTGAGTGACCCTTACCCTGAATAAACAGTGACTCTGTACAGTTACACAGTGAGTGACCCTTACCCTGAATAAACAGTGACTCTGTACAGTTACACAGTGAGTGACCCTTACCCTGAATAAACAGTGACTCTGTACAGTTACACAGTGAGTGACCCTTACCCTGAATAAACAGTGACTCTGTACAGTTACACAGTGAGTGACCCTTACCCTGAATAAACAGTGACTCTGTACAGTTACACAGTGAGTGACCCTTACCCTGAATAAACAGTGACTCTGTACAGTTACACAGTGAGTGACCCTTACCCTGAATAAACAGTGACTCTGTACAGTTACAGTGAGTGACCCTTACCCTGAATAAACAGTGACTCTGTACAGTTACACAGTGAGTGACCCTTACCCTGAATAAACAGTGACTCTGTACAGTTACACAGTGAGTGACCCTTACCCTGAATAAACAGTGACTCTGTACAGTTACACAGTGAGTGACCCTTACCCTGAATAAACAGTGACTCTGTACAGTTACACAGTGAGTGACCCTTACCCTGAATAAACAGTGACTCTGTACAGTTACACAGTGAGTGACCCTTACCCTGAATAAACAGTGACTCTGTACAGTTACACAGTGAGTGACCCTTACCCTGAATAAACAGTGACTCTGTACAGTTACACAGTGAGTGACCCTTACCCTGAATAAACAGTGACTCTGTACAGTTACACAGTGAGTGACCCTTACCCTGAATAAACAGTGACTCTGTACAGTTACACAGTGAGTGACCCTTACCCTGAATAAACAGTGACTCTGTACAGTTACACAGTGAGTGACCCTTACCCTGAATAAACAGTGACTCTGTACAGTTACAGTGAGTGACCCTTACCCTGAATAAACAGTGACTCTGTACAGTTACACAGTGAGTGACCCTTACCCTGAATAAACAGTGACTCTGTACAGTTACAGTGAGTGACCCTTACCCTGAATAAACAGTGACTCTGTACAGTTACACAGTGAGTGACCCTTACCCTGAATAAACAGTGACTCTGTACAGTTACAGTGAGTGACCCTTACCCTGAATAAACAGTGACTCTGTACAGTTACACAGTGAGTGACCCTTACCCTGAATAAACAGTGACTCTGTACAGTTACACAGTGAGTGACCCTTACCCTGAATAAACAGTGACTCTGTACAGTTACAGTGAGTGACCCTTACCCTGAATAAACAGTGACTCTGTACAGTTACACAGTGAGTGACCCTTACCCTGAATAAACAGTGACTCTGTACAGTTACACAGTGAGTGACCCTTACCCTGAATAAACAGTGACTCTGTACAGTTACACAGTGAGTGACCCTTACCCTGAATAAACAGTGACTCTGTACAGTTACACAGTGAGTGACCCTTACCCTGAATAAACAGTGACTCTGTACAGTTACACAGTGAGTGACCCTTACCCTGAATAAACAGTGACTCTGTACAGTTACAGTGAGTGACCCTTACCCTGAATAAACAGTGACTCTGTACAGTTACACAGTGAGTGACCCTTACCCTGAATAAACAGTGACTCTGTACAGTTACACAGTGAGTGACCCTTACCCTGAATAAACAGTGACTCTGTACAGTTACACAGTGAGTGACCCTTACCCTGAATAAACAGTGACTCTGTACAGTTACACAGTGAGTGACCCTTACCCTGAATAAACAGTGACTCTGTACAGTTACACAGTGAGTGACCCTTACCCTGAATAAACAGTGACTCTGTACAGTTACAGTGAGTGACCCTTACCCTGAATAAACAGTGACTCTGTACAGTTACACAGTGAGTGACCCTTACCCTGAATAAACAGTGACTCTGTACAGTTACAGTGAGTGACCCTTACCCTGAATAAACAGTGACTCTGTACAGTTACACAGTGAGTGACCCTTACCCTGAATAAACAGTGACTCTGTACAGTTACACAGTGAGTGACCCTTACCCTGAATAAACAGTGACTCTGTACAGTTACACAGTGAGTGACCCTTACCCTGAATAAACAGTGACTCTGTACAGTTACACAGTGAGTGACCCTTACCCTGAATAAACAGTGACTCTGTACAGTTACACAGTGAGTGACCCTTACCCTGAATAAACAGTGACTCTGTACAGTTACACAGTGAGTGACCCTTACCCTGAATAAACAGTGACTCTGTACAGTTACACAGTGAGTGACCCTTACCCTGAATAAACAGTGACTCTGTACAGTTACACAGTGAGTGACCTTACCCTGAATAAACAGTGACTCTGTACAGTTACACAGTGAGTGACCCTTACCCTGAATAAACAGTGACTCTGTACAGTTACACAGTGAGTGACCCTTACCCTGAATAAACAGTGACTCTGTACAGTTACAGTGAGTGACCCTTACCCTGAATAAACAGTGACTCTGTACAGTTACACAGTGAGTGACCCTTACCCTGAATAAACAGTGACTCTGTACAGTTACAGTGAGTGACCCTTACCCTGAATAAACAGTGACTCTGTACAGTTACAGTGAGTGACCCTTACCCTGAATAAACAGTGACTCTGTACAGTTACACAGTGAGTGACCCTTACCCTGAATAAACAGTGACTCTGTACAGTTACAGTGAGTGACCCTTACCCTGAATAAACAGTGACTCTGTACAGTTACACAGTGAGTGACCCTTACCCTGAATAAACAGTGACTCTGTACAGTTACACAGTGAGTGACCCTTACCCTGAATAAACAGTGACTCTGTACAGTTACACAGTGAGTGACCCTTACCCTGAATAAACAGTGACTCTGTACAGTTACACAGTGAGTGACCCTTACCCTGAATAAACAGTGACTCTGTACAGTTACACAGTGAGTGACCCTTACCCTGAATAAACAGTGACTCTGTACAGTTACACAGTGAGTGACCCTTACCCTGAATAAACAGTGACTCTGTACAGTTACACAGTGAGTGACCCTTACCCTGAATAAACAGTGACTCTGTACAGTTACACAGTGAGTGACCCTTACCCTGAATAAACAGTGACTCTGTACAGTTACACAGTGAGTGACCCTTACCCTGAATAAACAGTGACTCTGTACAGTTACACAGTGAGTGACCCTTACCCTGAATAAACAGTGACTCTGTACAGTTACACAGTGAGTGACCCTTACCCTGAATAAACAGTGACTCTGTACAGTTACAGTGAGTGACCCTTACCCTGAATAAACAGTGACTCTGTACAGTTACACAGTGAGTGACCCTTACCCTGAATAAACAGTGACTCTGTACAGTTACACAGTGAGTGACCCTTACCCTGAATAAACAGTGACTCTGTACAGTTACACAGTGAGTGACCCTTACCTGAATAAACAGTGACTCGTACAGTTACACAGTGAGTGACCCTTACCCCGAATAAACAGTGGACTCTGTACAGTTACACAGTGAGTGACCCTTACCCTGAATAAACAGTGACTCTGTACAGTTACACCAGTGAGTGACTCCTTACCCTGATAAACAGTGACTCTGTACAGTTACACAGTGAGTGACCTTACCCTGAATAAACAGTGACTCTGTACAGTTACACAGTGAGTGAACTCTACCCCTGAATAAACAGTGACTCTGTACAGTTACACAGTGAGTGACCCTTACCCTGAATAAACAGTGACTCTGCTACAGTTACACAGTGAGTGACCCTTACCTGAATAAACGAGGACTCTGTACAGTTACACAGTGAGTGACCCTTACCCTGAATAAACAGTGACTCTGTAACGTTACACAGTGAGTGACCATTACCCTGAATAACCAGTGACTCTGTACAGTAACACAGTGAGTGACCCATACCCTGAATAAACAGTGACTCTGTTCAGTTACCCAGTGAGTGACCCTTACCCTGAATAAACCGTGACTCTGTACATTTACCAGTGAGTGACCCTTACCCTGAATAAACAGTGACTCTGTACAGTTCACAGTGAGTGACTCTTACCCTGAATAAACAGTGACTCTAGTACAGTTACACAGTGAGTGCCCTTACCCTGAATAAACAGTGACTCTGCTACCAGTACACAGTGAGTGACCCTTACCCTGAATAAACAGTGACTCTGTACAGTTACACGTGAGTGACCCTTACCCTGAATAAACAGTGACTCTGTACAGTTACACAGTGAGTGACCCTTACCCTGAATAAACAGTGACTCTGTACAGTTACAGTGAGTGACCCTTACCCTGAATAAACAGTGACTCTGTACAGTTACACAGTGAGTGACCCTTACCCTGAATAAACAGTGACTCTGTACAGTTACACAGTGAGTGACCCTTACCCTGAATAAACAGTGACTCTGTACAGTTACACAGTGAGTGACCCTTACCCTGAATAAACAGTGACTCTGTACAGTTACACAGTGAGTGACCCTTACCCTGAATAAACAGTGACTCTGTACAGTTACACAGTGAGTGACCCTTACCCTGAATAAACAGTGACTCTGTACAGTTACACAGTGAGTGACCCTTACCCTGAATAAACAGTGACTCTGTACAGTTACACAGTGAGTGACCCTTACCCTGAATAAACAGTGACTCTGTACAGTTACACAGTGAGTGACCCTTACCCTGAATAAACAGTGACTCTGTACAGTTACACAGTGAGTGACCCTTACCCTGAATAAACAGTGACTCTGTACAGTTACACAGTGAGTGACCCTTACCCTGAATAAACAGTGACTCTGTACAGTTACAGTGAGTGACCCTTACCCTGAATAAACAGTGACTCTGTACAGTTACACAGTGAGTGACCCTTACCCTGAATAAACAGTGACTCTGTACAGTTACAGTGAGTGACCCTTACCCTGAATAAACAGTGACTCTGTACAGTTACACAGTGAGTGACCCTTACCCTGAATAAACAGTGACTCTGTACAGTTACACAGTGAGTGACCCTTACCCTGAATAAACAGTGACTCTGTACAGTTACACAGTGAGTGACCCTTACCCTGAATAAACAGTGACTCTGTACAGTTACAGTGAGTGACCCTTACCCTGAATAAACAGTGACTCTGTACAGTTACAGTGAGTGACCCTTACCCTGAATAAACAGTGACTCTGTACAGTTACAGTGAGTGACCCTTACCCTGAATAAACAGTGACTCTGTACAGTTACACAGTGAGTGACCCTTACCCTGAATAAACAGTGACTCTGTACAGTTACACAGTGAGTGACCCTTACCCTGAATAAACAGTGACTCTGTACAGTTACACAGTGAGTGACCCTTACCCTGAATAAACAGTGACTCTGTACAGTTACACAGTGAGTGACCCTTACCCTGAATAAACAGTGACTCTGTACAGTTACACAGTGAGTGACCCTTACCCTGAATAAACAGTGACTCTGTACAGTTACAGTGAGTGACCCTTACCCTGAATAAACAGTGACTCTGTACAGTTACACAGTGAGTGACCCTTACCCTGAATAAACAGTGACTCTGTACAGTTACAGTGAGTGACCCTTACCCTGAATAAACAGTGACTCTGTACAGTTACACAGTGAGTGACCCTTACCCTGAATAAACAGTGACTCTGTACAGTTACACAGTGAGTGACCCTTACCCTGAATAAACAGTGACTCTGTACAGTTACAGTGAGTGACCCTTACCCTGAATAAACAGTGACTCTGTACAGTTACACAGTGAGTGACCCTTACCCTGAATAAACAGTGACTCTGTACAGTTACACAGTGAGTGACCCTTACCCTGAATAAACAGTGACTCTGTACAGTTACACAGTGAGTGACCCTTACCCTGAATAAACAGTGACTCTGTACAGTTACACAGTGAGTGACCCTTACCCTGAATAAACAGTGACTCTGTACAGTTACACAGTGAGTGACCCTTACCCTGAATAAACAGTGACTCTGTACAGTTTACAGTGAGTGACCCTTACCCTGAATAAACAGTGACTCTGTACAGTTACAGTGAGTGACCCTTACCCTGAATAAACAGTGACTCTGTACAGTTACACAGTGAGTGACCCTTACCCTGAATAAACAGTGACTCTGTACAGTTACAGTGAGTGACCCTTACCCTGAATAAACAGTGACTCTGTACAGTTACAGTGAGTGACCCTTACCCTGAATAAACAGTGACTCTGTACAGTTACACAGTGGAGTGACCCATACCCTGAATAAACAGTGACTCTGTACAGTTACACAGTGAGTGACCCTTACCTGAATAAACAGTGACTCTGTACAGTTAACAGTGAGTGACCCTTACCCTGAATAAACAGTGACTCTGTACAGTTACACAGTGAGTGACCCTTACCTGAATAAACAGTGACTCTGTACAGTTACACAGTGAGTGAACCTTACCCTGAATAAACAGTGACTCTGTACAGTTACACAGTGAGTGATCCTTCCCCTGAATAAACAGTGACTCTGTACAGTACACAGTGAGTGACCCTTACCCTGAATAAACAGGTGACTCTGTACAGTTACACAGTGAGTGACCCTTACCCTGAATAAACAGTGACTCTGTACAGTTACACAGTGAGTGATCCTTACCCTGAATAAACAGTGACTCTGTACAGTTACACAGTGAGAGACCCTTACCCTGAATAAACAGTGACTCTGTACAGTTACACAGTGAGAGACCCTTACCCTGAATAAACAGTGACTCTGTACAGTTACAGTGAGTGACCCTTACCCTGAATAAACAGTGACTCTGTACAGTTACACAGTGAGAGACCCTTACCCTGAATAAACAGTGACTCTGTACAGTTACACAGTGAGAGACCCTTACCCTGAATAACAGTGACTCTGTACAGTTACACAGTGAGTGATCCTTACCCTGAATAAACAGTGACTCTGTACAGTTACAGTGAGTGACCCTTACCCTGAATAAACAGTGACTCTGTACAGTTACAGTGAGTGACCCTTACCCTGAATAAACAGTGACTCTGTACAGTTACACAGTGAGTGACCCTTACCCTGAATAAACAGTGACTCTGTACAGTTACACAGTGAGTGACCCTTACCCTGAATAAACAGTGACTCTGTACAGTTACACAGTGAGTGACCCTTACCCTGAATAAACAGTGACTCTGTACAGTTACACAGTGAGTGACCCTTACCCTGAATAAACAGTGACTCTGTACAGTTACAACAGTGAGTGACCCTTACCCTGAATAAACAGTGACTCTGTACAGTTACACAGTTGAGTGACCTTACCCTGAATAAACAGTGGACTCTGTACAGTTACACAGTGAGTGACCCTTACCCTGAATAAAACAGTGACTCTGTACAGTTACACAGTGAGTGACCCTTACCCTGAATAAACAGTGACTCTGTACAGTTACACAGTGAGTGACCCTTTACCCTGAATAAACAGTGACTCTGTACAGTTACCAGTGAGTGACCCTTACCCTGAATAAACAGTGACTCTGTACAGTTACAGTGAGTGACCCTTTACCCTGAATAAACAGTGACTCTGTACAGTTACACAGTGAGTGACCCTTACCCTGAATAAACAGTGACTCTGTACAGTTTACAGTGAGTGATCCTTACCCTGAATAAACAGTGACTCTGTACAGTTACACAGTGAGAGACCCTTACCCTGAATAAACAGTGACTCTGTACAGTTACAGTGAGTGATCCTTACCCTGAATAAACAGTGACTCTGTACAGTTACACAGTGAGTGACCCTTACCCTGAATAAACAGTGACTCTGTACAGTTACAGTGAGTGACCCTTACTCTGAATAAACAGCTGACTCTGTACAGTTACACAGTGAGTGGACCCTTACCCTGAATAAACAGTGACTCTGTACAGTTACACAGTGAGTGACCCTTACCCTGAATAAACAGTGACTCTGTACAGTTACAGTGAGTGACCCTTACCCTGAATAAACAGTGACTCTGTACAGTTACACAGCTGAGTGACCCTTACCCTGAATAAACAGTGACACTGTACAGTTACCAGTGAGTGACCCTTTACCCTGAATAAACAATGACTCTGTACGTTACACAGTGAGTGACCCTTACCCTGAATAAACAGAGACTCTGGACAGTTACACAGTGAGAGACACTTACCCTGAATAAACAGTGACTCTGTACAGTTACACAGTGAGTGACCCTTACCCTGAATAAACAGTGACTCTGTACAGTTACAGTGAGTGACCCTTACCCTGAATAAACAGTGACCTCTGTACAGTTACAGTGAGTGACCCTTACCCTGAATAAACAGTGACTCTGTACAGTTACACAGTGAGTGACCCTTACCCTGAATAAACAGTGACTCTGTACAGTTACACAGTGAGTGACCCTTACCCTGTATAAACAGTGACTCTGTACAGTTACCAGTGAGTGATCCCTTACCCTGAATAAACAGTGACTCTGTACAGTTACACAGTGAGTGACCCTTACCCTGAATAAACAGTGACTCTGTACAGTTACACAGCTGAGTGACCCTCTTACCCTGAATAAACACGTGACTCTGTACAGTTACACAGTGAGTGACCCTTACCCTGAATAAACAGTGACTCTGCTACAGTTACAGTGAGTGACCCTTACCTGAATAAACAGTGACTCTGTACAGTAACAGTGAGTGACCCTTACCCTGAATAAACAGTGACTCTGTACAGTATACACAGTGAGTGACTCCTTACCCTGAATAAACAGAGACTCTGTACCGATTAACAGTGAGTGACCCTTACCCTGAATAAACAGTTGCACTCCTGTACAGTAACACAGTGAGTGACCCCTTACCCTGAATAAAACAGATGCCTCTGTACAGTTACACCAGTGAGTGACCCCTTACCCTGAATAAACAGTGCTCTGTACAGTTACCAGTGAGTGACCTTACCCTGAATAAACAGTGACTCCTGATACAGTTACAGTGAGTGACCCGTCCTCATGAATAAACAGTGACTCTGTACAGTACACAGTGGAGTGACCCTTACCCTGAATAAACATGTGACTCTGATACAGTTACACAGTGAGTGACCCTACCTGAATAAACAGTGACTCTGTACAGTTACAAGTGAGTGACCCTTACCCTGAATAAGCAGTGACTGTGTACAGTTACAGTGAGTGATCCTTACCCTGAATAAACAGTGACTCTGTACAGTTACACAGTGAGTGATCCTTACCTGAATAAACAGTGACTCTGTACAGTTACAGTGAGTGACCTTACCCTGAATAAACATGTGACTCTGTACAGTTACACAGTGAGTGACCCTTACCCTGAATAAACAGTGACTCTGTACAGTTACAGTGAGTGACCCTTACCCTGAATAACAGTGACTCTGTACAGTACACAGTGAGTGACCCTTACCCTGAATAAACAGTGACTCTGTACAGTTACACAGTGAGTGACCCTTACCTGAATAAACAGTGACTCTGTACAGTTACACAGTGGAGTGACCCTTACCCTGAATAAACAGTGGACTCTGTACAGTTACAGTGAGTGACCCTTACCCTGAATAAACAGTGACTCTGTACAGTACACAGTGAGTGACCCTAACCCTGAATAAACAGTGACTCTGCTACAGTTACACAGTGAGTGACCATACCCTGAATAAACAGTGACTCTGCTACAGTTACACAGTGAGTGACCCTTACCCTGAATAAACAGTGACTCTGTACAGTTACCAGTGAGTGATACCTTACCCTGAATAAACAGTGACTCTGTACAGTTACACAGTGAGTGACCCTTACCCTGAATAAACAGTGACTCTGTACATTTACAGTGAGTGATCCATACCCTGAATAAACAGTGACTCTGTACAGTTACACAGTGAGTGACCCTTACCCTGAATAAACAGTGACTCTGTACAGTTACAGAGAGTGACCCTATTACCCTGAATAAACAGTGACTCTGTACAGTTCACAGTGAGTGCTCGCCTTACCTGAATAAACAGTGACTCTGTACAGTTACACGTGAGTGACCCTTACCCCTGAATAAACAGTGACTCTGTACAGTTTACACAGTGGAGTGACCCTTACCCTGAATAAACAGTGACTCTGTACAGTTACACAGTGAGTGACCCTTACCCTGAATAAACAGTGACTCTGATACAGTTACACAGTGAGTGACCCTTACCCTGAATAAACAGTGACTCTGTACAGTTACACAGTGAGTGACTCTTACCCTGAATAAACAGTGACTCTGTACAGTTACACAGTGAGTGACCCTTACCCTGAATAAACAGTGACTCTGTACAGTTACACAGTGAGTGACCCTTACACTGAATAAACAGTGACTCTGTACAGTTACACAGTGAGTGACCCTTACCTGAATAAACAGTGGACTCTGTACAGTTACACAGTGAGTGATCCCTTACCCTGATAACAGTGACTCTGTACAGTTACACAGTGAGTGACCCTTACCCTGAATAAACAGTGACTCTGTACAGTTACACAGTGAGTGACCCTTACCCTGAATAAACAGTGACTCTGTACAGTTACCAGTGAGTGACCCTTACCCTGAATAACAGTGACTCTGTACAGTTACACAGTGAGTGACCCTTACCCTGAATAAACAGTGACTCTGTACAGTTACACAGTGAGTGACCCTTACCCTGAATAAACAGTGACTCTGTACAGTTACACAGTGAGTGACCCTTACCCTGAATAACAGTGACTCTGTACAGTTACACAGTGAGTGACCCTTACCCTGAATAAACAGTGACTCTGTACAGTTACACAGTGAGTGACCCCTTACCCTGAATAAACAGTGACTCTGTACAGTTACCAGTGAGTGACTCTTACCCTGAATAAACAGTGACTCTTGTACAGTTACACAGTGAGTGACCCTTACCCAGAATAAACAGTGACTCTGTACAGTTACACAGTGAGTGACCCTTACCCTGAATAAACAGTGACTCTGTACAGTTACACAGTGAGTGACCCTTACCCTGAATAAACAGTGACTCTGTACAGTTACACAGTGAGTGACCCTACCCTGAATAAACAGTGACTCTGTACAGTTACACAGTGAGTGACCCTTACCCTGAATAAACAGTGACTCTGTACAGTTACACAGTGAGTGACTCTTACCCTGAATAAACAGTGACTCTGTACAGTTACACAGTGAGTGACCCTTACCAGAATAAACAGTGACTCTGTACAGATTACACAGTGAGTGACCCTTACCCTGAAAAACAGTGACTCTGTACCAGTTACACAGTGAGTGACCCTTACCCCTGAATAAACAGTGACTCTGTACAGTTACACAGTGAGTGACCCTTACCCTGAATAAACAGTGACTCTGCTACAGTTACACAGTGAGTGACCCTTACCCCTGAATAAACAGTGACTCTGTACAGTTACACAGTGAGTGACCCTTACCCCTGAATAAACAGTGACTCTGTACAGTTACACAGTGAGTGATCCCTTACCCGAAATAAACAGTGACTCTGTACAGTTACACAGTGAGTGACCTTACCCCTGAATAAACAGTGACTCTGTACAGTTACACAGTGGTGACCCTTACCCTGAATAAACAGTGACTCTGTACAGTTACACAGTGAGTGACCCTTACCCTGAATAAACAGTGACTCTGTACAGTTACACAGTGAGTGACCCTTTCCCTGAATAAACAGTGACTCTGTACAGTTACACAGTGAGTGACCCTTACCCCTGAATAAAACAGTGACTCTGTACAGTTACACAGTGAGTGACTCCTTACCCCTGAATAAACAGGGACTCTGTACCGTTACCAGTGAGTGACCCTTACCCTGAATAAACAGTGACTCTGTACAGTTTTCACAGTGAGTGACCCTTACCCTGAATAAACAGTGACTCTGTACAGTTACACAGTGAGTGACCCTTACCCTGAATAAACAGTGACTCTGTACAGTTACAGTGAGTGACCCTTACCCTGAATAAACAGGACTCTGTACAGTTACACAGTGAGTGACCCTTACCCTGAATAAACAGTGACTCTGTACAGTTACACAGTGAGTGACCTTACCCTGAATAAACAGTGACTCTGTACAGTTACACAGTGAGTGACCTTACCCTGAATAAACAGTGACTCTGTACAGTTACACAGTGAGTGACCCTTACCCTGAATAAACAGTGACTCTGTACAGTTACACAGAGAGTGACCCTTACCCTGAATAAACAGTGACTCTGTACAGTTACACAGTGAGTGACCCTTACCCTGAATAAACAGTGACTCTGTACAGTTACACAGTGAGTGACTCTTACCCTGAATAAACAGTGACTCTGTACAGTTACACAGTGAAGTGACCCTTACCCTGAATAAACAGTGACTCTGTACAGTTACACAGTGAGTGACCCTTACCCTGAATAAACAGTGACTCTGTACAGTTACACAGTGAGTGACCCTTACCCGAATAACAGTGACTCTGTACAGTTACACAGTGAGTGACCCTTACCCTGAATAAACAGTGACTCTGTACAGTTACAGTGAGTGACTCTTACCCTGAATAAACAGTGACTCTGTACAGTTACACAGTGAGTGACCTTTACCCTGAATAAAACAGTGACTCTGTACAGTTACACAGTGAGTGACCCTTACCCTGAATAAACAGTGACTCTGTACAGTTACCAGTGAGTGACCCTTACCCTGAATAAACCAGTGACTCTGTACAGTTACAGTGAGTGACCCTTACCCCTGAATAAACAGTGACTCTGTACAGTTACACAGTGAGTGATCCCTTACCCTGAATAAACAGTGACTCTGTACAGTTACACAGTGAGTGACCCTTACCCTGAATAACAGTGACTCTGTACAGTTACCCAGTGAGTGACCTCTTACCCTGAATAAACAGTGACTCTGTACAGTTACACAGTGAGTGACCCTTACCCTGAATAAACAGTGGACTCTGTACAGTTACAAAGTGAGTGACCCTTACCCCTGAATAAACAGTACTCTGTACAGTTACACAGTGAGTGGACCCTTACCCCTGAATAACCAGTGACTCTGTACAGTTACACAGTGAGTGACCCTTACCAGAATAAACAGTGACTCTGTACAGTACACAGTGAGTGACCCTACCCCTGAATAAACAGTGACTCTGTACAGTTACACGTGAGTGACCTTACCCCGAATAAACAGTGACTCTGTACAGTTACAAGTGAGTGACCCTTACCCTGAATAAACAGTGACTCTGTACAGTTACAGTGAGTGACCCTTACCCTGAATAAACAGTGACTCTGTACAGTTACACAGTGAGTGACCCTTACCCTGAATAAACAGTGACTCTGTACAGTTACACAGTGAGTGACCCTTACCCTGAATAAACAGTGACTCTGTACAGTTACACAGTGAGTGACCCTTACCCTGAATAAACAGTGACTCTGTACAGTTACACAGTGAGTGACCCTTACCCTGAATAAACAGTGACTCTGTACAGTTACACAGTGAGTGACCCTTACCCTGAATAAACAGTGACTCTGTACAGTTACACAGTGAGTGACCCTTACCCTGAATAAACAGTGACTCTGTACAGTTACACAGTGAGTGACCCTTACCCTGAATAAACAGTGACTCTGTACAGTTACAGTGAGTGACCCTTACCCTGAATAAACAGTGACTCTGTACAGTTACACAGTGAGTGACCCTTACCCTGAATAAACAGTGACTCTGTACAGTTACACAGTGAGTGACCCTTACCCTGAATAAACAGTGACTCTGTACAGTTACCAGTGAGAGACCCTTACCCTGAATAAACAGCTGACTCTGTACAGTTACACAGTGAGTGACCCTTACCCTGAATAAACAGTGACTCTGTACAGTTACACAGTGAGTGATCCTTACCCTGAATAAACAGTGACTCTGTACAGTTAACAGTGAGTGACCCTTACCCTGAATAAACAGTGACTCTGCTACAGTTACACAGTGAGTGACCCTTACCCTGAATAAACAGTGACTCTGTACAGTTACACAGTGAGAGACCCTTACCCTGAATAACAGTGACTCTGTACAGTTACACAGTGAGTGACCCTTACCCTGAATAAACAGTGACTCTGTACAGTTACACAGTGAGTGACCTTACCCTGAATAAACAGTGACTCTGTACAGTTACACGTGAGTGACCATTACCCTGAATAAACAGTGACTCTGTACAGTTACACAGTGAGCGACCCCTTACCCGTGAATAAACAGTGACTCTGTACAGTTACAGTGAGTGACCCTTACCCTGAAATAAACAGTGACTCTGTACAGTTCCACAGTGAGTGACCCTTACCCTGAATAAACAGTGACTCTGTACAGTTACACAGTGAGAGACCACTTACCCTGAATAAACAGTGACTCTGTACAGTTACACAGTGAGTGAACTTACCCTGATAAACAGTGACTCTGTACAGTTACAGTGAGTGATCCTTACCCCTGATAAACAGTGACTCTGTACAGTTACACAGTGAGTGACCCTTACCCTGAATTAACAGTGACTCTGTACAGTTTACAGTGAAGTGACCTTACCCTGAATAACAGTGACTCTGTACAGTTACACAGTGATGATCCTTACCCTGAATAAACAGTGACTCTGTACAGTTACACGTGAGTGACCTTACCCTGAATAAACAGTGACTCTGTACAGTTACACAGTGAGTGACCCTTACCCTGAATAAACAGTGACTCTGTACAGTTACACAGTGAGAGACCCTTACCCTGAATAAACAGTGACTCTGTACAGTTACCAGTGAGTGACCCTTACCCTGAATAAACAGTGACTCTGTACAGTTACACAGTGAGTGACCCTTACCCTGAATAAACAGTGACTCTGTACAGTTACACAGTGAGTGACCCTACCCTGAATAAACAGTGACTCTGTACAGTTACAGTGAGTGACCCTTACCCTGAATAAACAGTGACTCTGTACAGTTACACAGTGAGTGACCCTTACCCTGAATAAACAGTGGACTCTGTACAGTTACAGTGAGAGACCCTTACCCTGAATAAACAGTGACTCTGTACAGTTACACAGTGAGTGACCCTTACCCTGAATAAACAGTGACTCTGTACAGTTACAGTGAGTGACCCTTACCTGAATAAACAGTGACTCTGTACAGTTACAGTGAGTGACCCTTACCCTGAATAAACAGTGACTCTGTACAGTTACACAGTGAGTGACCCTTACCCTGAATAAACAGTGACTCTGTACAGTTACACAGTGAGTGATCCTTACCCTGAATAAACAGTGACTCTGTACAGTTACACAGTGAGTGACCCTTACCCTGAATAAACAGTGACTCTGTACAGTTACACAGTGAGTGACCCTTACCCTGAATAAACAGTGACTCTGTACAGTTACAGTGAGTGACCCTTACCCTGAATAAACAGTGACTCTGTACAGTTAACAGTGAGTGACCCTTACCCTGAATAAACAGTGACTCTGTACAGTTACCAGTGAGTGACCCTTACCCTGAATAAACAGTGACTCTGTACAGTTACACAGTGAGTGACCCTTACCCTGAATAAACAGTGACTCTGTACAGTTACACAGTGAGTGACCCTTACCCTGAATAAACAGTGACTCTGTACAGTTACACAGTGAGTGACCCTTACCCTGAATAAACAGTGACTCTGTACAGTTACCAGTGAGTGACCTACCCTGAATAAACAGTGACTCTGTACAGTTACACAGTGAGTGACCCTTACCCTGAATAAACAGTGACTCTGTACAGTTACAGTGAGTGACCCTTACCCTGAATAAACAGTGACTCTGTACAGTTACAGTGAGTGACCCTTACCCTGAATAAACAGTGACTCTGTACAGTTACAGTGAGTGACCCTTACCCTGAATAAACAGTGACTCTGTACAGTTACACAGTGAGTGACCCTTACCCTGAATAAACAGTGACTCTGTACAGTACACAGTGAGTGACCCTTACCCTGAATAAACAGTGACTCTGTACAGTTACACAGTGAGTGACCCTTACCCTGAATAAACAGTGACTCTGTACAGTTACCAGTGAGTGACCCTTACCCTGAATAAACAGTGACTCTGTACAGTTACAGTGAGTGACCCTTACCCTGAATAAACAGTGACTCTGTACAGTTACAGTGAGTGACCCTTACCCTGAATAAACAGTGACTCTGTACAGTTAACAGTGAGTGACCCTTACCCTGAATAAACAGTGACTCTGTACAGTTCACAGTGAGTGATCCTTACCCTGAATAAACAGTGACTCTGTACAGTTACAGTGAGTGACCCTTACCCTGAATAAACAGTGACTCTGTACAGTTACACAGTGAGTGACCTTACCCTGAATAAACAGTGACTCTGTACAGTTACCAGTGAGTGATCCTTACCCTGAATAACAGTGACTCTGTACAGTTACACAGTGAGTGACCTTACCCTGAATAAACAGTGACTCTGTACAGTTACACAGTGAGTGACCCTTACCCTGAATAAACAGTGACTCTGTACAGTTACCAGTGAGTGACCCTTACCCTGAATAAACAGTGACTCTGTACAGTTACAGTGAGTGACCTTACCCTGAATAAACAGTGACTCTGTACAGTTACAGTGAGTGACCGTTACCCCGAATAAACAGTGACTCTGTACAGTTACACAGTGAGTGACTCCTTACCCTGAATAAACAGTGACTCTGTACAGTTACCAGTGAGTGACTCTTACCCTGAATAAACAGTGACTCTGTACAGTTACACAGTGAGTGACCCTTACCCTGAATAAACAGTGACTCTGTACAGTTACAGTGAGTGACCCTTACCCTGAATAAACAGTGACTCTGTACAGTTACACAGTGAGTGACCCTTACCCTGAATAAACAGTGACTCTGTACAGTTACAGTGAGTGACCCTTACCCTGAATAAACAGTGACTCTGTACAGTTACACAGTGAGTGACCCTTACCCTGAATAAACAGTGACTCTGTACAGTTACACAGTGAGTGACCCTTACCCTGAATAAACAGTGACTCTGTACAGTTACAGTGAGTGACCCTTACCCTGAATAAACAGTGACTCTGTACAGTTACAGTGAGTGACCCTTACCCTGAATAAACAGTGACTCTGTACAGTTACACAGTGAGTGACCTTACCCCTGAATAAACAGTGACTCTGTACAGTTACACAGTGAGTGACCCTTACCCTGAATAAACAGTGACTCTGTACAGTTACACAGTGAGTGACCCTTACCCTGAATAAACAGTGACTCTGTACAGTTACACAGTGAGTGACCCTTACCCTGAATAAACAGTGACTCTGTACAGTTACACAGTGAGTGACCCTTACCCTGAATAAACAGTGACTCTGTACAGTTACACAGTGAGTGACCCTTACCCTGAATAAACAGTGACTCTGTACAGTTACAGTGAGTGACCCTTACCCTGAATAAACAGTGACTCTGTACAGTTACACAGTGAGTGACCCTTACCCTGAATAAACAGTGACTCTGTACAGTTACACAGTGAGTGACCCTTACCCTGAATAAACAGTGACTCTGTACAGTTACACAGTGAGTGACCCTTACCCTGAATAAACAGTGACTCTGTACAGTTACACAGTGAGTGACCCTTACCCTGAATAAACAGTGACTCTGTACAGTTACACAGTGAGTGACCCTTACCCTGAATAAACAGTGACTCTGTACAGTTACACAGTGAGTGACCCTTACCCTGAATAAACAGTGACTCTGTACAGTTACACAGTGAGTGACCCTTACCCTGAATAAACAGTGACTCTGTACAGTTACACAGTGAGTGACCCTTACCCTGAATAAACAGTGACTCTGTACAGTTACCAGTGAGTGACCCTTACCCTGAATAAACAGTGACTCTGTACAGTTACACAGTGAGTGACCTTACCCTGAATAAACAGTGACTCTGTACAGTTACAGTGAGTGACCCTTACCCTGAATAAACAGTGACTCTGTACAGTTACACAGTGAGTGACCCTTACCCTGAATAAACAGTGACTCTGTACAGTTACACAGTGAGTGACCCTTACCCTGAATAAACAGTGACTCTGTACAGTTACAGTGAGTGACCCTTACCCTGAATAAACAGTGACTCTGTACAGTTACACAGTGAGTGACTCTTACCCTGAATAAACAGTGACTCTGTACAGTACACAGTGAGTGACCCTTACCCTGAATAAACAGTGACTCTGTACAGTTACACAGTGAGTGACCCTTACCCTGAATAAACAGTGACTCTGTACAGTTACACAGTGAGTGACCCTTACCCTGAATAAACAGTGACTCTGTACAGTTACAGTGAGTGACCCTTACCCTGAATAAACAGTGACTCTGTACAGTTACACAGTGAGTGACCCTTACCCTGAATAAACAGTGACTCTGTACAGTTACAGTGAGTGACCCTTACCCTGAATAAACAGTGACTCTGTACAGTTACACAGTGAGTGACCCTTACCCTGAATAAACAGTGACTCTGTACAGTTACACAGTGAGTGATCCTTACCCTGAATAAACAGTGACTCTGTACAGTTACAGTGAGTGACCCTTACCCTGAATAAACAGTGACTCTGTACAGTTACAGTGAGTGATCCTTACCCTGAATAAACAGTGACTCTGTACAGTTACACAGTGAGTGACCCTTACCCTGAATAAACAGTGACTCTGTACAGTTACAGTGAGTGACCCTTACCCTGAATAAACAGTGACTCTGTACAGTTACACAGTGAGTGACCCTTACCCTGAATAAACAGTGACTCTGTACAGTTACACAGTGAGTGACCCTTACCCTGAATAAACAGTGACTCTGTACAGTTACAGTGAGTGACCCTTACCCTGAATAAACAGTGACTCTGTACAGTTACACAGTGAGTGACCCTTACCCTGAATAAACAGTGACTCTGTACAGTTACACAGTGAGTGACCCTTACCCTGAATAAACAGTGACTCTGTACAGTTACAGTGAGTGACCCTTACCCTGAATAAACAGTGACTCTGTACAGTTACACAGTGAGTGACCTTACCCTGAATAAACAGTGACTCTGTACAGTTACACAGTGAGTGACCCTTACCCTGAATAAACAGTGACTCTGTACAGTTACAGTGAGTGACCCTTACCCTGAATAAACAGTGACTCTGTACAGTTACACAGTGAGTGACCCTTACCCTGAATAAACAGTGACTCTGTACAGTTACAGTGAGTGACCCTTACCCTGAATAAACAGTGACTCTGTACAGTTACACAGTGAGTGACCCTTACCCTGAATAAACAGTGACTCTGTACAGTTACCAGTGAGTGACCTTACCCTGAATAAACAGTGACTCTGTACAGTTACACAGTGAGTGACCCTTACCCTGAATAAACAGTGACTCTGTACAGTTACACAGTGAGTGACCTTACCCTGAATAAACAGTGACTCTGTACAGTTACACAGTGAGTGACCCTTACCCTGAATAAACAGTGACTCTGTACAGTTACACAGTGAGTGACCCTTACCCTGAATAAACAGTGACTCTGTACAGTTACACAGTGAGTGACCCTTACCCTGAATAAACAGTGACTCTGTACAGTTACACAGTGAGTGACCCTTACCCTGAATAAACAGTGACTCTGTACAGTTACACAGTGAGTGACCCTTACCCTGAATAAACAGTGACTCTGTACAGTTACACAGTGAGTGACCCTTACCCTGAATAAACAGTGACTCTGTACAGTTACACAGTGAGTGACCCTTACCCTGAATAAACAGTGACTCTGTACAGTTACACAGTGAGTGACCCTTACCCTGAATAAACAGTGACTCTGTACAGTTACACAGTGAGTGACCCTTACCCTGAATAAACAGTGACTCTGTACAGTTACACAGTGAGTGACCCTTACCCTGAATAAACAGTGACTCTGTACAGTTACACAGTGAGTGACCCTTACCCTGAATAAACAGTGACTCTGTACAGTTACACAGTGAGTGACCCTTACCCTGAATAAACAGTGACTCTGTACAGTTACAGTGAGTGACCCTTACCCTGAATAAACAGTGACTCTGTACAGTTACACAGTGAGTGACCCTTACCCTGAATAAACAGTGACTCTGTACAGTTACACAGTGAGTGACTCTTACCCTGAATAAACAGTGACTCTGTACAGTTACACAGTGAGTGACCCTTACCCTGAATAAACAGTGACTCTGTACAGTTACACAGTGAGTGACCCTTACCTGAATAAACAGTGACTCTGTACAGTTACACAGTGAGTGACCCTTACCCTGAATAAACAGTGACTCTGTACAGTTACAGTGAGTGACCCTTACCCTGAATAAACAGTGACTCTGTACAGTTACACAGTGAGTGACCCTTACCCTGAATAAACAGTGACTCTGTACAGTTACACAGTGAGTGACCCTTACCCTGAATAAACAGTGACTCTGTACAGTTACAGTGAGTGAACCTTACCTGAATAAACAGTGACTCTGTACAGTTACACAGTGAGTGACCCTTACCTGAATAAACAGTGACTCTGTACAGTTACACAGTGAGTGACCTTACCCTGAATAAACAGTGACTCTGTACAGTTACACAGTGAGTGACCCTTACCCTGAATAAACAGTGACTCTGTACAGTACACAGTGAGTGACCCTTACCCTGAATAAACAGTGACTCTGTACAGTTACACAGTGAGTGACCCTTACCCTGAATAAACAGTGACTCTGTACAGTTACACAGTGAGTGACCTTACCCTGAATAAACAGTGACTCTGTACAGTTACACAGTGAGTGACCCTTACCCTGAATAAACAGTGACTCTGTACAGTTACACAGTGAGTGACCCTTACCCTGAATAAACAGTGACTCTGTACAGTTACACAGTGAGTGACCCTTACCCTGAATAAACAGTGACTCTGTACAGTTACAGTGAGTGACCCTTACCCTGAATAAACAGTGACTCTGTACAGTTACAGTGAGTGACCCTTACCCTGAATAAACAGTGACTCTGTACAGTTACACAGTGAGTGACACTTACCCTGAATAAACAGTGACTCTGTACAGTTACACAGTGAGTGATCCTTACCCTGAATAAACAGTGACTCTGTACAGTTACAGTGAGTGATCCTTACCCTGAATAAACAGTGACTCTGTACAGTTACAGTGAGTGACCCTTACCCTGAATAAACAGTGACTCTGTACAGTTACAGTGAGTGACCCTTACCCTGAATAAACAGTGACTCTGTACAGTTACACAGTGAGTGACCTTACCCTGAATAAACAGTGACTCTGTACAGTTACACAGTGAGTGACCTTACCCTGAATAAACAGTGACTCTGTACAGTTACAGTGAGTGACCCTTACCCTGAATAAACAGTGACTCTGTACAGTTACACAGTGAGTGACCCTTACCCTGAATAAACAGTGACTCTGTACAGTTACACAGTGAGTGACCCTTACCCTGAATAAACAGTGACTCTGTACAGTTACACAGTGAGTGACCCTTACCCTGAATAAACAGTGACTCTGTACAGTTACACAGTGAGTGACCCTTACCCTGAATAAACAGTGACTCTGTACAGTTACACAGCGAGTGACCCTTACCCTGAATAAACAGTGACTCTGTACAGTTCGTGAGTGACCCTTACCCTGAATAAACAGTGACTCTGTACAGTTACACAGTGAGTGACCTTACCCTGAATAAACAGTGACTCTGTACAGTTACACAGTGAGTGACCCTTACCCTGAATAAACAGTGACTCTGTACAGTTACACAGTGAGTGACCCTTACCCTGAATAAACAGTGACTCTGTACAGTTACACAGTGAGTGACCCTTACCCTGAATAAACAGTGACTCTGTACAGTTACCAGTGAGTGACCCTTACCCTGAATAAACAGTGACTCTGTACAGTTACACAGTGAGTGATCCTTACCCTGAATAAACAGTGACTCTGTACAGTTACACAGTGAGTGACCCTTACCCTGAATAAACAGTGACTCTGTACAGTTACACAGTGAGTGACCCTTACCCTGAATAAACAGTGACTCTGTACAGTTACACAGTGAGTGACCCTTACCCTGAATAAACAGTGACTCTGTACAGTTACACAGTGAGTGATCCTTACCCTGAATAAACAGTGACTCTGTACAGTTACAGTGAGTGACCCTTACCCTGAATAAACAGTGACTCTGTACAGTTACACAGTGAGTGACCCTTACCCTGAATAAACAGTGACTCTGTACAGTTACACAGTGAGTGACCTTACCCTGAATAAACAGTGACTCTGTACAGTTACACAGTGAGTGACCCTTACCCTGAATAAACAGTGACTCTGTACAGTTACAGTGAGTGACCCTTACCCTGAATAAACAGTGACTCTGTACAGTTACACAGTGAGTGACCCTTACCCTGAATAAACAGTGACTCTGTACAGTTACACAGTGAGTGACTCTTACCCTGAATAAACAGTGACTCTGTACAGTTACACAGTGAGTGACCCTTACCCTGAATAAACAGTGACTCTGTACAGTTACAGTGAGTGACCCTTACCCTGAATAAACAGTGACTCTGTACAGTTACAGCGAGTGACCCTTACCCTGAATAAACAGTGACTCTGTACAGTTCGTGAGTGACCCTTACCCTGAATAAACAATGACTCTGTACAGTTACACAGTGAGTGACTCTTACCCTGAATAAACAGTGACTCTGTACAGTTACACAGTGAGTGACCCTTACCCTGAATAAACAGTGACTCTGTACAGTTACACAGTGAGTGACCCTTACCTGAATAAACAGTGACTCTGTACAGTTACACAGTGAGTGATCCTTACCCTGAATAAACAGTGACTCTGTACAGTTACAGTGAGTGACCCTTACCCTGAATAAACAGTGACTCTGTACAGTTACAGTGAGTGACCCTTACCCTGAATAAACAGTGACTCTGTACAGTTACACAGTGAGTGACCCTTACCCTGAATAAACAGTGACTCTGTACAGTTACACAGTGAGTGACCCTTACCCTGAATAAACAGTGACTCTGTACAGTTACACAGTGAGTGACCCTTACCCTGAATAAACAGTGACTCTGTACAGTTACAGTGAGTGACCCTTACCCTGAATAAACAGTGACTCTGTACAGTTACACAGTGAGTGACCCTTACCCTGAATAAACAGTGACTCTGTACAGTTACACAGTGAGTGACTCTTACCCTGAATAAACAGAGACTCTGTACAGTTACACAGTGAGTGACCCTTACCCTGAATAAACAGTGACTCTGTACAGTTACACAGCGAGTGACCCTTACCCTGAATAAACAGTGACTCTGTACAGTTACACAGTGAGTGACCCTTACCCTGAATAAACAGTGACTCTGTACAGTTACACAGTGAGTGATCCTTACCCTGAATAAACAGTGACTCTGTACAGTTACACAGTGAGTGACTCTTACCCTGAATAAACAGTGACTCTGTACAGTTACATAGTGAGTGACCCTTACCCTGAATAAACAGTGACTCTGTACAGTTACATAGTGAGTGACCCTTACCCTGAATAAACAGTGACTCTGTACAGTTACACAGTGAGTGACTCTTACCCTGAATAAACAGTGACTCTGTACAGTTACATAGTGAGTGACCCTTACCCTGAATAAACAGTGACTCTGTACAGTTACACAGTGAGTGACCCTTACCCTGAATAAACAGTGACTCTGTACAGTTACACAGTGAGTGATCCTTACCCTGAATAAACAGTGACTCTGTACAGTTACACAGTGAGTGACCTTTACCCTGAATAAACAGTCACTCTCTACAGTTACACAGTGAGTGACTCTTACCCTGAATAAACAGTGACTCTGTACAGTTACAGTGAGTGACCCTTACCCTGAATAAACAGTGACTCTGTACAGTTACAGTGAGTGATCCTTACCCTGAATAAACAGTGACTCTGTACAGTTACACAGTGAGTGACTCTTACCCTGAATAAACAGTGACTCTGTACAGTTACACAGTGAGTGAACCTTACCCTGAATAAACACTGACTCTGTACAGTTACACAGTGAGTGACCCTTACCCTGAATAAACAGTGACTCTGTACAGTTACACAGTGAGTGACCCTTACCCTGAATAAACAGTGACTCTGTACAGTTACACAGTGAGTAAACCTTACCCTGAATAAACAGTGACTCTGTACAGTTACAGTGAGTGACCCTTACCCTGAATAAACAGTGACTCTGTACAGTTACAGTGAGTGACCCTTACCCTGAATAAACAGTGACTCTGTACAGTTACACAGTGAGTGACCCTTACCCTGAATAAACAGTGACTCTGTACAGTTACACAGTGAGTGATCCTTACCCTGAATAAACAGTGACTCTGTACAGTTACACAGTGAGTGACTCTTACCCTGAATAAACAGTGACTCTGTACAGTTACATAGTGAGTGACCCTTACCCTGAATAAACAGTGACTCTGTACAGTTACACAGTGAGTGACCCTTACCCTGAATAAACAGTGACTCTGTACAGTTACACAGTGAGTGACTCTTACCCTGAATAAACAGTGACTCTGTACAGTTACACAGTGAGTGACTCTTACCCTGAATAAACAGTGACTCTGTACAGTTACATAGTGAGTGACCCTTACCCTGAATAAACAGTGACTCTGTACAGTTACACAGTGAGTGACCCTTACCCTGAATAAACAGTGACTCTGTACAGTTACACAGTGAGTGATCATTACCCTGAATAAACAGTGACTCTGTACAGTTACAGTGAGTGACCCTTACCCTGAATAAACAGTAACTCTGTACAGTTACACAGTGAGTGACCCTTACCCTGAATAAACAGTGACTCTGTACAGTTACACAGTGAGTGACCCTTACCCTGAATAAACAGTGACTCTGTACAGTTACACAGTGAGTGACTCTTACCCTGAATAAACAGAGACTCTGTACAGTTACACAGTGAGTGACCTTTACCCTGAATAAACAGTGACTCTGTACAGTTACAGTGAGTGACCCTTACCCTGAATAAACAGAGACTCTGTACAGTTACACAGTGAGTGAACCTTACCCTGAATAAACAGTGACTCTGTACAGTTACACAGTGAGTGACTCTTACCCTGAATAAACAGTGACTCTGTACAGTTACACAGTGAGTGACTCTTACCCTGAATAAACAGAGACTCTGTACAGTTACACAGTGAGTGACTCTTACCCTGAATAAACAGTGACTCTGTACAGTTACACAGTGAGTGACTCTTACCCTGAATAAACAGAGACTCTGTACAGTTACACAGTGAGTGACTCTTACCCTGAATAAACAGAGACTCTGTACAGTTACACAGTGAGTGACTCTTACCCTGAATAAACAGTGACTCTGTACAGTTACACAGTGAGTGACCCTTACCTGAATAAACAGTGACTCTGTACAGTTACACAGTGAGTGATCCTTACCCTGAATAAACAGTGACTCTGTACAGTTACACAGTGAGTGACCCTTACCCTGAATAAACAGTGACTCTGTACAGTTACACAGCGAGTGACCCTTACCCTGAATAAACAGTGACTCTGTACAGTTGGTGAGTGACCCTTACCCTGAATAATCAATGACTCTGTACAGTTACACAGTGAGTGACCCTTACCCTGAATAAACAGTGACTCTGTACAGTTACACAGTGAGTGACTCTTACCCTGAATAAACAGAGACTCTGTACAGTTACACAGTGAGTGACTCTTACCCTGAATAAACAGTGACTCTGTACAGTTACAGTGAGTGACCCTTACCCTGAATAAACAGTGACTCTGTACAGTTACACAGTGAGTGACTCTTACCCTGAATAAACAGAGACTCTGTACAGTTACACAGTGAGTGACTCTTACCCTGAATAAACAGTGACTCTGTACAGTTACACAGTGAGTGACCCTTACCTGAATAAACAGTGACTCTGTACAGTTACACAGTGAGTGATCCTTACCCTGAATAAACAGTGACTCTGTACAGTTACAGTGAGTGACCCTTACCCTGAATAAACAGTGACTCTGTACAGTTACACAGTGAGTGACCCTTACCCTGAATAAACAGTGACTCTGTACAGTTACACAGTGAGTGACCCTTACCCTGAATAAACAGTGACTCTGTACAGTTACAGTGAGTGACCCTTACCCTGAATAAACAGTGACTCTGTACAGTTACACAGTGAGTGACCCTTACCCTGAATAAACAGTGACTCTGTACAGTTACACAGTGAGTGACTCTTACCCTGAATAAACAGAGACTCTGTACAGTTACAGCGAGTGACCCTTACCCTGAATAAACAGTGACTCTGTACAGTTACACAGTGAGTGACCCTTACCCTGAATAAACAGTGACACTGTACAGTTACACAGTGAGTGACCCTTACCCTGAATAAACAGTGACTCTGTACAGTTACAGTGAGTGACCCTTACCCTGAATAAACAGTGACTCTGTACAGTTACAGTGAGTGACCCTTACCCTGAATAAACAGTGACTCTGTACAGTTACACAGTGAGTGACCCTTACCCTGAATAAACAGTGACTCTGTACAGTTACACAGTGAGTGATCCTTACCCTGAATAAACAGTAACTCTGTACAGTTACACAGTGAGTGACTCTTACCCTGAATAAACAGTGACTCTGTACAGTTACATAGTGAGTGACCCTTACCCTGAATAAACAGTGACTCTGTACAGTTACACAGTGAGTGACCCTTACCCTGAATAAACAGTGACTCTGTACAGTTACACAGTGAGTGATCATTACCCTGAATAAACAGTGACTCTGTACAGTTACAGTGAGTGACCCTTACCCTGAATAAACAGTGACTCTGTACAGTTACACAGTGAGTGACCCTTACCCTGAATAAACAGAGACTCTGTACAGTTACACAGTGAGTGAACCTTACCCTGAATAAACAGTGACTCTGTACAGTTACACAGTGAGTGACTCTTACCCTGAATAAACAGTGACTCTGTACAGTTACACAGTGAGTGACTCTTACCATGAATAAACAGTGACTCTGTACAGTTACACAGTGAGTGACTCTTACCCTGAATAAACAGAGACTCTGTACAGTTACAGCGAGTGACCCTTACCCTGAATAAACAGTGACTCTGTACAGTTACACAGTGAGTGACCCTTACCCTGAATAAACAGTGACACTGTACAGTTACACAGTGAGTGACCCTTACCCTGAATAAACAGTGACTCTGTACAGTTACAGTGAGTGACCCTTACCCTGAATAAACAGTGACTCTGTACAGTTACACAGTGAGTGACCCTTACCCTGAATAAACGGTGACTCTGTACAGTTACACAGTGAGTGACCCTTACCCTGAATAAACAGTGACTCTGTACAGTTACAGCGAGTGACCCTTACCCTGAATAAACAGTGACTCTGTACAGTTACAGTGAGTGACCCTTACCCTGAATAAACAGTGACTCTGTACAGTTACACAGTGAGTGACCCTTACCCTGAATAAACAGTGACTCTGTACAGTTACAGTGAGTGACCCTTACCCTGAATAAACAGTGACTCTGTACAGTTACACAGTGAGTGACCCTTACCCTGAATAAACAGTGACTCTGTACAGTTACACAGTGAGTGACCCTTACCCTGAATAAACAGTGACTCTGTACAGTTACACAGTGAGTGACCCTTACCCTGAATAAACAGTGACTCTGTACAGTTACACACTGAGTGACCCTTACCCTGAATAAACAGTGACTCTGTACAGTTACAGTGAGTGACCCTTACCCTGAATAAACAGTGACTCTGTACAGTTACACAGTGAGTGACCCTTACCCTGAATAAACAGTGACTCTGTACAGTTACAGTGAGTGATCCTTACCCTGAATAAACAGTGACTCTGTACAGTTACACAGTGAGTGACCCTTACCCTGAATAAACAGTGACTCTGTACAGTTACACAGTGAGTGACCCTTACCCTGAATAAACAGTGACTCTGTACAGTTACACAGTGAGTGACCCTTACCCTGAATAAACAGTGACTCTGTACAGTTACACAGTGAGTGATCCTTACCCTGAATAAACAGTGACTCTGTACAGTTACACAGTGAGTGACCCTTACCCCTGAATAAACAGTGACTCTGTACAGTTACAGTGAGTGACCCTTACCCTGAATAAACAGTGACTCTGTACAGTTACAGTGAGTGACCCTTACTCTGAATAAACAGTGACTCTGTACAGTTACACAGTGAGAGACACTTACCCTGAATAAACAGTGACTCTGTACAGTTACACAGTGAGTGATCCTTACCCTGAATAAACAGTGACTCTGCACAGTTACAGTGAGAGACCCTTACCCTGAATAAACAGTGACTCTGTACAGTTACACAGTGAGTGACCCTTACCCTGAATAAACAGTGACTCTGTACAGTTACACAGTGAGTGACCCTTGCCCTGAATAAACAGTGACTCTGTACAGTTACACAGTGAGTGACCCTTACCCTGAATAAACATTGACTCTGTATAGTTACACAGCGAGTGACCCTTACCCTGAATAAACAGTGACTCTGTACAGTTCGTGAGTGACCCTTACCCTGAATAAACAGTGACTCTGTACAGTTACACAGTGAGTGACCCTTACCCTGAATAAACAGTGACTCTGTACAGTTACACAGTGAGTGACCCTTACCCTGAATAAACAGTGACTCTGTACAGTTACACAGTGAGTGACCCTTACCCTGAATAAACAGTGACTCTGTACAGTTACAGTGAGTGACCCTTACCCTGAATAAACAGTGACTCTGTACAGTTACACAGTGAGTGACCCTTACCCTGAATAAACAGTGACTCTGTACAGTTACACAGTGAGTGACTCTTACCCTGAATAAACAGAGACTCTGTACAGTTACACAGTGAGTGACCCTTACCCTGAATAAACAGTGACTCTGTACAGTTACAGCGAGTGACCCTTACCCTGAATAAACAGTGACTCTGTACAATTACACAGTGAGTGACCCTTACCCTGAATAAACAGTGACTCTGTACAGTTACACAGTGAGTGATCCTTACCCTGAATAAACAGTGACTCTGTACAGTTACACAGTGAGTGACTCTTACCCTGAATAAACAGTGACTCTGTACAGTTACATAGTGAGTGACCCTTACCCTGAATAAACAGTGACTCTGTACAGTTACACAGTGAGTGACCCTTACCCTGAATAAACAGTGACTCTGTACAGTTACACAGTGAGTG
>JASTWF010001319.1:32500-55000 GCA_030390025.1 Squalus acanthias | reverse complement strand
GCTCCGACTCTCCCCGGGGTACGGGTCCTCAGTGTATGAACACATCCCCTCCTCTCCTCAGGGTACGGGTCCCCGCGGGCACCAACTCTCCCCGGGGTACGGGTCCCCTCGGGCGGTGACTCTCCCCGGGGTACGGGTCCCCACGGGCACCGACTCTCCCCAGGGTACGGGTCCCCACGGGCTCCGACTCTCCCCGGGGTACGGGTCCCCACAGGCTCCGACTCTCCCCGGGGTACGGGTCCCCACGGGCACCGACTCTCCCCGGGGTACGGGTCCCCACGGGCTCCGACTCTCCCCAGGGTACAGGTCCCCACGGGCTCCGACTCTCCCCGGGGTATGGGTCCCTGCGGGCACCGACTCTCCCCGGGGTACGGGTCCCCACGGGCTCCGACTCTCCCCGGGGTACGGGTCCCCACGGGCTCCGACTCTCCCCGGGGTACGGGTCCCCGCGGGCGTCGACTCTCCCCGGGGTACGGGTCCCCACGGGCTCCGACTCTCCCCGGGGTACGGGTCTCCACGGACACCGACTCTCCCCGGGGTACGGGTCCCCACGGACACCGACTCTCCCCGGGGTACGGGTCCCCACGGGCTCCGACTCTCCCCGGGGTACGGGTCCCCACGGGCTCCAACTCTCCCCGGGGTACGGGTCCCCACGGGCTCCGACTCTCCCAAGTGTACAAAGTCAGATAATGTTTGGAGACGGACAGATCTCTGAATTTAAATAAATGCATAAATGCAGGCTTTATTATTACACAAGGAAATATTTATTTTATTGAATACACCTTCCACACATGAACTACCTCTATCATCAGTTTGGTAATAATTGCTGTACATGGCCCTGAGAGACACCAGTCAGTGTACAGATATCTCCCTGAGGGAGAGGGACTGAGAGACACCAGTCAGTGTACAGATATCTCCCTGAGGGAGAGGGGTCTGAGAGACACCAGTCAGTGTACAGATATCTCCCTGAGAGAGAGGGACTGAGAGACACCAGTCAGTGTAAAGATATCTCCCTGAGAGAGAGGGACTGAGAGACACCAGTCAGTGTACAGATATCTCCCTGAGGGAGAGGGACTGATTTCCCCTCTCTCTAACTCAGGGGTCACTGGGCAGTGATCAGGAGCAGGAACCCTGGCTGATTTCCCCTCTCTCTAACCCAGGGGTCAGTGGACACTGATCAGGAGCAGGAACCCTGGCTGATTCCCCCTCTCTCTAACCCAGGGGTCAGTGGACAGTGATCAGGAGCAGGAACCCTGGCTGATTCCCCCTCTCTCTCTAACCCAGGGGTCACTGGACAGTGATCAGGAGCAGGAACCCTGGCTGATTTCCCCCTCTCTAACCCAGGGGTCACTGGACAGTGATCAGGAGCAGGAACCCTGGCTGATTTCCCACTCTCTCTCTAACCCAGGGGTCACTGGACAGTGATAAGGAGCAGGAACCCTGGCTGATTTCCCCTCTCTCTCTAACCCAGGAGTCACTGGACAGTGATCAGGAGCAGAAACCCTGGCTGATTTCCCCTCTCTCTAACCCAGGGGTCACTGGACAGTGATCAGGAGCAGGAACCCTGGCTGATTTCCCTTCTCTCTAACCCAGGGGTCACTGGACAGTGATCAGGAGCAGGAACCCTGGCTGATTTCCCCTCTCTCTAACCCAGGGGTCACTGGACAGTGATCAGGAGCAGGAACCCTGGCTGATTTCCCCTCTCTCTAACCCAGGGGTCAGTGGACAGTGATCAGGAGCAGGAACTCTGGCTGATTTCCCCTCTCTCTAACCCAGGGGTCACTGGACAGTGATCAGGAGCAGGAACCCTGGCTGATATCCTCTCTCTAACCCAGGGGTCAGTGGACAGTGATCAGGAGCAGGAACCCTGGCTGATTTCCCCTCTCTCTAACCCAGGGGTCACTGGGCAGTGATCAGGAACCCTGCCTGATTTCCCCTCTCTCTAACCCAGGGGTCAGTGGACAGTGATCAGGAGCAGGAACCCTGGCTGATTCCCCTCTCTCTAACCCAGGGACACTGGACAGTGATCAGGAGCAGGAACCCTGGCTGATTTCCCTTCTCTCTAACCCAGGGGTCAGTGGACAGTGATCAGGAGCAGGAACCCTGGCTGATTTCCCCTCTCTCTAACCCAGGGGTCACTGGGCAGTGAACAGGAGCAGGAACCCTGGCTGATTTCCCCTCTCTCTCACCCAGGGCTCACTGGACACTGATCAGGAGCAGGAACCCTGGCTGATTCCCCCTCTCTAACCCAGGGGTCAGTGGACAGTGATCAGGAGCAGAAACCCTGGCTGATTTCCCCCTCTCTAACCCAGGGGTCAGTGGACAGTGATCAGGAGCAGGAACCCTGGCTGATTTCCCCTCTCTCTAACCCAGGGGTCACTGGACAGTGATCAGGAGCAGGAACCCTGGCTGATTTCCCCCTCTCTCTAACCCAGGGGTCACTGGGCAGTGATCAGGAGCAGGAACCCTGGCTGATTTCCCCTCTCTCAAACCCAGGACTCACTGGACAGTGATCAGGAGCAGGAACCCTGGCTGATTTCCCCCTCTCTCTAACCCAGGGGTCACTGGGCAGTGATCAGGAGCAGGAACCCTGGCTGATTTCCCCTCTCTCTAACCCAGTGGTCACTGGACAGTGATCAGGAGCAGGAACCCTGGCTGATTTCCACTCTCTCTAACCCAGGGGTCACTGGGCAGTGATCAGGAGCAGGAACCCTGGCTGATTTCCACTCTCTCTAACCCAGGGGTCACTGGGCAGTGATCAGGAGCAGGAACCCTGGCTGATTTCCCCTCTCTCAAACACAGGGGACACTGGACCTGACCCCACCCCGAATTCAAATGGCACAGCTGACCCCTCGATCATGGCCTTTGATCTTCTGCCCTTGTCATTGGCATCAGCGCGACATCATACGAACAAATTCTGCCGGAGAAAGAGAAAAAGAATGTTCAGCATTTCAATCCCTCTCCGATTCCTGACTCAAAGAACAGGCGCAGCTGCGATGGGCCGAAAGAACTCTTTCCGTGCTGTAAACTTGAGTAATTTACTGTCCCATCAAACACTCCCAGGGCAGGTACAGCACGGGTTAGATACAGAGTAAAGCTCCCTCTACACTGTCCCATCAAACACTCCCAGGGCAGGTATAGCACGGGTTAGACACAGAGTAAAGCTCCCTCTACACTGTCCCCATCAAACACTCCCAGGGCAGGTACAGCACGGGTTAGATACAGAGTAAAGCTCCCTCTACACTGTCCCATCAAACACTCCCAGGGCAGGTACAGCACGGGTTAGATACAGAGTAAAGCTCCCTCTACACTGTCCCCATCAAACACTCCCAGGGCAGGTACAGCACGGGGTTAGATACAGAGTAAAGCTCACTCTACACTGTCGCATCAAACACTCCCAGGGCAGGTACAGCACGGGGTCAGATACAGAGTAAAGCTCCCTCGACACTGTCCCATCAAACACTCCCAGGGCAGGTACAGCACGGGGTTAGATACAGAGTAAAGCTCCCTCTACACTGTCCCATCAAACACTCCCAGGGCAGGTACAGCACGGGTTAGATACAGAGTAAAGCTTCCTCTACACTGTCCCATCAAACACTCCCAGGGCAGGTACAGCACGGGGTTAGATACAGAGTAAAGCTCCGTCTACACTGTCCCGTCAAACACTGCCAGGGCAGGTACAGCACGGGTTAGATACAGAGTAAAGCTCCCTCTACACTGTCCCATCAAACACTCCCAGGGCAGGTACAGCACGGGTTAGATACAGAGTAAAGCTCCCTCTACACTGTCCCATCAAACACTCCCAGGGCAGGTACAGCACGGGTTAGATACAGAGTAAAGCTCCCTCTACACTGTCCCATCAAACACTCCCAGGGCAGGTACAGCACAGGTTAGATACAGAGTAAAGCTCCCTCTACACTGTCCCATCAAACACTCCCAGGGCAGGTACAGCACGGGTTAGATACAGAGTAAAGCTCCCTCTACACTCTCCCATCAAACACTCCCAGGGCAGGTACAGCACAGGTTAGATACAGAGTAAAGCTCCCTCTGCACTGTCCCATCAAACAGTCCCAGGGCAGGTACAGCACAGGTTAGATACAGAGTAAAGCTCCCTCTACACTGTCCCATCAAACACTCCCAGGGCAGGTACAGCACGGGTTAGATACAGAGTAATGCTCCCTCTACACTCTCCCATCAAACACTCCCAGGGCAGGTACAGCACAGGTTAGATACAGAGTAAAGCTCCCTCTGCACTGTCCCATCAAACACTCCCAGGGCAGGTACAGCACGGGTTAGATAGAGTAAAGCTCCCTCTACACTGTCCCATCAAACACTCCCAGGGCAGGTACAGCACGGGGTTAGATACAGAGTAAAGCTCCCTCTACACTGTCCCATCCGAAAGCTTGTGATTTCAAATAAAACTGTTGGACTATAACCTGGTGTTGTGCGACCTCTCAATTTTGTCCACCCCAGTCCAACACCGGCATCTCCGCATCATGACCATCAAACACTCCCATGGCAGGTACAGCATGGGTTCGATACAGAGTAAAGCTCCCTCTACACTGTCCCGTCAAACACTCCCAGACACACCGTTATGTTCTCTGACGTGTTGCTGACCAGCCTGACTGACCTTCAAAGTCCACCGTCCCATCTCCATTGATGTCCGCCTCCTTCACCACGTCCTCAATCTCCGGAGCAGAGAGCTGCTCACCCATCAGCTTTTGCATGGCGTGTCGGAGTTCGCTGATCGTGATCTCACCGTCCCCATTTGCATCGAACTGGAAGAGGGAGAGGAGAAGAACGTTAACCTGAAGACAATATACCAAACACACAGTGTAACGTCAACTGCAAGCGCCTGTACACTCTCCCCTATCACGGACTCTACGCACCCATTTAATCTCCTCCCACAGCCCATGTACACTCTCCCCTATCACAGACTCTACCCACCCATTTAATCTCCTCCCACAGCCCATGTACACTCTCCCCTATCATGGACTCTCCCCACCCATTTAATCTCCTCCCACAGCCCATGTACACTCTCCTCTATCATGGACTCTCCCCACCCATTAATCTCCTCCAACAGCCCATGTACACTCTCCCCTCTCACGGACTCTACCCACCCATTTAATCTCCTCCCACAGCCCATGTACACTCTCCCCTATCACAGACTCTACCCACCCATTGAATCTCCTCCCACAGCCCATGTACACTCTCCCCTATCACAGACTCCACCCACCCATTTAATCTCCTCCCACAGCCCATGTACACTCTCCCCTATCATGGACTCTACCCACCCATTTAATCTCCTCCCACAGCCCATGTACACTCTCCCCTATCATGGACTCTACCCACCCATCTAATCTCCTCCAACAGCCCATGTACACTCTCCCCTATCATGGACTCTACCCATCCATTTAATCTCCTCCCACAGCCCATGTACACTCTCCCCTATCATGGACTCTACCCATCCATTTAATCTCCTCCCACAGCCCATGTACACTCTCCCCTATCATGGACTCTACCCACCCATTGAATCTCCTCCCACAGCCCATGTACACTCTCCCCTATAACTGACTCTACCCACCCATTTAATCTCCTCCCACAGCCCATGTACACTCTCCCCTATCATGGACTCTACCCACCCATTTAATCTCCTCCCACAGCCCATGTACACTCTCCCCTATCACGGACTCTACCCACCCATTGAATCTCCTCCCACAGCCCATGTACACTCTCCCCTATCGTGGACTCTACCCACCCATTTAATCTCCTCCCACAGCCCATGTACACTCTCCCCTATCATGGACTCTCCCCACCCATTTAATCTCCTCCCACAGCCCATGTACACTCTCCCCTATCACTGACTCTACCCACCCATTTAATCTCCTCCCACAGCCCATGTACACTCTCCCCTATCATGGACTCTCCCCACCCATTGAATCTCCTCCCACAGCCCATGTACACTCTCCCCTATCGCGGACTCTACCCACCCATTTAATCTCTCTGGGTCATGGTATCATCCATCGTGACATGGTTCAATATCATAGAATGGTTCCAGCACAGGAGGAGGCCATTCGGCCCGTTGAGCCCGTGCCGGCTCTCTGCAAGAGCAATTCAGCTAGTCCCACTCCCTCGCCCTTTCCCCGTAGCCCTGCAACTTTTTTCCTTCAGATACTTCTCCAATTCCCTTTTGAAAGCCGTGATTGAGTCTGCCTCCACCACCCTTTCAGGCAGTGAATTCCAGATCCTCACCACTCGCTGCGTAAATAAGTTTTTCCTCATGTCGCCTTTGGTTCTTTTGCCAATCACCTTAAATCTGTGTCCTCTGATTCTCGACCCTTCTGCCAATGGGAACAGTTTCTCTCTCTCTACTCTGTCCAGACCCCTCATGATTTTGAACACCTCTATCAAATCTTCTCTCAATCTTCTCTGCTCCAAGGAGAACAACCCCAGCTTCTCCAGTCTATCAACGTAACTGAAGTTCCTCATTCCTGGAATCATTCTCGTAAATCTTTTCTGCACCCTCCCTAAGGCCTTCACATCCTTCCTAAAGTGCGGTGCCCAGAATTGGACACAATACTCCAGTTGAGGCCGAACCAGTGTTTTATAAAGGTTCATCAAAACTTCCTTGCTTTTGTACTCTATGCCTCTATTTATGAAGCCCAGGATCCCGTAAGTTTTTTTAACCGCTTTCTCAACCTGCCCTGCCACCTTCAACGATTTATGCACATATACCCCCAGGTCTCTCTGTTCATGCACCCCCTTCAGGATTGTACCCTTCAGTTTATATTGCCTCTCCTCGTTCTTCCTACCAAAATGTATCACTTCACACTTTTCTGCGTTAAATTTTATCTGCCACGTGTCCGCCCATTTCACCAGCCTGTCTGTCTTCCTGAAGTCTATCACTCTCCTCCTCACTGTTCACTATACTTCCACGTTTTGTGTCATCTGCAAATTTTGAAATTGTGCCCTGTACACCCACGTCCAAGTCATTAATATAGATCAAGAAAAGCAGTGGTCCTAGAACCGACCCCTGGGGAACACCACTGTATACCTTCCTCCAGTCCGAAAAACAACCGTTCACCACTACTCTCTGTTTCCTGTCACTTAGCCAATTCCGTATCCATGCTGCCACTGTCCCTTTTATTCCATGAGCTTCAATTTTGCTGGCAAGCCTATTATGTGGCACTTTGTCGAACGCCTTTTGGAAATCCATGTACACTACGTCAACCGCATTATCCTCATCAACCCTCCCTGTTACCTCATCAAAAAACTCAATCAAGTTAGTTAAACACGATTGCCTTTAACAAATCCGTGCTGGCTTTCCTTAATTAATCCACACTTATCCAAGTGTCTGTTAATTTTGTCCCTGATTACTGTTTCTAAAAGCTTCCCCACTACCGAGGTTAAACTGACTGGCCTGTAGTTGCTGGGTTTATCCTTACACCCTTTTTTGAATAATGGTGTAACATTTGCAATTCTCCAGTCCTCTGACACCAGCCCCGTATCTAAGGAGGATTGGAAGATTATGACCAGTACCTCCGTGATTTCCTCCCTCAATTCCCTCAGCATCCTAGGATGCATCCCATCTGCTCCTGGTGATTTATCTACTTTAAGTACAGCCAGCCTTGCTAATACCTCCTCTATATCAATGTTTATCCTATCAAGTATCTCCACTACCTCCTCCTTCACTATGTCTGTGGCAGCATCCTCTTCCTTGGTGAAGACAGATGCAAAGTACTCATTTAGTACCTCAGCCATACCCTCTGCCTCCATGCATAGGTCTCCTTTTTGGTCCCTAATCGGCCCCACCCCTCCTCTTACTACCCTTTTACTATTTATATGCCTATAGAAGACTTTTGGATTACCTTTTATGTTAGCTGCCATTCTATTCTCATACCCTCTCTTTGCCCCTCTTATTTTCTTTTTCACTTCTCCTCTGACCTTTCTATAGACAGCCTGATTCTCAGATGTACACTTTCAAGTTTTGTGTCATCTGCAAATTTTGAAATTGTGCCCTGTACACCCACGTCCAAGTCATTAATATAGATCAAGAAAAGCAGTGGTCCTAGAACTGACCCCCTGGGGAACACCACTGTATACCTTCCTCCAGTCCAAAAAACAACTGTTCACCACTACTCTCTGTTTCCTGTCACTTAGCCAATTCCGTATCCATGCTGCCACTGTCCCTTTTATTCCAAGGGCTTCAACTTTGCTGGCGAGCCTGTTATGTGAGACTTTGTCGAAGGCCTATTGGAAATCCATGTACACCACGTCAACCGCACGCTACCTCTCTGAAGGCGTCCCGGAGTTCCTTCACACCGATCATTCCCGCTGTTTCGGCCAGGAGTTTCGGAGCCATGATTTCCACGAAATCCTCGAAATCCACTCGTCCTCCAACTACAATAACAACAACTTGCCATTTATCCAGCGTCTTTAACGTCATAAAATGTCCCAAGGGCGCTTCACAGGAGCGATTATCAGACAAAATTCAACACCGAGTCACATAAAGAGATATCAGGACATGGAGACCCAAAGCTTGGTCAAGGAAGTAGGTTTTAAGGAGCGTCTTAAAGGAGGAGAGAGAGTGGCGGAGAGGTTTAGGGAGGGAATTCCAGAGCTCGGGGCCCAGGCAGCTGAAGGCACGGCCGCCAATGGTGGAGCGATGGAAATCGGAGGATGCGCAAGAGGCCAGAATCGGATGAGCGCAGAGATCGCGGAGGGTTGTAGGAACTGCGGGAGGAGGTTACAGAGATAAGGAGGGCGGTAGGGGACTGGGGGAGGGTACAGAGATAGGGAGGGTGGTAGGGGGCTGGAGGAGGTTACAGAGATAGGGAGGGTTGTAGGGGGCTGGAGGAGGTTACAGAGATAGGGAGGGTTGTAGGGGCTGGAGGAGGTTACAGAGATAGGGAGGGTGGTAGGGGACTGGGGGAGGGTACAGAGATAGGGAGGGTTGTAGGGGCTGGAGGAGGTTACAGAGATAAGGAGGGTGGTAGGGGCTGGAGGAGGTTACAGAGATAGGGAGGGTTGTAGGGGCCGGAGGAGGTTACAGAGATAGGGAGGGTTGTAGGGCTGGAGGAGGTTACAGAGATAGGGAGGGTTGTAGGGGCTGGAGGAGGTTACAGAGATAGGGAGGGTTGTAGGGGCTGGAGGAGGTTACAGAGATAGGGAGGGTTGTAAGGGCTGGAGGAGGTTACAGAGATAGGGAGGGTTGTAAGGGCTGGAGGAGGTTACAGAGATAGGGAGGGTGGTAGGGGCTGGAGGAGGTTACAGAGATAGGGAGGGTTGTAGGAGCTGGAGGAGGTTACAGAGATAGGGAGGGTTGTAGGAGCTGGAGGAGGTTACAGAGATAGGGAGGGTTGTAGGGGCTGGAGGAGGGTACAGAGATAGGGAGGGTTGTAGGGGCTGGAGGAGGTTACCGAGATAGAGAGGGTTGTAGGGGCTGGAGGAGGGTACAGAGATAGGGAGGGGCGAGGGCCATGGAGGGATTTGAACATCCGGATGAGAGTTTTAAAATGCAGAGAATTTGTTGCTGGGGGGAGATGGGATGAGGGACGAGAGGGTCAGAATCACCGTCACAAGTTGGACTGGAAGTCTGTGATGACATCATCAGGGGAACGCGGGCTGGGCGGGGCATACTGAGACCCACCCACTTCATGCTCCTCTCCCCCTCCCGCCCCGTACCCCGGGGAGAGTCAGTGCCCGCGGGGACCCGTACCCCGGGGAGAGTCGGTGCCCGTGGGGACCCGTACCCCGGGGAGAGTTGGAGCCCGTGGGGACCCGTACCCCGGGGAGAGTCGGTGCCCGTGGGGACCCGTACCCCGGGGAGAGTCGGTGCCCGCGGAAACATGGGGTTTGGGGAGTCGGGGAGCTGTCTCCAGTGGTCCACTCACGGTTCATGTTGATTTGCTGGGACAGTTCGATCAGCTCCATCTCAGTTGGCATGTAGCCCATGGTCCTCATCAGATTGCCCAGGTCCTTGCAGCTAATGTGTCCGTCCTTATCCTTATCGAACTCCGTGAAGCCGTCTCTCAACTCTACAATCATCAATAAATACAGATCATTAAAAACTTACAGCTCCTCTCTCCCCTCCCTCGCCCACTGTCCCTCCCTCTCTCTCCCTAGATCCCATCCCCCTCTCTCTCTCCCCTCCCTCTGCCTCCCTCCCTGAGTCCTGCTCTCTCTTTATCCCTCTCTCTCGTTTCCTCATTCTCTCTCCCTATCTTTCTCTCCCTCTCTCTCCATTCCTCTCCGACCTCCCCTTGGCCAGAGTTACGATCAGTCTGCGACCTCCCCTAGTCCAGTGTTACAATCAGTCTCCGACCTCCCCTAGTCCAGGGTTACGATCAGTCTCCGACCTCACCCTGTCTGGGGTTACGATCAGTCTCCGACCTCGCCCTGTCTGGGGTTACGATCAGTCTCCGACCTCCCCTAGTCTGGGGTTACGATCAGTCTCCGACCTCCCCTAGTCCAGTGTTATGATCAGTCTCCGACCTCGCCCCGTCTGGGGTTACAATCAGTCTCCGACCTCCCCATGTCCAGGGTTACGATCAGTCTCCGACCTCCCCTAGTCCAGTGTTACGATCAGTCTCCGACCTCCCCTAGTCTGGGGTTACGATCAGTCTCCGACCTCCCCTAGTCCAGTGTTACGATCAGTCTCCGACCTCGCCCTGTCTGGGGTTACGATCAGTCTCCGACCTCCCATAGTCTAGGGTTACGATCAGTCTCCGACCTCCCCTAGTCCAGGGTTACGATCAGTCTCCGACCTCCCCTAGTCCAGGGTTACGATCAGTCTCCGACCTCCCCTAGTCTAGGGTTACGATCAGTCTCCGACCTCGCCCTGTCTGGGGTTACGATCAGTCTGCGACCTCGCCCTGTCTGGGGTTATGATCAGTCTCCGACCTCGCCCTGTCTGGGGTTACAATCAGTCTCCGACCTCCCCTAGTCCAGGGTTACGATCAGTCTCCGGCCTCCCCTAGTCCAGTGTTATCATCAGTCTCCGACATCGCCCTGTCTGGGGTTACGATCAGTCTCCGACCTCCCCTAGTCTAGGGTTACGATCAGTCTCCAACCTCACCCTAGTCCAGTGTTACGATCAGTCTCCGACCTCCCCTAGTCCAGGGTTACGATCAGTCTCCGACCTCCCCTAGTCCAGTGTTACGATCAGTCTCCGACCTCCCCTAGTCCAGGGTTACGATCAGTCTCCGACCTCGCCCTGTCTGGGGTTACGATCAGTCTCCGACCTCCCCTAGTCCAGTGTTACGATCAGTCTCCGACCTCCCCTAGTCCAGGGTTACGATCAGTCTCCGACCTCCCCTAGTCCAGGGTTACGATCAGTCTCCGACCTCGCCCTGTCTGGGGTTACGATCAGTCTCCGACCTCCCCTAGTCCAGGGTTACGATCAGTCTCCGACGTCCTCTAGTCCAGTGTTATGATCAGTCTCCGACCTCGCCCTGTCTGGGGTTACGATCAGTCTCCGACCTCCCCTAGTCCAGGGTTACGATCAGTCTCCGACCTCCCCTAGTCTAGGGTTACGATCAGTCTCCGACCTCGCCCTGTCTGGGGTTACGATCAGTCTCCGACCTCGCCCTGTCTGGGGTTACGATCAGTCTCCGACCTCCCCTAGTCCAGGGTTACGATCAGTCTCCGACCTCGCCCTGTCTGGGGTTATGATCAGTCTCCGACCTCGCCCTGTCTGGGGTTACGATCAGTCTCCGACCTCCCCTAGTCCAGTGTTACGATCAGTCTCCGACCTCCCCTAGTCTAGGGTTACGATCAGTCTCCGACCTCGCCCTGTCTGGGGTTACGATCAGTCTCCGACCTCCCCTAGTCCAGGGTTACGATCAGTCTCCGACCTCGCCCTGTCTGGGGTTACGATCAGTCTCCGACCTCCCCTAGTCTAGGGTTACGATCAGTCTCCAACCTCCCCTAGTCTAGTGTTACGATCAGTCTCCGACCTCACCTTGCATCTCCTGAGCTCCCAGCTGACGCTCCTGAAATCGAATCAAAAGGAAATCATTAAATGAGTGAAACAGAAAATGAGCGCTGACTCTCCCCGGGGTACGGGCCGACTCTCCCCGGGGTACGGGCCGACTCTCCCCGGGGTACGGGTCCCCACGGGCGGTGACTCTCCCCGGAGTACGGGCCGACTCTCCCCGGGGTACGGGTCCCCGCGGGCACCGACTCTCCCCGGGGTATGGGTCCCCGCGGGCACAGACTCTCCCCGGGGTACGGGTCCCCCCGGGCACTGACTCTCCCCGGGGTACGGGTCCCCGCGGGCACTGACTCTCCCCGGGGTACGGATCCCCGCGGGCACCGACTCTCCCCGGGGTACGGGTCCCCACGGGCACCGACTCTCCCCGGGGTACGGGTCTGCACGGGCGCTGACTCTCCCCGGGGTACGGGTCCCCGCGGGCACCGACTCTCCCCGGGGTACGGGTCCCCGCGGGCACTGACTCTCCCCGGGGTACGGGTCCTCACGGGCACCGACTCTCCCCGGGGTACGGGTTCCCACGGGCACCGACTCTCCCCGGGGTACGGGTTCCCACGGGCACCGACTCTTCCCGGGGTACGGGTCCCCGCGGGCGCCGACTCTCCCCGGGGTACGGGTCCCCACAGGCGCTGACTCTCCCCGGGGTACGGGTCCCCACGGGCACCGACTCTCCCTGGGGTACGGGTCCCCACGGGCACTGACTCTCCCCGGGGTACGGGTCCCCGCGGGCGCCGACTCTCCCCGGGGTACGGGTCCCCACGGGCGCCGACTCTCCCCGGGGTACGGGTCCCCACGGGCCGACTCACCCCGGGGTACGGGCCGACTCTCCCCGGGGTACGGGTCCCCGCGGGCACCGACTCTCCCCGGGGTACGGGTCCCCGCGGGCGCCGACTCTCCCCGGGGTACGGGTCCCCACGGGCACCGACTCTCCCCGGGGTACGGGTCCCCACGGGCCGACTCTCCCCGGGGTACAGGCCGACTCTCCCCGGGGTACGGGTCCCCGCGGGCACCGACTCTCCCAGGGGTACGGGTCCCCACGGGCCGACTCTCCCCAGGGTACGGGTCCCCGCGGGCTCCGACTCTCCCCGGGGTACGGGTCCCCGCGGGCTCCAACTCTCCCCAGGGTATGGGTCCGCATGGGCGGTGACTCTCCCCAGGGTCCGGGTCCCCACGGTCACCGACTCTCCCCGGGGTACGGGTCCTAACGGGCGGTGACTCTCCCCAGGGTACGGGTCCCCGCGGGCACTGACTCTCCCCGGGGTACGGGCCGACTCTCCCCGGGGAACGGGTCCCCATGGGCACTGACTCTCCCCGGGGTACGGGTCCCCGCGGGCGTTGACTCTCCCCGGGGTACGGGTCTCCGCGGGCACTGACTCTCCCCGGGGTACGGGTCCCCACGGGCGCCGACTCTCCCCGGGATACGGGTCCCCACAGGCCGACTCTCCCCGGGGTACGGGTCCCCGCGGGCACCGACTCTCCCCGGGGTACGGGTCCCCACGGGCGCCGACTCTCCCCGGGGTCCGGGTCCCCACGGGCACCGACTCTCCCCGGGGTACGGGTCCCCACGGGCGGTGACTCTCCCCAGGGTACGGGTCCCCGCGGGCACTGACTCTCCCCGGGGTACGGGTCCCCACGGGCGCCGACTCTCCCCGGGGTACGGGTCCCCACGGGCCGACTCTCCCCGGGGTACGGGCCGACTCTCGCCGGGGTACGGGTCCCCGCGGGCTCCGACTCTCCCCGGGGTACGGGTCCCCGCGAGCGCCGACTCTCCCCGGGGTACGGGTCCCCGCGGGCACCGACTCTCCCCGGGGTACGGGTCCCCAAGGGCGGTGACTCTCCCCGGGGTACGGGTCCCCACGGGCACCGACTCTCCCCGGGGTACGGGTCCCGAGGGGCACCGACTCTCCCCGGGGTACGGGTCCCCACGGGCACCGACTCTCCCCGGGGTACGGGTCCCCACGGGCACCGACTCTCCCCGGGGGTACGGGTCCCCATGGGCATCGATTCTCCCCGGGGTACGGGTCCCCACGGGCACCGACTCTCCCCGGGGTACGGGTCCCCAAGGGCGGTGACTCTCCCTGGGGTACGGGGCCCGAGGGGCACCGACTCTCCCCGGGGTACGGGTCCCCACAGGCATTGACTCTCCCCGGGGTCCCCACGGGCACCGACTCTCCCGGGGTACGGGTCCCCGCGGGCACCGACTCACCCCGGGGTACGGGTCCCCTCGGGCACCGACTCTCCCTGGGGTACGGGTCTCCGCGGGCACCGACTCTCCCCGGGGTACGGGTCCCCACGGGCACCGACTCTCCCCAGGGTACGGGTCCCCACGGGCGCTGACTCTCCCCGGGGTACGGGTCCCCACGGGCACCGACTCTCCCTGAGGTACGGGTCCCCACGGGCACCAACTCTCCCCAGGGTACGGGTCCCCACGGGCACCGACTCTCCCCGAGGTACGGGTCCCCACGGGCACCGACTCTCCCCAGGGTACGGGTCCCCATGGGCACCGACTCTCCCCAGGGTACGGGTCCCCACGGGCACCGACTCTCCCCGGGCTACGTGTCGCCACGGGCGCCGACTCTCCCCGGGGTACGGGTCCCCACGGGTGGTGACTCTCCCCGGGGTACGGGTCCCCGCGGGCACCGACTCTCCCCGGGGTACGGGTCCCCGCGGGCTCCGACTCTCCCCGGGGTACGGGTCCCCACGGGCACCGACTCTCCCCGGGGTACGGGTCCCCACGGGCACCGACTCTCCCCGGGGTATGTGTCCGCACGGGCGGTTACTCTCCCCAGGGTCCGGGTCCCCACGGGCACCGACTCTCCCCGGGGTACGGGTCCCAACGGGCGGTGACTCTCCCCAGGGTACGGGTCCCCGCGGGCACTGACTCTCCCCGGGGTACGGGCCGACTCTCCCCGGGGAACGGGCCCCCACGGGCACTGACTCTCCCCGGGGTACGGGTCCCCGCGGGCACCGACTCTCCCCGGGGTACGGGTCCCCGCGGGCACCGACTCTCCCCGGGGTACGGGTCCCCGCGGGCTCCGACTCTCCCCGGGGTACGGGTCCCCACGGGCACCGACTCTCCCCGGGGTACGGGTCCCCACGGGCTCCGACTCTCCCCGGGGTACGGGTCCCCACGGGCACCGACTCTCCCCGGGGTACGGGTCCCCACGGGCGCCGACTCTCCCCGGGGTACGGGTCCCCACGGGCACCGACTCTCCCCGGGGTACGGGTCCCCACGGGCACCGACTCTCCCCGGGGTACGGGTCCCCACGGGCACCGACTCTCCCCGGGGTACGGGTCCCCACGGGCACCGACTCTCCCCGGGGTACGGGTCCCCACGGGCCGACTCTCCCCGGGGTACGGGTCCCCACGGGCACCGACTCTCCCCGGGGTACGGGTCCCCAAGGGCGGTGACTCTCCCCGGGGTACGGGTCCCCACGGGCACCGACTCTCCCCGGGGTACGGGTCCCGAGGGGCACCGACTCTCCCCGGGGTACGATTCCCCACAGGCATTGACTCTCCCCGGGGTCCCCACGGGCACCGACTCTACCCGGGGTACGGGTCCCCGCGAGCACCGACTCACCCCGGGGTACGGGACCCCTCGCGCACCGATTCTCCCTGGGGTACGGGTCTCCGCGTGCACCGACTCTCCCCGGTGTACGGGTCCCCACGGGCACCGACTCTCCCCAGGTTACGGGTCCCCACGGGCGCTGACTCTCCCCGGGGTACGGGTCCCCACGGGCAGCGACTCTCCCTGAGGTACGGGTCCCCACGGGCACCAACTCTCCCCAGGGTACGGGTCCCCACGGGCACCGACTCTCCCCGAGGTACGGGTCCCCACGGGCACCGACTCTCCCCAGGGTACGGGTCCCCACGGGCACCGACTCTCCCCAGGGTACGGGTCACCACGGGCACCGACTCTCCCCGGGCTACGTGTCGCCACGGGCGCTGACTCTCCCCGGGGTACGGGTCCCCACGGGCGCCGAATCTCCCCGGGGTATCGGGTCCCCGTGGGCACCGACTCTCCCCGGGGTACAGGTCCCTGCGGGCACCGACTCTCCCCGGGGTACGGGTCCCCACGGGCACCGACTCTCCCCGGGGTACGGGTCCCCACAGGCGGTGACTCTCCCCGGGGTACGGGTCCCCACGGGCACCGACTCTCCCCGGGGTACAGGTCCCCACGGGCACCGACTCTCCCCGGGGTACAGGTCCCCACGGGCACCGACTCTCCCCGGGCTACGGGTCCCTACGGGCGGTGACTCTCCCCGGGGTACGGGTCCCCACGGGCGGTGACTCTCCCCGGGGTACGGGTCCCCACGGACACCGACTCTCCCCGGGGTACGGGTCCCCAAGGGCGGTGACTCTCCCCGGGGTACGGGTCCCCACGGGCACCGACTCTCCCCGGGGTACGGGTCCTGAGGGGCACCGACTCTCCCCGGGGTACGGGTCCCCACGGGCTCCGACTCTCCCCGGGGTACGGGTCCCCACGGGCACCGACTCTCCCCGGGGGTACGGGTCCCCATGGGCATCGACTCTCCCCGGGGTACGGGTCCCCATGGGCATCGACTCTCCCCGGGGTACGGGTCCCCGCGGGCATCGACTCTCCCCGGGGTACGGGTCCCCATGGGCATCGACTCTCCCCGGGGTACGGGTCCCCGCGGGCACCGACTCTCCCCGGGGTACAGGTCCCCACGGGCACCAACTCTCCCCGGGGTACGGGTCCCCTCGGGCACCGACTCTCCCCAGGGTATGGGTCCCCGCGGGCGCCGACTCTCCCCGGGGTACGGGTCCCCATGGGCACCGACTCTCCCCGAGGTACGGGTCCCCACGGGCACCGACTCTCCCCAGGGTACGGGTCCCCACGGGCACTGACTCTCCCCAGGGTACGGGTCCCCACGGGCACCGACTCTCCCCGGGCTACGTGTCACCACGGGCACTGACTCTCCCTGGGGTACGGGTCCCCACGGGCACCGACTCTCCCCAGGGTATTGTCCCCACGGGCACCGACTCTCCCCGGGATACGTGTCGCCACCGGCGCTGACTCTCCCTGGGGTACGGGTCCCCGCGGGCACCGACTCTCCCCGGGGTATGGGTCCCCACGGGCACCGACTCTCCCCGGGGTATGGGTCCCCACGGGCACCGACACTCCCCGGGGTACGGGTCCCCACGGGCACCGACTCTCCCCGGGGTATGGGTCCCCACGGGCACCGACTCTCCCCAGGGTACGGGTCCCCGCGGGCACCGACGCTCCCCGGGCTACGGGTCCCCACGGGCGGTGACTCTCCCCGGGGTACGGGTCCCCACGGGCGGTGACTCTCCCCAGGGTACAGGTCCCCACGGGCACCGACTCTCCCCGGGGTACGGGTCCCCACGGGCGGTGACTCTCCCCGGGGTACAGGTCACCGCTGGCGTTGGGTACGGGGAGAGATGTAACTAGCAGGGTAGATAAAGGGGAACCAGTGGATGTAATATATTTGGATTTCCAAAAGGCATTCGATAAGGTGCCACATAAAAGGTTATTACGCAAGATTAGGGCTCATGGGTTTGGGGGTAATACATTAGCATGGATAGAGGGTTGGTTAATGGACAGAAAACAGAGAGTTGGGATAAACGGGTCATTTTCAGGTTGGCAGGCTGTAACTAGTGGGGTGCCGCAAGGATCAGTGTTGGGGCCTCAGCTATTTACAATCTTTATTAATGACCTAGATGAAGGGACCGAGTGTTTTGTATCCAAGTTTGCTGATGACACAAAGCTAGGTGGGACAGTAAGCTGTGAGGAGAACACAGAGTCTGCAAAGGGATATAGATCGACTAAGTGAATGGGCAGTAAGGTGGCAGATGGAGTATAATGTGGGGAAATGTGAGGTTATTCACTTTGGTAGGAAGAATAGAAAAACAGAATATTTTTTAAATGGTGAGAAACTTTCAAATGTTGGTGTTCAGCGAGATTTGGGTGTCCTCGTGCAAGAAACACAGAGAGTTAGCATGCAGGTACAGCAAGCAATAATGGCATGTTGGTCTTTATTGCAAGGTGGTTGGAGTATAAGAGTAAGGAAGTCTTGCTACAACTGTACAGGGCCTTGGTGAGACCACACCAGGAGTACTGTGCACAGTTCTGGTCTCCTTATCAAAGGAAGGATATACTTGCCTTGGAGGCGGTGCAACGAAGGTTCACTAGATTGATTCCTGGGATGAGAGGGTTGTCCTATGAGGAGAGATTGTGTAGAATGGGCCGATACTCTCTGGAGTTTAGAAGAATGAGAGGTGATCTCATTGAAACATATAAGATTCTGAGGGGGATTGACAGGGTAGATGCTGAGAGATTGTTTCCCCTGGCTGGAGAGTCTAGAACCAGGGGTCACAGTCTCAGGATAAGGGGTCGGCCATTTAGGACTGAGGTGAGGAGGAATTTCTTCACTCAGAGGGTGGTGACTCTTTGGAATTCTCTACTCCAGAGGGCTGTGGAGGCTCAGTCGTTGAGTATATTCAAGACAGAGATCAATAAATTTTTGGACTCTCGGGAATCAAATTCTTATTGAATGGTGGAGCAGGCTCGAGGGGCCGAATGGCCGACTCCTGCTCTTATTTCTAATGTACATATGTTCCCACAGGTTTTGACTCCCCGGGGTACGGGTCCCCACGGGCACCGACTCTCCCCGGGGTACGGGTCCCCACGGGCACTGACTCTCCCCGGGGTACGGGTCTCCGCGGGCACCGACTCTCCCCGGGGTACGGGTCCCCACGGGCACCGACTCTCCCCGGGGTACGGGTCCCCGCGGGCACCGACTCTCCCCGGGGTACGGGTCCCCGCGGGCACCGACTCTCCCCGGGGTACGGGTCCCCGCGGGCATCGACTCTCCCCGGGGTATGGGTCCCCACGGGCACCGACTCTCCCCGGGGTACGGGTCCCCGCGGGCGCCGACTCTCCCCGGGGTACGGGTCCCCGCGGGCACCAACTGTCCCCAGGGTACGGGTCCCCGCGGGCACCGACCATCCCCGGGGTACGGGTCCCCACGGGCTCCGACTCTCCCCGGGGTACGGGTCCCCACGGGCACTGACTCTCCCCGGGGTACGGGTCCCCGCGGGCACCGACTCTCCCCGGGGTACGGGTCCCCACGTGCGGTGACTCTCCCCGGGGTACGGGTCCCCACGGGCGGTGACTCTCCCCGGGGTACGGGTCCCCACGGGCACTGACTCTCCCCGGGGTACGGGTCCCCACGGGCGGTGACTCTCCCTGGGGTACGGGTCGCAGTGGGTGAAAGCTCAGGGGGCTAGTAGAGGGTGGGTTTGGGGGAAACAATGCAGGGGAGCTCGGGACGGAGGAGTGACTAGTTTAAAATTGCGCATTACCGTGTGTTTTTCAGCTATGCCCTTCTTGAGAAAGATGCAGGCGGGGCCCAGGACGTTCTGCATTCTGACGCACTGTTGGGCGAGCGTGTAGAGCGGTTCCCGATACTCGTCCGATCCTTCCTCACCGTCTTGTTCCCCTTTCCCCCGGCGCGCCTGCCTCCGTCTCGAGCTCGACTGGGGGGAGAGAGTGTTGGGGTTAAGGAGCCGCGGGCGAAAGACAGAGAGACAACCAGGGAGGCCTTTTTATTGAGGGACCGTCCCGCAGTTAATCTGCCCCCTCCCCCCCCAAGTCCCAATCTCCGCACATCAGCCCCAAAGCCGGGTTAATCTCTGGTCAGGCTCCAACATCTGTTTCTCGGGAGCTTTACTCCAAATCTCACACAGAACATCTGGACGATTCGCCCTGAGAATCTCCCATCTCCGGAGAGCAACGATTAATCAACTTTGATCAGGTCCCAACATCCTCTCACCTTCAGACAGCATCTCCGCCCCGTCTCCCTCTCTCTCTGTCTGTCTCTCTCTCTCTCTCTCTCTCTCTCTCTGTCTCTCTGTCTGTCTCTGTCTCTCTGTCTCTCTCTGTCTCTCTCTCTGTCTCATTCTCTCTTTGTCTCTCTCTGTCTCCCTCTCTCTCTGTCTCTCTCTCTGTCTCTCTCTCTGTCTGTCTCATTCTCTCTTTGTCTCTCTCTATCTCTCTCTGTCTCGCTCTCTCTGTCTCTGTCTCTCTCTGTCTCTCTCTCTGTCTCTCTCTCTCTTTCTCTGTCTCTTTCTCTCTGTCCCTCTCTCTCTCTCTCTCTCTCTTTCTCTGTCTGTCTCTCTCTGTCTCTGTCTCTCTCTCTGTCTCTTTCTCTCTCTGTCTCTCTCTCTGTCTCTCTCTTTGTCTCTCTCTCTGTCTCTCTCTGTCTCTCTCTCTCTCTCTCTCTCTCTGTCTCTCTCTGTCCCTCTCTCTCTCTCTCTCTCTCTTTCTCTGTCTGTCTCTCTCTGTCTCTGTCTCTCTCTCTGTCTCTTTCTCTCTCTGTCTCTCTCTCTGTCTCTCTCTTTGTCTCTCTCTCTGTCTCTCTCTGTCTCTCTCTCTCTCTCTCTCTCTGTCTCTCTCTTTCTCTGTCTCTCTTTCTCTCTGTACTCTTTATCTGTCTGTCTCTCTGTCTCTCTCTGTCTATATATTATAATGGGGAATAAGGAAATGGCAGAGAAATTAAACAAATACTTTGGGCTGGATTTTGAGTGACCCGTGGAGTCGGGTTTGGAGGCGTGTGGGGGGTTAAATTTGCGGGGTCGGGGGTCCCGACCCCATCCCACCTCCACGCAATTTTGACAAAATCAGTCGCGGGGTTCCCGACTCCGTCCCGCCTCCAAGAGGTGGGAGAGGCCATTAAAGCCCTTAACAAGCCCTAAATTGGCTCTGTAATGCCATTTTGAAACGTTTTCGCTAGTTTAACCCTTTTCCCACGTGAAGTATGCCTGATGTGAAACATGCCAGTGAAACTTGGCGGGAGCACAAGTGGACAGCTGACTATCAGCTGCAGGTCCACTATTACATCGGAGATGTGATGAAGGTAGTAGTAGTATTAGGTCTGAAAGTCGCCTCTGATGCTGCTGCATTGAATGTCATCAGAGACTGCATGGCCTCTCTCTCTCTCTCTCTCTGTCACACTCACACTCACACTCACACTCACACTCATATATATCCAGGTCCACTCACATCAAAAGCCAGGCAGGTCCTCTCTCACCAACAGCCAGACAGTCTCTGAGACCAGGCAGTCAGCAATGATGACATCATCAGAGGCGACTTTCAGACTGAAACCACTAATTAGTTCATGGGTTCCCACATGCTGAAACTCAATTACCCAATTAAGTGAAAATTGCATCATTCATCCACATTAATCTGGAGTCGGGGGGAGGGGGGCAAACACGAAATGCGGATGACACGACCCCAACCCGACCCCAAGACAAAATCCAACCCTTTGTGTCTGTCTTCACGGAAGAAGACGCAAAAAACTTCCCAGGAAATAGTGGAGAACCAAGGCTCTAGTGAGAATGAGGAACTGAAAGAAATTAGTATTCGTAAAAAAGTAGCACTGGAGAAATTAATGGGACTGAAAGCCAATAATTCCCTTGGACCTGATGGCCTACATCCTAGGGTTTTGAAAGAGGTGGCTATAGAGATAGTGGATGCATTGGTTGTCATCTTCCAAAATTCTATAGATTCTAGAACGGTTCCCACGGATTGGAAGGTAGCAAATATAACCCCACTATTTAAGAAAGGAGGGAGAGGGAAAACAGGGAACTACAGACCAGTTAGCCTGACATCAGTAGTCGGGAAAATGATAGATTCTATTATTAAGGACGTGGTAACAGGGCACTTAGAAAATAATAATAGGATTGGGCAGAGTCAACACGGATTTATGAAAGGGAAATCGTGTTTGACGAATCTGTTAGAGTTTTTTGAGGTTGTAACTAGCAGAATAGATAAGGGGGAACCAGTGGATGTGGTGTATTTGGATTTACAGAAGGCATTCGATAAGGTGCCACACAAGAGGTTATTAAACATTAGGGCTCATGGGATTGGGGGTAATATACTAGCATGGATTGAGGATTGGTTAACGGACAGAAAACAGAGAGCAGGAATAAACGGGTTGGCAGGCTGTAACTAGTGGGGTACCGCAAGGATCAGTGCTTGGGCCTCAGCTATTCACAATCTACATCAATGATTTGGATGAGGGGACCAAATGTAATATATCCAAGTTTACTGATGATACAAAGCTGGGTGGGAATGTAAGTTGTGAGGAGGATGCAAGGAGGCTTCAGGGGGATGCAGGCAGGCTAAGTGAGTGGGCAAGAACATGGCAAATGGAATATAATGTGGAGAAATGTGAAGTTATCCACTTTGGTAGAAAAATAGAAAAGCAGAGTATTTATTAAATGGTGAGAGATTGGGAAATGTTGGTGTTCAGAGGGACCTGGGTGTCCTTATTAATGATCTGGACGATGGAATTGGATGTAATATCTCCAAGTTTGCAGACGACACAAAGCTGGGTGGGAGTGTGTGCCGTGAGGAGGATGCCGAGAAACTCCAGTATGATTTGGACAGGTTGGGGGATTGGGCAGAAGCATGGCAGATGCAATATAATGTGGATAAATGCGAGGTTATCCACTTTGGTGTC
>JASTWF010001319.1:0-27500 GCA_030390025.1 Squalus acanthias | reverse complement strand
CGGTGTCCTGGGGCCAATGTTTATCCCTCAATCAACATCACTAAAACAGATGATCTGGTCATTCATCACATTACTGTTTGTGGGAGCTTGCTGTGCACGAATTGACTGCCACGTTTCCTACATTACAACAGTGACCACACTTCAAAAAGTACTTCATTGGCTGTAAAGCGCTTTGGGACGTCCTGAGGTGGTGAAAGGCGCTGGAGAAATGCGAGACTTTCTTTCTCTCCCTCTCTCTCTGTCTGTCCATCTCTCTCTCTCTCTCTCTCTCTCGGTGTCTGTCTGTTTCTCTCCCAGAGAGAGAGAGAGAGAAAGAGGAAGGAGGGATGAGAGAGAGAAAGAGATACAGAGAAGGAGACAGACAGAGCAGAGAGAGAGAGAGAGAGGAGAGAGATTGAAACCGATTAAATGATCAGTGGAACTGACAATGGATTCATTTCGGTTCGATAATCAGTACTGCCAAAAATTAAATCCTGAATAATCCTGGTCTCAACATTTAAATCACTGGAACCACATCACGTTCCCTAAACCGCTGCGAGAGAATTGACAGCTTTAGCCATCACTGCGTGACACACACAGTCCAGAATCTCAGACTTATCTCAGTATCTGCTCTGTACAATGCTCACCTTTAACTCCCCGCCGTTTCAACTAACACCTCCCGTTAAATATCTTCGCCCCCACCCCTGTCCAATCTAGACCGAGTTCCCCCAGCTCGAGGACTGACCTGCTGAGGAACTTTCCATTTTGATCGCAGGCAGTTTCCCATCTGCACCCCTCGGATTCAAGGAGTTCGGAAACCGGAGAGTGACAGGGATCAGAGAGACCGAATCAGGGAGATGCACATCCCGATAAAAAAACCCAGCTGTATACTTACTAAAGAACAGGAGAGAAAGAAAGAGAGAGAGAGAGACAGAGAGAGAGAGAGAGACTGAGAGAGAGACAGAGAGAGAGAGAGACAGAGAGAGAGAGACAGAGAGAGACAGAGAGAGAGACAGAGAGAGAGACAGAGAGACAGAGAGAGAGACAGAGAGAGAGAGACAGAGAGACAGAGAGAGAGAGACAGAGAGAGAGAGACAGAGAGAGAGAGACAGAGAGAGAGAGTGAGCGACAGAGAGAGAGAGACAGAGAGAGAGAGAGAGACAGAGAGAGAGAGAGTGAGCGACAGAGAGAGAGACAGAGAGAGAGAGAGTGAGCGACAGAGAGAGAGAGAGACAGAGAGAGAGAGAGTGAGCGACAGAGAGAGAGAGACAGAGAGAGAGAGAGAGACAGAGAGAGAGAGAGTGAGCGACAGAGAGAGAGAGACAGAGAGAGAGAGACAGAGAGAGAGAGAGAGAGAGACAGAGAGAGACAGAGAGAGAGAGGGACAGAGAAAGACACAGAGAGAGAGTGAGCGACAGAGAGAGAAAGACACAGACAGAGAGAGACAGAGAGAGAGAGATGGAGAGAGGCAGAGAGAGAGAGAGAGAGAGAGACAGAGACAGAGAGAGAGAGAGACAGAGAGAGAGACAGAGACAGAGAGACAGAGACAGAGAGAGAGAGACAGAGAGAGAGAGAGAGAGACAGAGAGAGAGAGAGAGAGAGCGAGTGAGAGACAGAGAGAGAGACAGAGAGAGAGAGACAGAGAGAGAGAGAGACAAGTAGAAGCAGCGAGGCGGAGAGAGGAAAGGAGAGAGAGATGAAGACAGATTCAGGTAGTGACTGAGATCACATTTCTTCACACAAAGGGCGGTGGAAATCTGCAACTTTGCCAAAAAAGCTGTGGATGCTGGGGGTCGAATGGAGCTTTCAAGACAAAGAGAGGTAGATTTTTGTTGGGTAAGGGTATGGAGGGATATGGAGCAGAGGTGGGTAAATGGGTTCAAGGTAGAGACCAGCCATGATCTGACTGAATGACGGAACAGGCTCAAGGGGCTGAATGGGCCTCCTCCTGTTCCTGTGTAACAGGCTCGAGGGGCTGAATGGGCCTCCTCCTGTTCCTGTGTAACAGGCTCGAGGGGCTGAATGGTCTCCTCCTGTTCCTGTGTAACAGACTCGAGGGGCTGAATGGGCCTCCTCCTGTTCCTATGTAACAGGGTCGAGGGGCTGAATGGCCTCCTCCTGTTCCGGTGTAACAGGCTCGAGGGGCTGAATGGGCCTCCTCCTGTTCCTGTGTAACAGGCTCGAGGGGCTGAATGACCTCCTCCTGTTCCTGTGTAACAGGCTCGAGGGGCTGAATGGGCCTCCTCCTGTTCCTGTGTAACAGGCTCGAGGGTTTGAATGGGCCTCCTCCTGTTCCCGTGTAACAGGCTCGAGGGGCTGAATGGGCCTCCTCCTGTTCCTGTGTAACAGGCTCGAGGGGCTGAATGGGCCTCCTCCTGTTCCTGTGTAACAGGCTCGAGGGTTTGAATGGCCCTCCTCCTGTTCCCGTGTAACAGGCTCGAGGGGCTGAATGGGCCTCCTCCTGTTCCTGTGTAACAGGCTCGAGGGGCTGAATGGCCTCCTCCTGTTCAGTGGAACAGGCTCGAGGGGCTGAATGGCCTCCTCCTGTTGCTGTGTAACAGGCTCGAGGGTTTGAATGGCCTCCTCCTGTTCCTGTGTAACAGGCTCGAGGGGCTGAATGGCCTCCTCCTGTTTCTGTGTAACAGGCTCGAGGGGCGGAATGGCCTCCTCCTGTTCCTGTGTAACAGGCTCGAGGGGCTGAATGGGCCTCCTCCTGTTCCTGTGTAACAGGCTCGAGGGGCTGAATGGGCCTCCTCCTGTTCCTCTGTAACAGGCTCGAGGGGCTGAATGGGCCTCCTCCTGTTCCCATGTAACAGGCTCGAGGGGCTGAATGGGCCTCCTCCTGTTTCTGTGTAACAAGCTCGAGGGGCTGAATGGGCCTCCTCCTGTTCCTGTGTAACAGGCTCGAGGGGCTGAATGGCCTTTTCCTGTTCCTGTGTAACAGGCTCAAGGGGCTGAATGGCCTCCTCCTGTTCCTGTGTAACAGTTTCGAGGGGCTGAATGGGCCTCCTCCTGTTCCTGTGTAACAGAGTCGAGGGGCTGAACGGCCTCCTCCTGTTCCTGTGTAACAGGCTCGAGGGGTTGAATGGCCTCCTCCTGTTCCTGTGTAACAGACTCGAGGGGCTGAATGGCCTCCTCCTATTCCTGTGTAACAGGCTCGAGGGGCTGAATAGGCCTCTTCCTGTTCCTGTGTAACAGGCTCGAGGGGCTGAATGGCCTCCTCCTGTTCCTGTGTAACAGGCTTGAGGGGCTGAACGACCTCCTCCTGTTCCTGAGTAACAGGCTCGAGGGGCTGAATGGCCTCCTCCTGTTCCCGTGTAACAGGTTCGAGGGGCTGAATGGGCCTCCTCCTGTTCCTGTGTAACAGGCTCGAGGGGCTGAATGGGCCTCCTCCTGTTCCTAATGTAACAGGCTCGAGGGGCTGAATGGCCTCCTGTTGCTGTGTAACAGGCTCGAGGGGGCTGAATGGGCCTCCTCCTGTTCCTGTGTAATAGGCTCGAGGGGCTGAATAGGCCTCCTCCTGTTCCCGTGTAACAGGCTAGAGGGGCTGAATGGCCTCCTCCTGTTCCCGTGTAACAGGCTCAAGGGGCTGAATGGGCCTCCTCCTGTGTAACAGGCTCGAGGGGCTGAATGGCCTCCTCCTGTTCCTGTGAAACAGGCTCGAGGGGCTGAATGGCCTCCTCCTGTTCCTGTGAAACAGGCTCGAGGGGCTGAATGGCCTCCTCCTGTTCCTGTGAAACAGGCTCGAGGGGCTGAATGGCCTCCTCCTGTTCCTGTGAAACAGGCTCAAGGGGCTGAACGGCCTCCTCCTGTTTCTGTGTAACAGGCTCGAGAGACTGAATGGCCTCCTTCTGTTCCTGTGTAACAGGCTCGAGGGGTTGAATGGCCTCCTCCTGTTCCTGTGTAACAGGCTCGAGGAGCTGAATAGGCCTCTTCCTGTTCCTGTGTAACAGGCTCGAGGGGCTGAATGGGCCTCCTCCTGTTCCTGTGTAACAGGCTCGAGGGGCTGAATGGGCCTCCTCCTGTTCCTGTGTAACAGGCTCGAGGGGCTGAATGGGCGCCCTCCTGTTCCCATGTAACAGGCTCGAGGGGCTGAATGGGCCTCCTCCTGTTTCTGTGTAACAAGCTCGAGGGGCTGAATGGGCCTCCTCCTGTTCCTGTGTAACAGGCTCGAGGGGCTGAATGGGCCTCCTCCTGTTCCTGTGTAACAGGCTCGAGGGGCTGAATGGGCGCCCTCCTGTTCCCATGTAACAGGCTCGAGGGGCTGAATGGGCCTCCTCCTGTTTCTGTGTAACAAGCTCGAGAGGCTGAATGGGCCCCCTCCTGTTCCCGTGTAACAGGCTCGAGGGGCTGAATGGCCTCTTCCTGTTCCTGTGTAACAGGCTCGAGGGGCTGAATGGCCTCCTCCTGTTCCTGTGTAACAGACTCGAGGGGGCTGAACGGCCTCCTCCTGTTCCTGTGTAACAGGCTCGAGGGGCTGAATGGCCTCCTCCTATTCCTGTGTAACAGGCTCGAGGGACTGAATGGGCCTCCTCCTGTTCCTGTGTAACAGACTCAAGGGGCTGAATGGCCTCCTCCTATTCCTGTGTAACAGGCTCAAGGGGCTGAATGGCCTGCTCCTGTTCCCGTGTAACAGGCTCGAGGGGCTGAATGGCCTCCTCCTGTTCCTGTGTAACAGACTCAAGGGGCTGAATGGCCTCCTCCTATTCCTGTGTAACAGGCTCGAGGGGCTGAATGGCCTCCTCCTGTTCCTGTGTAACAGACTCGAGGGGCTGAATGGCCTCCTCCTGTTCCTGTGTAACAGGCTCGAGGGGCTGAATGGGCCTCCTCCTGTTTCTGTGTAACAAGCTCGAGGGGCTGAATGGGCCTCCTCCTGTTCCTGTGTAACAGGCTCGAGGGGCTGAATGGCCTTTTCCTGTTCCTGTGTAACAGGCTCAAGGGGCTGAATGGCCTCCTCCTGTTCCTGTGTAACAGTTTCGAGGGGCTGAATGGGCCTCCTCCTGTTCCTGTGTAACAGAGTCGAGGGGCTGAACGGCCTCCTCCTGTTCCTGTGTAACAGGCTCGAGGGGTTGAATGGCCTCCTCCTGTTCCTGTGTAACAGACTCGAGGGGCTGAATGGCCTCCTCCTATTCCTGTGTAACAGGCTCGAGGGGCTGAATAGGCCTCTTCCTGTTCCTGTGTAACAGGCTCGAGGGGCTGAATGGCCTCCTCCTGTTCCTGTGTAACAGGCTTGAGGGGCTGAACGACCTCCTCCTGTTCCTGAGTAACAGGCTCGAGGGGCTGAATGGCCTCCTCCTGTTCCCGTGTAACAGGTTCGAGGGGCTGAATGGGCCTCCTCCTGTTCCTGTGTAACAGGCTCGAGGGGCTGAATGGGCCTCCTCCTGTTCCTAATGTAACAGGCTCGAGGGGCTGAATGGCCTCCTGTTGCTGTGTAACAGGCTCGAGGGGGCTGAATGGGCCTCCTCCTGTTCCTGTGTAATAGGCTCGAGGGGCTGAATAGGCCTCCTCCTGTTCCCGTGTAACAGGCTAGAGGGGCTGAATGGCCTCCTCCTGTTCCCGTGTAACAGGCTCAAGGGGCTGAATGGGCCTCCTCCTGTGTAACAGGCTCGAGGGGCTGAATGGCCTCCTCCTGTTCCCGTGTAACAGGCTCGAGGGGCTGAATGGCCTCCTCCTGTTCCCATGTAACAGGCTCGAGGGGCTGAATGGCCTCCTCCTGTTCCTGTGAAACAGGCTCGAGGGGCTGAATGGCCTCCTCCTGTTCCTGTGAAACAGGCTCGAGGGGCTGAATGGCCTCCTCCTGTTCCTGTGAAACAGGCTCGAGGGGCTGAATGGCCTCCTCCTGTTCCTGTGAAACAGGCTCAAGGGGCTGAACGGCCTCCTCCTGTTTCTGTGTAACAGGCTCGAGAGACTGAATGGCCTCCTTCTGTTCCTGTGTAACAGGCTCGAGGGGTTGAATGGCCTCCTCCTGTTCCTGTGTAACAGGCTCGAGGAGCTGAATAGGCCTCTTCCTGTTCCTGTGTAACAGGCTCGAGGGGCTGAATGGGCCTCCTCCTGTTCCTGTGTAACAGGCTCGAGGGGCTGAATGGGCCTCCTCCTGTTCCTGTGTAACAGGCTCGAGGGGCTGAATGGGCGCCCTCCTGTTCCCATGTAACAGGCTCGAGGGGCTGAATGGGCCTCCTCCTGTTTCTGTGTAACAAGCTCGAGGGGCTGAATGGGCCTCCTCCTGTTCCTGTGTAACAGGCTCGAGGGGCTGAATGGGCCTCCTCCTGTTCCTGTGTAACAGGCTCGAGGGGCTGAATGGCCTCCTCCTGTTCCTCTGTAACAGGCTCGAGGGGCTGAATGGCCTCCTCCTGTTCCTGTGTAACAAGCTCGAGGGGCTGAATGGGCCTCCTCCTGTTTCTGTGTAACAAGCTCGAGAGGCTGAATGGGCCCCCTCCTGTTCCCGTGTAACAGGCTCGAGGGGCTGAATGGCCTCTTCCTGTTCCTGTGTAACAGGCTCGAGGGGCTGAATGGCCTCCTCCTGTTCCTGTGTAACAGGCTCGAGGGACTGAATGGGCCTCCTCCTGTTCCTGTGTAACAGGCTCGAGGGGCTGAATGGCCTCCTCCTGTTCCTGTGTAACAGGCTCGAGGGACTGAATGGGCCTCCTCCTGTTCCTGTGTAACAGGCTCGAGGGGCTGAACAGCCTCCTCCTGTTCCTGTGTAACAAGCTCGAGAGGCTGAATGGGCCCCCTCCTGTTCCCGTGTAACAGGCTCGAGGGGCTGAACGGCCTCCTCCTGTTCCTGTGTAACAGGCTCGAGGGGCTGAATGGCCTCCTCCTATTCCTGTGTAACAGGCTCGAGGGACTGAATGGGCCTCCTCCTGTTCCTGTGTAACAGACTCAAGGGGCTGAATGGCCTCCTCCTATTCCTGTGTAACAGGCTCAAGGGGCTGAATGGCCTGCTCCTGTTCCCGTGTAACAGGCTCGAGGGGCTGAATGGCCTCCTCCTGTTCCTGTGTAACAGACTCAAGGGGCTGAATGGCCTCCTCCTATTCCTGTGTAACAGGCTCGAGGGGCTGAATGGCCTCCTCCTGTTCCTGTGTAACAGACTCGAGGGGCTGAATGGCCTCCTCCTGTTCCTGTGTAACAGGCTCGAGGGGCTGAATGGGCCTCCTCCTATTCCTGTGTAACAGGCTCAAGGGGCTGAATGGCCTCCTCCTGTTCCCGTGTAACAGGCTCGAGGGGCTGAATGGGCTCCTCCTGTTCCCGTGTAACAGGCTCGAGGGGCTGAATGGGTCTCCTCCATGTTCCTGTGTAACAGGCTCGAGTGGCTGAATGGGCCTCCTCCTGTTCCCGTGTAATAGGCTTGAGGGGCTGAATGGCCTTCTCCTGTTGCTGTGTAACAGGCTCGAGGGGCTGAATGGCCTCCTCCTGTTCCTGTGTAACAGGCTCGAGGGGGCTGAATGGCCTCCTCCTGTTCCCGTGTAACAGGCTCGAGGGGCTGAATGGCCTCCTCCTGTTCCTGTGTAACGGGCTTGAGGGGGCTGAATGGCCTCCTCCTGTTCCTGTGTAACAGGCTCGAGGGGCTGAATGGCCTTCTCCTGTTGCTGTGTAACAGGCTCGAGGGGCTGAATGGCCTCCTCCTGTTCCTGTGTAACAGGCTCGAGGGGCTGAATGGCCTTCTCCTGTTGCTGTGTAACAGGCTCGAGGGGCTGAATGGGCCTCCTCCTGTTCCTGTGTAACGGGCTCGAGGGGGCTGAATTGCCTCCTCCTGTTCCCGTGTAACAGGCTCGAGGGGCTGAATGGCCTCCTCCTGTTCCTGTGTAACAGGCTCGAGGGGCTGAATGGCCTCCTCCTGTTCCTGTGTAACAGTCTTCTCCTCCACTTCCCAGATGCTTCCCATTTGTGCGGTCTTGGGCCAGGGATTCCCAGGTGCCGGTGGGGATGTTGCACTTTTTCAAGGAGGCTTTGAGGGTGTCCTGGAAGCGTTTCCTCTGCCCACCTGGGGCTCTCTTGCCGTGTCGGAGCTCCGAGTAGAGCGCTTGTTTTGGGAGTCTCGTATCGGGCATGCGGACGATGTGACCCGTCCATCTGAGCTGATCGAGCGTGGTCAAAGCTTCGATGCTGGGGATGATGGCCTGAGCGAGAACACTGACCTTGGTGCGCCTATCCTGCAGGATCTTGAATATACTCAACGACTGAGCCTGCACAGCCTTCTGGGGTATGATTGGGCAGAGTCAACACGGATTTACGAAAGGGAAATCGTGTTTGACGAATCTGTTAGAGTTTTTTGAGGTTGTAACTAGCAGAATAGATGAGGGGGAACCAGTGGATGTGGTGTAATTGGATTTTCAGAAGGCATTCGATAAGGTGCCACACAAGAGGTTATTAAACAAAATTAGGGCTCATGGGATTGGGAGTAATATACCAGCATGGATTGAGAATTGGTTAACGGACAGAAAACAGAGAGTAGGAATAAACGGGTCATTTTCGGGTTGGCAGGCTGTAACCAGTGGGGTACCGCAAGGATCGGTGCTTGGGCCTCAGCTATTCACAATCTACATCAATGATTTGGATGAGGAGACCAAGTGTAATCTATCGAAGTTTAGAAACATAGAAACATAGAATCTAGGAGCAGGAGTAGGCCATTCGGCCCGTCGAGCCTGCTCCGCCATTCAATACGATCATGGCTGATCATCCAAATCCAGTACACTGTCCCTGCTTTAATCCCCACAGTACACATATCCCACCCTACCCCTGTAACCCCACGTATTTAATTCCCCCTAACATATCCCATCCTATCCCCATATATTTAATCCCCCCTAACACTAAGGGTCAATTTATCATAGCCAAATCAACCTAACCCACACATTTTTGGACTGTGGGAGGAAACCGGAGCACCCGGAGGAAACCCACGCAGACACGGGGAGAATGTGCAAACTCCACACAGACAGTCACCCGAGGTCAGATTCGAACCCGGGTCCCTGGCGCTGTGAGGCACCAGTGCTAACCACTATGCCACCGTGTTGCCCTAGTTTGCTGATGATACAAAGCTGGGTGGGAATGTAAGTTGTGAGGAGGATGCAAGGAGGCTTCAAGGGGATGTCGACAGGCTAAGTGAGTGGGCAAGAACATGGCAAATGGAATATAATGTGGAGAAATGTGAAGTTATCCACTTTGGTAGAAAAAATAGAAAAGCAGTGTATTTTTTAAATGGTGAAAGATTGGGAAATGTTGGTGTTCAGAGGGACCTGGGTGTCCTTCTACATGAGTCACTGAAAGTTAACATGCAGGTACAGCAAGCAATTAGAAAAGCAAATGGTATGTTGGCATTTATTACAAGAGGATTTGAGTATAAGAGTAAAGGCGTCTTACTGCAATTATATAGGGCCCTGGTGAGACCACACCTGGAGTATTGTGTACAGTTTTGGTCTCCTTACCCAAGGAAGGATATACTTGCCCTAGAGGGAGTGCAACGAAGGTTCACCAGACTGGTTCCTGGGATGGGGGGATTGTCCTATGAGGAGAGATTGAGTAGACTAGGCCTATATTCTCTAGAGTTTAGAAGAATGAGAGGTGATCTCATTGAAACATACAAAATTCTTAACGGGGTTGACAGGGTTGATGCAGGGAGGATGTTTCCCCTGGCTGGGGAGTCTAGAACCAGGGGTCACAATCTCAGGATAAGGGGTCGGCCATTTAGGACTGAGATGAGGAGAAATTTCTTCACTCAGAGGGTGGTGAATCTTTGGAATTCTCTGCCCCAGAGGGCTGTGGAGGCTCAGTCGTTGAGTATATTCAAGACAATAGATTTTTGGATATTAAGGGAATCAAGGGTTATGGGGACAGTGCGGGAAAGTGGAGATGAGGTCAAAGATCAGCCATGATCTCATTGAATGGCGGAGCAGGCTCGAGGCGCCGAATGGCCGACTCCTGCTCCCATTTCTTATGTTCTTAAGTAGAGAATCACCACCCTCTGAGTGAAGAAATTCCTCCTCATCTCAGTCCTAAATGGCCGACCCCTTATCCTGAGACTGTGGCCCCTGGTTCTGGGGCTTAAAAATTTGAGATTGCTAAAAACCCGGAGTTAATGGCCGCTGAAATTGATGGCGCCCGCGGTATACTGCCGCTGGTTGCTAATAAACATTAGCCCAGCGCTAAACTCACCGTGCAAGGCCGTTCTGGTGGCGATAGTCCCGGCAGGAGGACCCAGTGTAGCGTGGCCGTAGCGTCACCGCAGCAAGAAGGGCCTGCTCTTAAAGCAAGGCTGACATTTCAGAGAGCAGTGTCGTCCCTTAAAGGGGAACTGCCTTCTATAATGAAAAAAAAATAAAAATCATTTAAAAATAGACAGCTTTCAGCCCTTACAGCTTAACTGCCGTCTGAAAAAAAATTAACATTGAACAGAATTCCCAAATGGGAGTCTTCAGCTCTTAGAGTCATAACGGCACAGAAGCAGGCCATTCGGCCCATCGAGTCCGTGCCGGCTCTCTGTAGAGCAATCCAGTCAGTCCCATTCCCCCCTATCCAGTCTCCCCTTGAAAACATTGAGGGCTGGATGTTGCCAGCCGAGATGAGTTGGGGGGCGGGACCGCCGCCTTCTGGGTTCTAGTCCCGCCCCCGTGACGTCCGACGCACAGACGCGATTTTCCCCTGATTGGCCTTGTTAAGCCCTCCCTGCGGGCCTGCTGGCCAATTAAGGGAAAGCCGCTGTCAGATGACGTCAGCATTGAGGTGCTGTCAAATACTGTACACAGGTGAGCCCTTGGACCCAGGCTCTCCATTGACTCTCTCCTGAGGCTGAAACAGATAGCCGCTGCAGGTGAGGGTACGGAAGCGATCTGTCACTTCACCCATTGAGGTGAGGCCACACAAACGCTTCAAAACCTTGTCACTTATAGAAAAACCTAAACACATTAAAAATGACTTTCCCAACATGTCCTTACCTCTGATACTCACCAGTGTCCCATTGCATCCTTCACACCACTTCTGCAGCTGTCATCTCTACACCAACATTACAACAGACCCACAGCGCGCCTCACTTACCCTGGCGGGGCTCTCCGACGTTAACAGGCAGGTAAGTGGCTATAATCCTCTTCCCGCCGCTAGGAGTCGGGTCCCTGCGCAAATCGAGGACCCGACTCCCGGGAAGATTGGTTGGAGGCCCCGAACTCGCTCCCATTCTTTTTGACTTTCCCAGCAGTCCCATCTCCTCAGAGCTGGTAAAATCCAGCCCATAGAATCATAACGGCACAGAAGGAGTCCATTTGGCCCATCGAGTCCGTGCCGGCTCTCTGTAGAGCAATCCAGTCAGTCCCATTCCCCCCGCTCTATCCCCGTAGCCCTGCAAGTTTATTTCCCTCAAGTGCCTATCCAGTCTCCCCTTGAAAACATTGAGTGTCTCCGCTTCCACCACTTCCGTCGGCAGCGAGTTCCATGTCCTCACCACTCGCTGCGTAAAAAAGATTTTCCTCACATCCCCCCCTGAATCTCTTGCCCAAAACCTTAAATCTGTGTCCCCTAGTCCTTCTACCTTCAACTAGTGGGAACAGCCTTTCCCCGTCTAGCCTAATAATCTTGTACACCTCTATCAAATCACCCCTCAACCTCCTTTGCTCTGATGAAAACAAATCCAGCTTCTCCAACCTGTCCTTGTAGCTAAGATCCCCCATCCCCGGAACCATTCTGGTAAATCTCCTCTGCACCCTCTCAAGGGCCTTCACATCCTTCCTAAAGTGTGGTGACCAGAACTGGACCCAATACTCTGAAAGCTGAATTCCCCTCCGCACCTAAACAAATGGGAAAAGTGCTTCAGCACCAACACAAATTGCTCAGCAAGCCAGGGAAGGGGCACCCAGCGTCTCGCACGCAGCACTCCAGCTCTGTGCAGGGGGGTCGACACTGCAAGAGCGGCCCTCTCCCCACAGGGGCCAGGAGGCCCTCCGGAAAGAAGGATGTGGGACCAGATGACAGAGGCCGTCCCTGCCAGCAGTGTCGCCCCCACCACCTGGCTCCAGTGTCCAGAGAAGCTTCATGACCTCAGACCACTGGTCAAGGTCAGTGAATGCATCTTCAAAAGCCGTCTCCCACCAACTGCACCGCTAGCCTCGCACACTGCTCAATGCACGACCAAAGCCCCCCATCACTCACCCACCAACACCAAACACAAAGCACAGCCTCACATCCCTAGCTTCACCTCACCCCCTTGGAGGAGACGGTGCAGGCCATTCTGGCTCAGCCCCTGGCCCAGTGGTGGGGCTGAATAAATACGAGATGCTGGTCTCCTCATAGGTTATCCTTCATCTCACATCCCACTTCCCCCTCATCTCACAATCTCTTCCGATTTACAAGCTGCGCATGGTGTAAGCACGCACCTCATGCTTTCCCACCCTCCCCTCAACCACAACTCCACACTTGTGCCTTCCTCATTTCACACACCCAAGAAATGCAGCCTTCCCAGCCAGTGGTTGATCAATCGATCGATTATCGGTGAATATATTAATCACCGTCCGTTCATCAATCGATCGATTATCGGTGAATATATTAATTACCGTCCGTTCATCAATCGACCGATTATCGGTGAATATATTAATCACCGTCCGTTCATCAATCGACCGATTATCGGTGAATATATTAATCACCGTCCGTTCTTCAATCGACCGATTATCGGTGAATATATTAATCACCGTCCGTTCATCAATCGACCGATTATCGGTGAATATATTAATCACCGTCCGTTCATCAATCGACCGATTATCGGTGAATATATTAATCACCGTCCGTTCTTCAATCGACCGATTATCGGTGAATATATTAATCACCGTCCGTTCTTCAATCGACCGATTATCGGTGGTTATATTAATCACCGTCCGTTCTTCAATCGACCGATTATCGGTGAATATATTAATCACCGTCCGTTCATCAATCGACCGATTATCGGTGAATATATTAATCACCGTCCGTTCTTCAATCGACCGATTATCGGTGAATATATTAATCACCGTCCGTTCATCAATCGACCGATTATCGGTGAATATATTAATCACCGTCCGTTCATCAATCGACCGATTATCGGTGAATATATTAATCACCGTCCGTTCATCAATCGACCGATTATCGGTGAATATATTAATCACCGTCCGTTCATCAATCGACCGATTATCGGTGAATATATTAATCACCGTCCGTTCATCAATCGACCGATTATCGGTGAATATATTAATCACCGTCCGTTCATCAATCGACCGATTATCGGTGAATATATTAATCACCGTCCGTTCATCAATCGACCGATTATCGGTGAATATATTAATCACCGTCCGTTCTTCAATCGACCGATTATCGGTGAATATATTAATCACCGTCCGTTCTTCAATCGACCGATTATCGGTGAATATATTAATCACCGTCCGTTCTTCAATCGACCGATTATCGGTGAATATATTAATCACCGTCCGTTCTTCAATCGACCGATTATCGGTGAATATATTAATCACCGTCCGTTCATCAATCGACCGATTATCGGTGAATATATTAATCACCGTCCGTTCATCAATCGACCGATTATCGGTGAATATATTAATCACCGTCCGTTCTTCAATCGACCGATTATCGGTGAATATATTAATCACCGTCCGTTCTTCAATCGACCGATTATCGGTGAATATATTAATCACCGTCCGTTCATCAATCGACCGATTATCGGTGAATATATTAATCACCGTCCGTTCTTCAATCGACCGATTATCGGTGAATATATTAATCACCGTCCGTTCATCAATCGACCGATTATCGTGAATATATTAATCACCGTCCGTTCTTCAATCGACCGATTATCGGTGAATATATTAATCACCGTCCGTTCTTCAATCGACCGATTATCGGTGAATATATTAATCACCGTCCGTTCTTCAATCGACCGATTATCGGTGAATATATTAATCACCGTCCGTTCTTCAATCGACCGATTATCGGTGAATATATTAATCACCGTCCGTTCATCAATCGACCGATTATCGGTGAATATATTAATCACCGTCCGTTCTTCAATCGACCGATTATCGGTGAATATATTAATCACCGTCCGTTCATCAATCGACCGATTATCGGTGAATATATTAATCACCGTCCGTTCATCAATCGACCGATTATCGGTGAATATATTAATCACCGTCCGTTCATCAATCGACCGATTATCGGTGAATATATTAATCACCGTCCGTTCATCAATCGACCGATTATCGGTGAATATATTAATCACCGTCCGTTCTACAATCGACCGATTATCGGTGAATATATTAATCACCGTCCGTTCATCAATCGACCGATTATCGGTGAATATATTAATCACCGTCCGTTCATCAATCGACCGATTATCGGTGAATATATTAATCACCGTCCGTTCATCAATCGATCGATTATCGGTGAATATATTAATCACCGTCCGTTCTACAATCGATCGATTATCGGTGAATATATTAATCACCGTCCGTTCATCAATCGACCGATTATCGGTGAATATATTAATCACCGTCCGTTCATCAATCGATCGATTATCAGTGAATATATTAATCACCGTCCGTTCATCAATCGATCGATTATCAGTGAATATATTAATCACCGTCCGTTCTTCAATCGATCGATTACCAGTGAATATATTAATCACCGTCCGTTCATCAATCGATCGATTATCGGTGAATATATTAATCACCGTCCGTTCATCAATCGATCGATTATCGGTGAATATATTAATCACCGTCCGTTCATCAATCGCTCGATTATCAGTGAATATATTAATCACCGTCCGTTCATCATTCGACCGATTATCAGTGAATATATTAATCACCGTCCGTTCATCAATCGATCGATTATCGGTGAATATATTAATCACCGTCCGTTCATCATTCGACCGATTATCAGTGAATATATTAATCACCGTCCGTTCATCAATCGATCGATTATCAGTGAATATATTAATCACCGTCCGTTCATCAATCGATCGATTATCAGTGAATATATTAATCACCGTCCGTTCTACAATCGATCGATTATCAGTGAATATATTAATCACCGTCCGTTCTTCAATCGACCGATTATCGGTGAATATATTAATCACCGTCCGTTCATCAATCGATCGATTATCAGTGAATATATTAATCACCGTCCGTTCATCAATCGATCGATTATCGGTGAATATATTAATCACCGTCCGTTCTTCAATCGATCGATTATCAGTGAATATATTAATCACCGTCCGTTCTTCAATCGATCGATGATCGGTAATTATTGATTGTGAGCTGATTTCTCATAGTTTTTGCTGCTAAAAGCTGGTTTATTTTGGAAAGTAAAAGGAAAATTGAACTTTAAATGAAGAATGAACACAATCTGGACCATATTCAATAATGTTGTCTTAGGAAGCCAGACTGAAAGGCCTCAGAGCTAAGGGGCGAGAATATTCACCACCGTCCGCCCTTCACTGGCTCCAGTATCGGGGGATTATTATTTATTGATTATTGATTGGTTTTTATTTTTGGGGACCGGCGGCGGGCCGGCCGCCTCTGTCGCGCGGGGTCTTTCCCGGCTCTGGCGGCGCGGGCCCGATGACGTATAGGGATTCGGTCAGGCCGGAGGTGACGTCAATTTCAGGGCGGAGCTGGGCTGGGCCGACTTCCTGTTTCCGGCCCGGGGGTGCGAAGATGGTGCTGATCAAAGAGTAGTGAGTGCGGCTCCGCGGGGGCAAGAGGCGACCCGGGGCCGGGCGGGGGGTCTGGGAGGAGCGGCTGAGTCCTCCCAGGGAGAGAGTGTGAGGGGGAGGCGCAGGGCTCAGGGGGAGAAGGGGGTTCAAGTGGGGGGCAGAGGGGTCACAAGGGGTGGGTGAGGGGTCAGAGGTTTTTTGGGGGGGTCACAAGAGGTGAGTGAGGGGGGTCACAGGAGGAGGGTTGGGGTTCAAGGGGGTGTTTTGGGGATAAAGTGGGGTTTTGAAGATACTTTGCCCCCCCCCCCCCCTCACTGTACCGTCATCCACCTTCCGAGGCCCTCGCCGCCCTCCCTCGCCGTCTGTGAGGGGGTTAGTGAGGGGTCAGATGGGGTTAGTGACGGGTCAGATGGGGGTTGGTGAGGGTCACATGAGGGGGTTTGGGGTTAAAGAGTGGGTTTAATGTGACTTCGCTCGCCCCCCACCGTACCGTCATCCACCTTCCGAGGCCCTCGCCGTCCTCCCCCCTCCTCTAACCCAGTGCTGTACCTGCCCTGGGAGTGTTTGATGGGACAGTGAAGAGGGAGCTTTACTCTGTATCTAACCCGTGCTGTACCTGCCCTGGGAGTGTTTGATGGGACAGTGTAGAGGGAGCTTTACTCTGTATCTAACCCGTGCTGTACCTGCCCTGGGAGTGTTTGATGGGACAGTGTAGAGGGAGCTTTACTCTGTATCTAACCCAGTGCTGTACCTGCCCTGGGAGTGTTTGATGGGACAGTGCAGAGAGAGCTTTACTCTGTATCTAACCCGTGCTGTACCTGCCCTGGGAGTGTTTGATGGGACAGTGTAGAGGAAGCTTTACTCTGTATCTAACCCGTGCTGTACCTGCCCTGGGAGTATTTGATGTGACAGTGTAGAGGGAGCTTTACTCTGTATCTAACCCGTGCTGTACCTGCCCTGGGAGTATTTGATGTGACAGTGTAGAGGGAGCTTTACTCTATATCTAACCCGTGCTGTACCTGCCCTGGGAGTGTTTGATGGGACAGTGTAGAGGGAGCTTTACTCTGTATCTAACCCGTGCTGTACCTGCCCTGGGAGTGTTTGACGGGACAGTGTAGAGGGAGCTTTACTCTGTATCTAACCCGTGCTGTACCTGCCCTGGGAGTGTTTGATGGGACAGTGTAGAGGGAGCTTTACTCTGTATCTAACCCCGTGCTGTACCTGCCCTGGGAGTGTTTGATGGGACAGTGTAGAGGGAGCTTTACTCTGTATCTAACCCGTGCTGTACCTGCCCTGGAGTGTTTGATGGGGACAGTGTAGAGGGAGCTTTACTCTGTATCTTACCCATGCTGTACCTGCCCTGGGAGTGTTTGATGGGACAGTGTAGAGGGAGGTTTACTCTGTATCTTACCCATGCTGTACCTGCCCTGGGAGTGTTTGATGGTACAGTGTAGAGGGAGCTTTACTCTGTATCTAACCCGTGCTGTACCTGCCCTGGGAGTGTTTGACGGGACAGTGTAGAGGGAACTTTACTCTGTATCTTACCCATGCTGTACCTGCCCTGGGAGTGTTTGATGGGACAGTGTAGAGGGAGGTTTACTCTGTATCTTACCCATGCTGTACCTGCCCTGGGAGTGTTTGATGGTACAGTGTAGAGGGAGCTTTACTCTGTATCTAACCCGTGCTGTTCCTGCCCTGGGAGTATTTGATGGGACAGTGTTGAGGGAGCTTTACTCTGTATCTAACCCCATGCTGTACCTGCCCTGGGAGTGTTTGATTGGGCAGTGCAGAGGGAGCTTTACTCTGCATCTAACCCGTGCTGTACCTGCCCAGGGAGTGTTTGATGGGACAGTGTAGAGGGAGCTTTATCTCTATCTAACCCGTGCTGCATCTTTACTCTGTATCTAACCGATGCTATTGCTGCCCTTGGAGTTTTTGATGGACAGGATAGAGTCAGTGTTTGCGGAGAGTGTACATGGACTGTGGGAGGTGATTAAATGGGTGGGTAGAGTCATAGAGTTATACAGCACAGAAAGAGGCCCTTCGGCCCATCGTGTCCGCGCCGGCCATCAAGTCCTGTCTATTCTAATCCCATTTTCCAGCACTTGGTCCGTAGCCTTGTATGCTATGGCGTTTCAAGTGCTCACCTAAATGCTTCTTGAATGTTGTGAGGGTTCCTGCCTCTACCACCCTTTCAGGCAGTGAGTTCCAGATTCCAACCACCCTCTGGGTGAAAAAGTTTTTCCTCAAATCCCCTCTAAACCTCCTGCCCCTTAACTTTGAAACTATGCCCCCTGGTTATTGACCCCTCTACTAAGGGGAAAAGTTCCTTTCTATCTACCCTATCTATGCCCCCTCATAATTTTGTACACCTCAATCAGGTCCCCCCTCAGCCTTCTCTGCTCGAAGGAAAACAACCCCAGCCTGTCCAGTCTCTCTTCATAGCTGAAGCACTGCAGCCCAGGTAACATCCTGGTGAATCTCCTCTGCACCCTCTCCAATGCAATTACATCCTTCCTATAGTGTGGTGACCAGAACTGCATACAGTATTCCAGCTGTGGCCTAACTAGCGTTTTGTACAGCTCCATCATAACCTCCCTGCACTTATATTCTGTGCCTCGGCTAATGAAGGCAAGTATCCCATATGCCTTTTTAACCACCTTATCTACCTGTCCTGCTGCCTTCAGGGATCTATGCACATGCACACCAAGGTCCCTCTGATCCTCTGTCCTTCCTAGGGTCCTACCATTCATTGTGTATTCCCTTGCCTTGTTAGTCCTCCCAAAATGCATCACCTCACACCTTTCAGGGTTAAATTCCATTTGCCACTGTTCTGCCCATCTGACCAACCCGTCTATATCGTCCTGTAGCCTGAGGCTTCCCTCCTCGCTATTTACCACTCCACCAATTTTCGTGTCATCTGCGAACTTACTGATCATACCTCCTACATTCATATCTAAATCATTAATGTACACTACAAACAGCAAAGGACCCAGCACCGATCCCTGCGGTACACCACTGGACACAGGCTTCCAGTCACAAAAACAACCTTCGACCATCACCCTCTGCCTCCTGCCACTAAACCAATTTTGGATCCAATGTGCCAAATTGCCTTGGATCCCATGGGCTCTTACCTTCTTGACCAGTCTCCCATGTGGGACTTTGTCAAAAGCCTTACTGAAGTCCATGTAGACTACATCAACCACACTACCCTCATCCACGCACCTAGTCACCCCCTCAAAATTCAATCAAATTGGTTAGACATGATCTCCCCCTGACAAAGCTATGCTGACTATCCTTGCCTCTCCAAGTGGAGACTAATTCTGTCCAATAATTTCCCTACCACTGATGTTAGGCTCACTGGCCTGTAATTCCCTGGTTTATCCCTACTACTCTTCTTGAATAATGGTACTACGTTAGCTGTCCTCCAGTCCTCTGGCACCTCCCCTGTGGCCAGAGAGGTTATGAAAATTTGTGTCAGAGCCCCTGCAATCTCCTCCCTTGCCTCACACAGCAGCCTGGGATACATCTCGTCTGGGCCTAGGGATGAAGCCCGCTAAAACCGCTAGTACCTCCTCCCTCTCAATGCTAATTTGTTCAAGTATATCACAATCCCCCTGCCTGATTTCTATGCCTACATCGTCCTTCATAGTGAATACAGATGCAAAATATTCATTTAAAACCTCACCTACATCTTCCGGCTCAACACACAGATTGCCACTTTGGTCCCTAATGGGCCCTACTCTTTCCCTGGTTATCCTCTTGCCCTTAATATACTTATAAAACACCATGGGATTTTTTCATGCCCACTCTTCGCTCCCCTAATTTCTTTCTTAAGTACCCCCCTGCACTTTCTATACTCCTCTAGGGCTTCTACTGTTTTTAGTCCTTTGTATCTGCCAAAAGCCTCCCTTTTTTTCCGAATCCATTCTTGTATATCCCTTGACATCCAGGGTTCCCTGGACTTGTTGGTCCCACCCTTGACCTTTACAGGAACATGTTGCCGTTGTACTCTCTCTATTTCCTTTCTGAAAAACTCCCATTGCTCTGATGTGGATTTTCCTACAAGTAGCTGATCCCAGTCCCCTTTGGCCAGATCCTGCCTTATCATATTAAAATCGGCCTTCCCCCAATTTAGAACCTTTATTTCCGGTCCATCTTTGTCCTTTTCCATGACTACCTTAAATCGCACCGAATTATGGTCACTGCCACCAAAATGCTCTCCTACTGACACTTCTACCACTTGCCCGGCTACATTCCCTAGAATTAGGTCCATTACCGCCCCCTCTCTTGTAGGACTTTCTACATGCTGGCTCAAAAAGCTCTCCTGGATGCACTTTAATAATTCCGCACCCTCTAAGCCTTTCACACTCTGACTATCCCAGTTAATATTGGGGAAGTTGAAATCCCTTACTATTATTACCCTATTATTTCTACACTTCTGAGATTTGCCTATATATCTGTTCCTCTATCTCCCCCTGACTATAGTACACTCCCAGCAAAGTGCTTGCCCCCTTTTGGTTTTTAAGTTCTACCCATATGGCCTCATTAGAGGAACCTGCTAAGATATCATCCCTCCTTACAGCAGTAATTGACTCCTTGATTAATATTGCGACACCCCCTCCTCTTTTACACCCCCCTCTGTCTCGCCTGAAGATTCTATACCCCGGAATATTGAGCTGCCAGTCCTGCCCCTCCCTCAACCATGTCTCTGTGATAGCAACAATATCATACTCCCATGTGTTCATCAACACTTTCAATTCATCTGCCTTACTCGCAAGACTCCTTGCATTAAAATAAATGCCATCCAGCCTTGCCATACTCCCTTGTGCCGTTACATATTTGCTCTGCCTTCCAGGCTGACTTGTTTTTTCCTCTATATTTGGCTGTGTATCACCCCCTAGTCTGCGATAGGGGAGAGTGTACATGGGCTGTGGGAGGAGATTAAATGGGTGGGTAGAGTCTGTGATGGGGGAGTGTACATGGGCTGTGGGAGGAGATTAAATGGGTGGGTAGAGTCAGTGATCGGGTAGAGTGTACACGGGCTGTGGGAGGAGATTAAATGGGTGGGGAGAGTCCATGATAGGGGAGAGTGTACATGGGCTGTGGGAGGAGATTAAATGGGTGGGTAGAGTCCATGATAGGGGAGAGTGTACATGGGCTGTGGGAGGAGATTCAATGGGTGGGTAGACTCTGTGATAGGGGAGAGTGTACATGGGCTGTGGGAGGAGATTAAATGGGTGGGTAGAGTCCGTGATAGGGGAGATTGTACATGGGCTGTGGGAGGAGATTCAATGGGTGGATAGAGTCAGTGATAGGGGAGAGTGTACATGGACTGTGGGAGGAGATTAAATGGGTGGGTAGAGTCAGTGATAGGGGAGAGTGTACATGGGCTGTGGGAGGAGATTCAATGGGTGGGTAGAGTCTGTGATAGGGGAGAGTGTACATGGACTGTGGGAGGAGATTAAATGGGTGGGTAGAGTCAGTGATAGGGGAGAGTGTACATGGGCTGTGGGAGATTCAATGGGTGGGTAGAGTCTATGATCGGGGAGAGTGTACATGGGCTGTGGGAGATTCAATGGGTGGGTAGAGTCTATGATAGGGGAGAGTGTACATGGGCTGTGGGAGATTCAATGGGTGGGTAGAGTCTATGATAGGGGAGAGTGTACATGGGCTGTGGGAGATTCAATGGGTGGGTAGAGTCTATGATAGGGGAGAGTGTACAGGGACTGTGGGAGATTGAATGGGTGGGTAGAGTCTATGATAGGGGAGAGTGTACATGGGCTGTGGGAGGAGATTCAATGGGTGGGGAGAGTCTATGATAGGGGAGATTGTACAGGGACTTTGGAAGTGGTGATTAATTGGTTGAATGTTCCTCGGTCATTGCGTGCCGTTATCTGCTGATGTTCTGTGACTGAATGTCTAACTGGTCTTTGTGTCTTGTTCCCCCCCTCCCTTCCTCTTCTAGTCGGATTCTGCTCCCGTGCTCGGTGGAAGAGGTGAGTTAGAATTCCCTGCCCCTCACTCCATTCCCACTCCCCTGCATCTTCTCAAACTGCAGTAGGGGAAGGTGACGAGCTCAGTGCGGAAGGGGTCAGCACCGAGAGGGATGGGCAGAGCACAGGAGGAACGGGGGGGCTGAGGTACCTGCCTCCAGCGTCGGTTACGGAGTTGGGCTCGGGCGCTGGCTCAGACACTGACCCTTCAACCCTCGGAGGTCCTGGGCGCAATTGCAGTCCCACACGGTGGGGATAAAAGGGGGCCTCTCTGATGGGATTGATGGGACAGTGCAGAGGGAGCTTTACTCTATATCTAACCCGTGCTGTACCTGCCCTGGGAGTGTTTGATGGGACAGTGTAGAGGGAGCTTTACTCTGTATCTAACCCCGTGCTGTACCTGCCCTGGGATTGTTTGATGGGACAGTGTAGAGGGAGCTTTACTCTGTATCTAACCCGTGCTGTACCTGCCCTGGGAGTGTTTGATGGAACAGTGTAGGGGGAGCTTTACTCTGTATCTAACCCGTGCTGTACCTGTCCTGTGAGTGTTTGATGGAACAGTGTAGGGGGAGCTTTACTCTGTATCTAACCCCGTGCTGTACCTGCCCTGGGAGTGTTTGATGGGACAGTGTAGAGGGAGCTTTACTCTGTATCTAACCCCGTGCTGTACCTGCCCTGGGAGTGTTTGATGGGACAGTGTAGAGGGAGCTTTACTCTGTATCTAACCCCGTGCTGTACCTGCCCTGGGATTGTTTGATGGGACAGTGTAGAGGGGGCTTTACTCTGTATCTAACCCGTGCTGTACCTGTCCTGTGAGTGTTTGATGGAACAGTGTAGGGGGAGCTTTACTCTGTATCTAACCCTGTGCTGTACCTGCCCTGGGAGTGTTTGATGGGACAGTGTAGAGCGAGCTTTACATCTGTATCTAACCCGTGCTGTTCCTGCCCTGGGAGTGTTTGATGGGACAGTGTAGAGCGAGCTTTACTCTGTATCTAACCCGTGCTGTACCTGCCCTGGGAGTGTTTGATGGGACAGTGTAGAGGGTGATTTGCTCTGTATCTAACCCATGCTGTACCTGCCCTGGGAGTGTTTGATGGGACGGTGTAGAGGGAGCTTTGCTCTGGCTCGATCCCGTGCTGTACGTGCCCTGGGAGTGTTTGATGGGACAGTGCAGAGGTAGCTTTACTCTGTATCTAACCCGTGTTGTACCTGCCCTGGGAGTGTTTGATGGGACAGTGTAGAGGTAGCTTTACTCTGTATCTAACACTGTGCTGTACCTGCCCTGGGAGTGTTTGATGGGACACTGTAGAGGGAGCTTTACTCTGTATCCAACCTGTGCAGTACCTGCCCTGAGAGTGGTTGATGGAACAGTGTAGAAGAAGCTTTACTCTGTGTCTAACCCGTGCTGTACCTTCCCTGCGAGTGTTTGATGGGACAGTGTAGAGGGAGCTTTACTCTGTATCTAACCCGTGCTGTACCTGCCCTGGGAGTGTTTGATGGGACATTGTAGAGGGAGCTTTACTCTGCATCTAACCCGTGCTGTACCTGCCCTGGGAGTGTTTGATGGGACAGTGTGGAGGGAGCTTTACTCTGTATCTAACTCGTGCTGTACCTGCCCCGGGAGTGTTTGATGGGACAGTGTAGAGGGAGCTTTACTCTGTATCTAACCCGTGCAGTACCTGCCCTGGGAGTGTTTGATGGAACACTGCAGAGGGAGCTTTACTCTGTATCTAACCCCGTGCAGTACCTGCCCTGGGAGTGTTTGATGGGGCAGTGCAGAGGGAGCTTTACTCTGTCTCGAACTCGTGCTGTACCTTCCCTGGGAGTGTTTGATGGGACAGTGCAGAGGGAGCTTTACTCTGTATCTAACCCGTGTTGTACCTGCCCTGGGAGTGTTTGATGGGACAGTGTAGAGGTAGCTTTACTCTGTATCGAACCCCGTGTTGTACCTGCCCTGGGAGTGTTTGATGGGACACTGTAGAGGGAGCTATACTCTGTATGTAACCCGTGCTGTACCTGCCCTGGGAGTGTTTGATGGGTCAGTGTCGAGGGAGCTTTACTCTGTATCTAACCAGTGTTGTACCTGTCCTGAGAGCGTTTGATGGAACAGTGCAGAAGAAGCTTTACTCTGTATCTAACCCGTGCTGTACCTGCCCTGCGAGTGTTTGATGGGTCAGTGTAGAGGGAGCTTTACTCTGTATCTAACCCGTGTTGTACCTGCTCTGGGAGTGTTTTAATGATGCGGAGATGCCGGTGTTGGACTGGGGTGGACAAAATTGAGAGGTCGCACAACACCAGGTTATAGTCCAACAGTTTTATTTGAAATCACAAGCTTTCGGAGCTATCGATTGCTCCTTCCTCAGGTGAAGTAAATTAGATACAGAATCGCCAAAGCATATATAGATAGAGAACAAAGCATGTGCACCTTACAATTGCAGACCACTAAATTAAATCATCCTGACTATCTGCCGAGGTGTGATAAAGTTAATTAAGTCAGCCAGGAAGGTACCACATCAAAGACATAGCAAGATACAACTGAGACAATGAGGTGTAGTCGCAGGGGTTCTAACGTGTCAAAAGCTGCCGTCTGTATGTAAAACGAAAAGCTTTAAAACTTTTTACTTTTTTAGTGGGAAAATTTTTACTTTTTTTACTGGGAATCACATCTGTGAACAAGCCAACGACGACTCGAGTCCGGATCACGTCATGTATCGTGACATAAACCCAAGATCCCGGTTGAGACCGTCTTCATGAGTGCGGAACTTGGCTATCAGTTTCTGCTCGATGATTTTGCGTTGTCGTGTGTTTCTAAGGTTGCCTTGGAGAACGCTTACCCGCAGATCCGAGGCTGAATGTCCTTGACTGCTGAAGTGTTCCCCGACTGGGAGGTAACAATCCTGCCTGGCGATTGTTGCGCGGTGCTCGTTCATACGTTGTCTCAGTGTCTGCATGGTCTCGCCGATGTACCATGCCGCGGTGCATTCTTTCCTGCAATGTATGAGGTAGACAACGTTGGCCGAGTCACATGAGTGAGTATGTACCATGTACCTGGTGGGTAGTGTCCTCACGTGTGATGGTGGTATCTGTGTTGATGATCTGGCATGTCTTGCAGAGTTTGCCATGGCAGGGTTGTGTGGTGTCGTGGTCGCTGTTATCCTGAAAGCTGGGTAATTTGCTGCGAACGATGGTACTTCTGAGGTTAGGCGGCTGTTTGAAGGCAAGTAGTGGAGGCATGGGGATGGCCTTAGCGAGGTGTTTGTCGTCATCGATGACATGTTGAAGGCTGCGAAGAACATGGCGTAGTTTCTCCGCTCCGGGGAAGTACTGGACGACGTAGGGTACCCTGTTGGTTGTGTCCCGTGTTTGCCTTCTGAGGAGGTCTATGCGATTTTTCGCTGTGGCCCGTCGGAACTGTCGATCGATGAGTCGAGCGTCATATCCCGTTCTTACGAGGGCGTTTTTCAGCGTCCGTAGGTGTCCATCGCGTTCCTCCTCGTCTGAGCAGATCCTGTGTATTCGCAGGGCTTGTCCATAGGGGATGGCTTCTTTAACATGGTTAGGGTGGAAGCTGGAGAAGTGGAGCATCGTGAGGTTGTCCGTGGGCTTGCGGTAGAGTGAAGTGCTGAGGTGTCCGTCAGTGTTTTAATGGGACAGTGTAGAGGGAGCTTTACTCTGTATCTAACCCGTGTTGTACCTGCCCGGGGAGTGTTTGATGGGACAGTGCAGAGGTAGCTATACACTGCATCTAACCCGTGCTGTACCTGCTCTGGGAGTGTTTTAATGGGACAGTGTAGAGAGAGCTTTACTCTGTATCCAACCTGTGCTGTACCTGCCCTGAGAGTGTTTGATGGAACAGTGCAGAAGAAGCTTTACTCTGTATCTAACCCGTGCTGTACCTGCCCTGCGAGTGTTTGATGGGACAGTGTAGCGGGAGCTTTACTCTCTATCTAACCCGTGTTGTACCTGCTCCGGGAGTGTTTTAATGGGACAGTGTAGAGGGAGCTTTACTCTGTATCTGACCCGTGCTGTACCTGCCCTGGGAGTGTTTGATGGGACAGTGTAGAGGGAGCTTTACTCTGCATCTAACCCGTGCTGTACCTGCCCCGGGAGTTTTTGATGGAACATTGTAGAGGGAGCTTTACTCTGTATGTAACCCGTGCTGTACCTGCCCTGGGAGTGTTTGATGGGTCAGTGCAGAGGGAGCTATACTCTGTATGTAACCCGTGCTGTACCTGTCCTGAGAGCGTTTGATGGGACAGTGTCGAGGGAGCTTTACTCTGCATCTAACCCGTGTTGTACCTGCCCTGGAAGTGTTTGATGGGACAGTGTAGAGGTAGCTGTACATTGTATCTAACCCGTGCTGTACCTGCCCTGGGAGTGTTTGATGGGACAGTGTAGAGGGATCTTCACTCTTTATCTCACCCGTGCTGTACCTGCCCTGGGAGTGATTGATTGGACAGTGCAGAGGGAGCTTTACTCTGTATGTAACCCGTGTTGTAGCTGCCCTGAGAGCGTTTGATGGGACAGTGTAGAGGGAGCTATACTCTGTATCTAACCCGTGCTGTACCTGCCCTGGGAGTGTTTGATGGACAGTGTCGAGGGAGCTATACTCTGTATCTAACCCGTGCTGCACCTGCCCTGGGAGTGTTTGATGGGACAGTGTAGAGCGAGCTTTACTCTGTATCTAACCCGTGCTGTACCTGCCCTGGGAGTGTTTGATGGGACAGTGTAGAGGTAGCTGTACACTGTATCCAACCCGTGCTGTACCTGCCCTGAGAGTGTTTGATGGGACAGTGCAGAGGTAGCTTTACTCTGTATCGAACCCGTGCTGTACCTGCCCTGCGAGTGTTTGATGGGACAGTGTAGAGGGAGCTTTACTCTGTATCCAACCTGTGCAGTACCTGCCCTGAGAGTGTTTGATGGAACAGTGCAGAAGAAGCTTTACTCTGTATCTAACCCGTGCTGTACCTGCCCTGCGAGTGTTTGATGGGACAGTGTAGAGGGAGCTTTACTCTCTATCTAACCCGTGTTGTACCTGCTCTGGGAGTGTTTTAATGGGACAGTGTCGAGGGAGCTTTACTCTCTATCTGACCCGTGCTGTACCTGCCCTGGGAGTGTTTGATGGGACAGTGTAGAGGGAGCTTTACTCTGCATCTAACCCGTGCTGTACCTGCCCCGGGAGTTTTTGATGGAACATTGTAGAGGGAGCTTTACTCTGTATGTAACCCGTGCTGTACCTGCCCTGGGAGTGTTTGATGGGTCAGTGTAGAGGGAGCTTTACTCTGTGTCTAACCCGTGTTGTACCTGTCCTGGGAGTGTTTGATGGGACAGTGCAGAGGGAGCTTTACTCTGTATCGAACCCGTGCTGTACCTGCCCTGGGAGTGTTTGATGGTGCAGTGCAGAGGGAGCTTCACTCTGTATCTAACCCGTGTTGTACCTGCCCTGGAAGTGTTTGATGGGACAGTGTAGAGGTAGCTGCACACTGTATCCAACCCGTGCTATACCTGCTGTGGGAGTGTTTGATGGGACAGTGCAGAGGTAGCTTTACTCTGTATCTAACCTGTGTTGGACCTGCCCTGGGAGTGTTTGATGGGACAGTGTAGAGGAAGCTTTACTCTGTATCTAACACTGTGCTGTACCTGCCCTGGGAGTTTTTGATGGGACACTGTAGAGGGAGCTTTACTCTGTATCTAACCCGTGTTGTACCTGCTCTGGGAGTGTTTTAATGGGACAGTGTAGAGAGAGCTTTACTCTGTATCTGACCCGTGCTGTACCTGCCCTGGGAGTGTTTGATGGGTCAGTGTAGAGGGAGCTTTACTCTGTATCTAACCCGTGTTGTACCTGCCCGGGG